>JAPWIX010000007.1:1200000-1630000 GCA_028751805.1 Podosphaera xanthii
GGGTGCGGTGGTGGGTTGCAGAATAATGCACTCACGCTGGATTGACGGCACAATGGATAAATGATGATCTATAAAGGAGATACTTGTTGCGCACTCCAACAATGGATGATATCTTCTAATGGATGGTGGGAAGAATGATATTCATGTATATGAGATAGATGCAAACTTAACATAGAAGGTAAAGAGATTCTGTCGTACATTGACAACATCCGTGCGCCAGCCTGTCTTACACCCTTTCCTTATTCGACAGCCATTCATCCTTGTTCGGTCTCGCCTATATTTATCTATTGTTCCAGGCTGTTGCCACAGGTGATTTTGGTATAAGACATATTATTAGAACTTGAGTCATGCTCTAGGTAAATTTAGCATTATCATGTACTACAATAGCTTTGAGATGACACTTGAGGCGCAGTTGCATTGAATAATGGTAATTTGGTCAAGCACATTATTTTTGGAGATAGATCAATATCCATAAGATGGTGGGGACGAGACGGAAAAAGGGGACAGCGTTTTATTTTTGATATTGTTTTTTGGGACCAAACCTAACTTAACCCTTTTTATCCTGTTTGTTATCTTATACTACGAAATAGACAATCATCTCTATTTGATATATACTAAAATTATTATATGTATAAATCAAATCTATTTTTAAACGTCTAATAATCCTTCTCCCTGTTCTGGCACGTTTCCACTGAGTCAGCACAACAAGTTCTAATGCTTTCTTCCTGTCGAAAGCGTCAATCACTGGGAGAAGCCACTCAGGGCAACTGTTGCAAGGGTCTACATAGACTTTGGCTTTCAAAGCTTTTTCAAAGTCATGGAGGCTTGTGGAGAAAATTCGGACATTTCCTGTGCGTCACGCTCAGTCATGGTACGCTTCAATAGTTTGGTGTATGACAGCGGTAGTCTTAGCATCTATCTCGCTGACTGTGAGACAGAGCCGAACCAGGCGGCGAATGACAAGTTGTTTCTTGGCGAGGCGAAGGGAGGCGTCATAGTTTACAAGCCAACGTTGGCCTAGAATAAGGTCTTTGGTTTGATCTGGGACAATGTAGGTGTAAATAGTCTCATCATATCCCCCAAATCCAACATGGAGGACAGCTATATGACTGATGAGTGGTGGGTCAGGGTCATCTACCGCTTGGGCAATAGGATGAGGAATAATAGGCAAGATGGACGCTTTACAGCGCGTGGCGCTGCGCATGGAGATTGTAGCCAAGCATAGGCAACCAGAGTCAACA
The DNA here is from genome assembly GCA_028751805.1 of Podosphaera xanthii. Lineage (NCBI taxonomy): Eukaryota > Fungi > Ascomycota > Leotiomycetes > Helotiales > Erysiphaceae > Podosphaera > Podosphaera xanthii. The sequence continues at coordinate 1,201,242 of JAPWIX010000007.1, forward strand.
AAGGCAGAGGTAAAGACTAATTTATTTATAGTGACGTCTATGTAAATTCCTTTGGCCCCCATTTCCTTCCGAGCTATTTTCTCTCCAGCAGGCTCTAGACGGCGACGTTTGCCTAGAGCCTTCCATTTTCCGACATGGTATCACTGGCCACAGTGGTAGCCGCTTCGCCTGGTTTTTTGATAGCCGCAGCACGAGCATGGATCTGGTTACGTGGGCAAGTGCGAGAGATATGTCCGGCATTAGTTTGCCGGCAGCGGAAACAACCATTATTTGCTCGAAGATAGTCCCGCTCTTGCTCAGTGATGGGTTTTAATACAGCCATAGTTACAGGTGTTGGAGTCCAGTCCATGGCATCCGGGCTCCTGGCTGGCTATAATGTGACAGGGGAAGTCTGGGTGAAGGGCAGGGGCTTGTTACGGCGGCGAGCGCGAGAGTTTACTGCTTCAAGTTGAGATGAATTCATGAAAAGGTTGGCAAAATATTCAGAATAAGTATCTAGGATGTTGTTACTAACCAAGGCGCGCGTGAGTTCGAAGCTGATATTGTTTTCCAAATATGAGATACAGTTGATGTCTCCCTCAATGCCAGCTTTGTGCAGGAGACGTTCAAATCTAGGAAGGTAAAAAGCAAAGGACTTGTTGTCGCGCTTTGGAGTGTTGCTGTCAGGATTCTCCTGACTAGACTGGATGCCTCAGGCTCAGGCTCAGACGTAGATATTAGTGTCAGCTCATTTCGCTTCGGATTCTCAAGTATGTATTTAAGTAATTTGCCCCCTTAGCTCTGGAAGCTTCACGCTTTGTTTTCTGTCTTTAGGATTAGTTGTAATCTTGACAAACCCGACTTTCGTCCTCCTGTCTCTCTAGTGACTTTCCGTCACCTCTTGCTATTTGTATCCTCTGAGTGCCCCTCGTTCTCCTCCATATCCCCTATTCGCCTTCAGTCCCGAACGCCCGTCGCGTTCCTCATCGTGTTCCTATACCCCGCGTCGTTATTGTTAGACTTCGCCCCGCGCTCCCAAGAATAGCGCCTGACATTACAAAGCGTCTGTAGTAAATTATTTTTTACCCTACTTCCACGGTCCACGATGTCAAACACCTTCTCCACTCCCAAGCAATTTATGGATACCGAAGATTCTGAAATGCCTATGCTCCCCCCTGAACTATGGAGCATAGCCTATCTCAACGCTCCAGGAGTCCTCGGGCCCGCCATACAACTTCATCCCAATCGCGTCGCGGAAATATATGCAACCGCGTCTGTCTCATTGACTGCTCCACCAGCCTACACGGCTCCGCAGCCTCTGGTTCCTCCTCCACCTCCGCCATACCCGCCCCACCGCCCTTCCGCTCCGCCGCCGACACCCTTCGATGGAAGATCTTCAAATTTAAGGGCATTTGTCTCAAAGCTCCACAATCAGTTCCTAGACCAGCCAGAGTGCTTTCCTGACAAAGGCTCTAAGGTTTGTCACGCTTATTGATGCCTTGGACCCTCGGCCTTAGGGAAAATGCGTACTTGTTTCCGGTGCTACGAGGATCCGTCTGTTCCCCCGGAAATTAATACCATCGAACAATTCTTCACGGCGCTCAGACAACGCTGCCAAGACCCTGGCTTGGTCGAAAGAGCTAGCCGTACAGTGGAAACGCTGTATCAACGAAACATGAAGTTCCATGACTTCATTTCAGTTTTTGAAGACAACTTGGCCGACTCGACTTATGCAACTCACGACAAATCGCAGTGGAAAACCATGCTGGAGCGTCGCCTATCCAAAGAACTGCGAACACTACTTAACGCAGCTAGCGACGCTCCATCCGAATATCACGAATTCGTGAATTACCTCCGAAAAAAGGATGCTAACATCCAGGTAATCAACACTCCCTTCCACACTTCTACCGCCTCAGCATCAACATCCGCCCCAAATCCTTTCCTCCCTATCGGCCCCAGCAGGCCTACCATTCCTTCTCCCCCAGAACTCACCGTCTCCCAAGGGGGGTCAGCCATGGATTTGGACTCTGTGTCTCAGCACAGGCTCCCCAATGGACGCTTAACTCAACAGGCAAAAGACGCCCGCCGAGCCCTGGGCCGTTGTGTCCGCTGCAACAAATCTGGTCATGCCACCGCAGATTGCTCCACTGTAGCCCGCACTTTGGCAAATATAGAAACGCTGCCCACTGACTCGGATCAGTTAATAGATTAACTCCAGCGAAAAGTTGTCTGTTGGAGTCCCTTTCTTTAGTACACTTGGGTATTTCTGAAATTTCAATATCACGTCACATGTAAGACTCAGTAATTCCTATTTCTAAAAGTATACTATTTTTGATAAACCTTTCCATTCAATAATGGTTAGTTGGTCACAGGTTGGGATAAATCAACATCAGGCATGAATCAGGTCAATTCCTCAGGCACGACTAATGTCAACTCCTCAGGAATGAATCACGTCAATTCCTCAGGCACAACTAATGTTATCTCCTCAGGAATAAATCAGGTCAATTCCTCAGGCACGACTTATGCCAACTCCTCAGGCATGAATCAGGTAAATATGTTTGGGATGAGTACGCGATCAACTTCACACTCCCGAATAGTTGGGTTTTACATCAAAGGGTTAGTTCTCACTGGAATGTTGCGTCAACTTTCCACGAATCATTCAATCTTTCGCAAGAGTTATTACTATTATTATTAGTGTACTTTCTGTTATTTTTATCCATCTTAGATCAATATGCTTAGACACTCTCTTACAATGTTTTTCTGGGAACTAAGGGAATGGGTATATAGAGGTAGATAGAAGGACGGAGTGGGGGACAAGAGAATAAAAAACAACAATTGAAGTTCATTCACAGAGTGACTTTATTTTTACGTCTTGAATTTCCTCAAGCTCATCTTCCAGATTCTTCTTTACAGAATCACCATATATTTCAGACTCTTTGTTACAGAGTCATATTCATTTATCTTGTTGAGCTGACAGAAACTCATATATCACATGTATATAAATACAAGGATAGGAAATGAAGTTTTCGTTGCTCTCGTCGATACTGGCGCCTCTGGTTTTGCTTTTGTCTCTACCCAATTCTGTGATCGCCTCTCACTAACGCCCCAGCCTTTAAAGTCACCCATCGCAATACTGGGCTTCGAGGGTAAAATGAACTCGAAAGTTACTAGTTACGTAAATTTTTCTTTGACCCTTAACAACCATAAGGAGAGTATTGATGCATATGTTATCCCAACCTGCAAACATGACCTCGTCCTAGGTCTGCCTTGGTTAGAAAAGCACTGTCCCTACGTGAACTGGAAAAACCACACGATCACGTTTGGCGAACCATGTCTAGAAAACTCTTGTTGCCTCCTTGAGACAACCATCTCCTACCACAATACAACGCTCCAAGCTCTCGAGTCAGGGAAAGTATCCAACCTAGAGACAAGTCTTCTACACCCGAAGCAGCGCACTGAATGCCACCCTAAACAAATCCCGGCTGCCGAGTTTGCTGTAATCAGTCAACAACCATCAAATAAAACTTTTGCTTTAAGTATTAGAGACCTTGATGTCGCGCTTGAGGGTGACATGCAACGGCTTCCTAGCTTTCGCGTACGCGATGTAACCACTGTCATTCCCAAGGATGCAAATCCCAAAGATTTTCTACCGCCCCAGTATCATGATTTTCTAGACGTCTTCGACCGAAAACAGGCCAACACTCTTCCGCCCCATCGTTCATGGGACCACGCCATAGACCTTCATCCCGGCAAACAACCTCCTGTCGCACGTCCGTACTCTATGAATAGGCAAGAACTTAAGACCCTCCGGGAGTACTTAGAAAAGGAGCTCTCTAAAGGATTTATTCGTGTCTCTCGCTCCCCGGCAGCCGCTCCAGTTCTCTTTGTCAAGAAATCCAATGGCGATCTTAGATTTTGTATTGACTACCGTGGATTAAACGAAATTACCGTAAGGAATCGGCACTCACTCCCGCTGATCTCCGAAACCCTCAGCCAATTATCTCAAGCAAAGTTCTATACAAAACTGGATGTAATATCTGCATTCAACAAACTCAGAGTAAAGGAAGGTGATGAGTGGAAAGCGGCATTTACTTGTTGATATGGACTTTTCGAACCCCTAGTACTTCCTTTCGGCCTTTGTAACGGACCAGCGTCATTCCAGGCCTACATAAACCACGCCCTCCGCGGTCTCCTAGACCAGTACTGCACGGCTTATATGGACGACATTTTGATTTATTCTAGTAATCTAACGGACCATCGCCAACACGTGAGAACAGTACTTGACCGTTTGCATGAGCACGGCCTCCAGGTCAACATCTCAAAATGTAGTTTTGAAACGACGTCGGTAACCTATCTGGGTCTCGTCGTATCCACACAAGGAATAAGCATGGACCCGAACAAGGTCGCATGCGTCCAAGAATGGCCCACTCCTCGCTCGGTCCGTGATATCCAAAGATTCCTGGGCTTTGCAAACTTCTATCGTCGCTTTATCCCAGAATTCTCTCGCCTCGCTGCCCCCTTAACCAGTTTGACCAAAAAGGGCGCTCAATTCGCCTGGGACTCCACTTGCGAATCATCATTTCAACAGATCAAACGAGCCTTTAAAGACAAAACCATGCTAGCTCACTTTGACCCCCATCGTCAAACAGTCTTAGAAACTGACGCTTCCGATTATGTGACTGTAGCTATCCTCTCGCAGTATGATCAATCCGGCACGCTCCGGCCAGTAGCTTTCATGTCAAAAAAAATGCTACCAGCCGAATGTAATTACGAGATCTTCGATAAAGAACTACTCGCTATAGTTAACGCGTTTGAAACATGGACTTCCGAGCTCAGTTCTGTAGAGGCCTCCACGCTCGTCCTCACCGACCACAAAAATCTTGAACGATTCACGACAACAAAAAAACTAAACCGTAGACAAGTGCGTTGGAATGAGCTACTCGCGGATTTTGACTTCAAAATCGTCTTTAGACCTGGAATTAAAGGTTCTAAGCCTGATGCACTAACCAGAATCAGCGCCGACAAGCCCTCAGAAAGCACCGACAGTCGCAACGAACACCAATTCCAAACCCTGCTTAAACCTTCACATATTCTCCGCCCAATCAAAATCACCTCCCCCAGTGACAACGATCCAGCTGAACCATCCCTAGCCCCTATACTCGATTTAAACAATTGGGAAAGGCATTGCCTCGAAGATAAATACTGTCAAGAAATCCGGACAGCTCTCCAAGATAATACAATCACGAGATCAGATATTCAGTTAGCCAGCTGCGCGTTAAGTACTCACTCTTTTACATTAAATAATAAAGAATATGTCCCAAGTAATCTCCGCGAAACCCTCATTAAACATCTTTATGATTCCCCACTCTACGGGCATCGCGGAGCCGCCGCTCTCTACAGCTTATTATCGCGTCGATACTGGTGGCCTGAATCCCACAAGAACGTTTCCAAATATACCCGAGGATGCGAAGCATGCCAAAGGAAAAACCCATCGACTCAGAAGCCTTATGGATTCCTCCAACCATTATCTCCCCCAGAGAATTCATTCCGCCATCTTACCCTCGACTTCATTGGTCCTCTCCCAACTTGCAAAATTAGAGACTTCAACTATAGGTTCATTTTACAGGTGGTTGATCGTCTGACCAAGCGAGTGTGGATTATACCAATCGAAAGGCCGTCTGCACAGGAGACTGCTGACGCGTTCCTGTCTAATGTCGTACGTTTTGCGGGATTACCGGATTCACTAGTCTCTGATCAAGGTCGTGCATTCATTGATAAAACCTGGAAAGAAATTTGCTTGCGATTAAATATCACCCATCGGCTTTCAACATCCTACCATCCCGAGACTGACGGGCAAACCGAACGGGCGAATAAAACGCTAGAAGTTTATCTGCGCCACTACGTAAACCACCGTCAAGACGATTGGGTGAAACATCTTCCTCTAGCAGAGTATTGCTTTAATAACCATGTAAACGCGTCCACGGGAATTTCCCCCTTCTTGCTTCTTTTGGCCACCACCCCAGGTTAGATTTTAGGCCTGAGTCAGATCTTCCACAACCACGAGACCTTCCGGAATTTGTTAAACACATGAAAGATATAACAAGACTATGTAACGAGAACATGACTCTTGCGCAAGCTTTCCAGTCCGTTTACGCAAACGAAAGGCGTCTCCCCGCCCCAAGATATCAAGTTGGAGACTCGGTATACCTTTCACTAAAAAATCTAGCTCTCACAAGACCATCTAAAAAACTTGATCATATCCGTGCTGGTCCATGGCGTATAACCGCTATGAAAACACCGTTGGTTGCTAAATTAGACCTACCCTTCCAACTTCGAATCTACAACAATTTCCACGTCAGCCTACTCCGCCCCGCCCATGTCGGCTATCCCTCACAACACCGACACCCACCTCCACCGATTGAAATAGCTCCTTCTGGACATGAAGTACACAAAGTGGAAGCTATTTTAGATACTCGAGTCCGTCGCAAAAAAGTCCAGTACTTGGTGCGCTGGACAAATGACAACGACAATACATGGGAACCACCTGAACACCTAGACGGTTGCCTAGAACTAGTCAAAGAATTCCATGAGGCTTATCCAGATGCGCCACGTTCGCGGGAGCTCACATTCTAAAAATAGGGAGGGGTAATGTCAGGATTCTCCTGACTAGACTGGATGCCTCAGGCTCAGGCTCAGACGTAGATATTAGTGTCAGCTCATTTCGCTTCGGATTCTCAAGTATGTATTTAAGTAATTTGCCCCCTTAGCTCTGGAAGCTTCACGCTTTGTTTTCTGTCTTTAGGATTAGTTGTAATCTTGACAAACCCGACTTTCGTCCTCCTGTCTCTCTAGTGACTTTCCGTCACCTCTTGCTATTTGTATCCTCTGAGTGCCCCTCGTTCTCCTCCATATCCCCTATTCGCCTTCAGTCCCGAACGCCCGTCGCGTTCCTCATCGTGTTCCTATACCCCGCGTCGTTATTGTTAGACTTCGCCCCGCGCTCCCAAGAATAGCGCCTGACAGTTGCTTAACTTAAACAGAGCTCGCTAAGTGGCGCTTGGATTGGTAAAAAGGGTATCAAGGTGGGCCATGAAGTCAACAGCAGTCAATCCTGCAGTTAGTCCACGTTTGTAATAGACAGCATCAAGATTCTGAGCATTAGGTTCCATTTGGGCAAAGATGTAATTGCATTGATCACCTGGTGTACCAATTGCGTCGCTGTCCTTTTTGATCTTTTGCTTGGCTGCAAGGGCCCATATCTGGTACTTGGATCTTTTGCCAGAAAACTTGTTTAGCTCAAGAAGCTTATGCTTAGGTCGCTTGATGCAGGTACTAGTAGCAAAATTGGCAGTGTCCTGAATTAGAGGGGGTTGAGGACCAGCAGGTATGTCGGTGCTAGACATAATAGTATCCGTCCCACTAGCAGTAGCAGGGTTGACGCGTGCTTGATCTCTCTCTTGCGTGACAACCTGCAGCTGTTTTTGCACAGTCGCAAGATGATTCTACGTGGAGCGGATCATCTCCATCATTTCTGCCATGGACGGCTGGGGAACTTCGTGAGGTGAAGACATTGTTACCGCTGGTGAAGTATATGTAAATGCTGGTTGAGTCCCAAAGGTTTCAATGATTGAATCACTGTCGCTACTGGATCCACAGTCGGAACTCAAGTCAGACAGGGTGTCACGTTGGTGGGTGAATATCGTGACTTTCAGATACCCGTTGTCAGAACTTGTCAGGCCCCGGTACTTTCAAATTGAATATCTCCTTGCTGGACCCTGAAGATCTGTTATGCCGATCTATTTTAGGACCGACGCATTAATAGTAATCTTCGCAACAAGCTTTATTTAGATATTCTATTTTCGTTTCGTTATTTTTAACTTGCTTGGGTTGAATAATTTATGGCAAATCTTCAGGATAATGGTTCTAGGAATTTGGATTCTACTGTACATAAGGAGTTGTAGCCTTCCCTTCTTCTCTCTTCACGCTTTGTCTTTTCTGTCATCCTATCACTACCTTAGAAATCCACCACCTTAGAAATCAACTACCTTAGAAGTCTACCACCTTAGATACCACTTATCTCAGTCCACATTTCTTCTCACTTTGCCTTGTCACTTTCTTTATTATCTACTCCTCTATCTCCCATAACATTCCCAACAGCACGGGTATCTGAAAGTCACAATATCCACCCACCAACGTGACATTACAAAGCGTCTAATCAGTTCCCATGGAGATGGGAAATACTTTCGAGTCACCGTCGTCAGAGCCCATGGAGATGGGAAATACTTTCGAGTCACCGTCGTTAGAGCCCATGGATGAGTACCCCGAAGACATGCCAACTCTGAGATTTCTTCCGTCCCACCTTTGGAGTGTTCCGTACCTCCTGCAGGCTCCTGGAGCTATGGAATATGCAATAAACCATGACGATTCCCGAGTTGCACAACTATTTGCCTCACAGGAGATGCCTAGCTCCTCTGCATCAACCCCAGCTCCAAAAAATACATCCTTTGCCAGAATTTCAGCACCTCCAATGTCATTGTATGATGGCACCCACGGTAACTTACGCCCCTTTTGCTCTCAACTGGCGAATCAATTACAGGATGATGACTACTCATTCCCAACCGAAATGTCTAAAGTGCGTTTCGCGTACAAGTGTCTCGGGCCCGGAGCTTTGCAGAAAATGGGATCCCACTTCCGCCACCTGGAAGACCCTTCAGTTGCTCCCGAAATTACAACCTTATCCGAATTCCTAGATGCTTTGCGGCAGGAATGTGGCGACCCAGGCCTACAAGGGAGAGCTACGCGTGCAGTAGAAAAGATGACCCAAGGCAATATGAGGTTTCATGATTTCATAACTCTTTTCCATGAAAATATGGCCGATTCAACGTATGCCGATGTTGATAAATCAACCTGGAAGAAAATGCTGGAACTTCGACTATCATACAAGCTCTCAGAAATCCTCTTGTCTGCTTCTGATGTACCTACAGATTATGATAAATTTGTCGCGTACCTACGGGTTAAAGATGCTCGCGTTCACGAGTTCAAGGCAACTTTCCCAAGCGCTTCAAGGGAGCCTCGACCCACAGTTCCTTCAGCCACTATTGAACCTCCAACTGCACCAGAAAATTTAAAAGGGGAACTCCAACAGTAAGTCGCGTGTTGGAGTCGTTATCGGTTGGTCACGCAGGAGTTTTAGGCTTGTTAGCTTCCCGTCATATGTATGTACATGGACAGATAGATAATGAGAACTTAACTGCCCTCGTTGACACCGGCGCATCTGGTTATGCTTTTGTCTCAAAATCTCTTTGTGATCGGCTTTGCCTCATTCAGACGCCTCTCTCTTCTCCCATTGCTCTCGTAGGATTTGAGGGAAATCAAGGCTCTCAAATTACCCACAAGGTATCTTTTCATTTTACTCTTAGGGGCCATGTCGAGAAACTCTCTGCATTCGTAACTGAAAAATGTAAGTACGAACTTATTCTTGGTCTTCCCTGGTTGGAGAAACATGAGCCATATGTAAATTGGAAGGAACATACTATTACTTTTGGGGAACCATGTTTGGAAAAAGGTTGCTGTCAATTCGAGACCACCATTCAATATTCCAACTGTCAAGTACCAATTCCTGGCTCCTCAAAGGAAACACAGACAAGACCATTTATTCCTAAAGATAAACAGGCCTCATCTTCTTTCTGTAAGCCGACAAGAGTCTCGGCATCAGTTTATGCTCTAGCAGTTCGAGAGCCAGGTAGCCAAACTTTTGCTTTTAGCCTTCGCGATCTTGACATTCTTATCGATGAGCCTATGCAACGATTAGCTACGGCTTCTATAGGCAATCTTATAACTACTACCCCAAAAAACGCCGAACCTGAAAAATTTTTACCACCCCAATATCATGAATTTCTGGACGTTTTCGATAAGAAACAAGCTAATACTCTCCCACCTCATCGACCCTGGGATCACCCGATAGATCTCCTGCCGGGGAAAGAGCCGCCAGCCTCACGACCTTACTCAATGAACCATCACGAGCTTAAGGCCTTACGTGATTACTTAGAGACGGAACTCTCCAAAGGCTTCATTCGTGTTTCTCGATCACCAGCTGCCGCGCCTGTATTATTTGTCAAGAAAGCCAATGGAGATCTCCGATCCTGTATTGACTATAGAGGCTTGAACGCTGCTTCAGTTAAGAATCGACACTCTCTTCCCTTAATTTCGGAAACTCTCAGCCAACTATCAGAAGCTAAATTTTATACCAAACTCGACATAATATCGGCCTTTAACAAACTTCGAATCAAAGAGGGAGACGAGTGGAAAGCTGCATTCACGTGTCGGTATGGGTTATTTGAACCTCTTGTTCTTCCATTTGGACTTTCAAACGGTCCCGCTTCGTTCCAAGCCTACATCAATCATGCTCTGCGAGGATACTTAGATCAATTTTGTACTGCATACATGGATGACGTCCTAATCTACTCCGAGAATCTGTCGGCGCACCGGCGTCATGTTAAGTCTGTGCTTCAACGTCTCCGTGAACATGGCTTACAAGCGGATATATCAAAATGTAGTTTTGAGACAACCCAGGTGACGTATCTAGGCCTGATTATATCAACTGAGGGGATAAAAATGGATCCAAAGAAGGTATCGTGTGTGCAGGAATGGCCAACGCCAAAGTCAATCCACGACATTCAGAGTTTCCTGGGGTTTGCAAACTTTTATCGACGGTTCATCCCAGAATTTTCCCGTTTGGCCACTCCACTGACCCAGCTCACGAAAAAAGACGTTCCGTTTATATGGGATAACATCTGCGAATCATCATTCTTTCAAATAAAACAGGCTTTCAAAGATGGGACCATGCTGGCACATTTTGATCCACGGCTACAAACGATCCTCGAAACTGACGCTTCAGACTTTGTAACCGCAGCAGTTCTATCGCAATACGACGCCACCGGTATCCTTAGACCTGTAGCTTTCATGTCTAAAAAAATGCTCCCAGCGGAGTGTAATTATGACATTTACGATAAAGAACTTCTAGCCATCGTTAATTCTTTTGAGAACTGGACTACTGAACTAGGATCAGTCGAAGCACCTACTTTAATTTTGACTGATCATAAGAATCTTGAATATTTCACGACGACAAAAAATTAAATCGAAGGCAAGCGCGATGGAATGAGCTACTTGCAGATTATGATTTTAAGATTGTTTTCAGATCCGGCAAGAAATCAGGCAAGCCCGATGCCCTTACCAGGATCAGCGCTGACAAACCTTTGACCAATGAAGATGAGAGAAATAAACAACAATTTCAAACACTACTCAAGCCACACCAGCTCATTCGCGAAATGAATACTGAGGCCTCCGATGCTAATTTACCTGCTGGTACAGACACAACCTACCCACTAGAATTATCAACTGATAAATGGAGCGAATCTTGCAAAGTCGACCAATTCTGCCAAGACATCCGAACAGCAATCGCGAATAAAAATATTCATCGTAAAGATATACAACTAGCAAATTGCAGATTAACCCCCCACTCATTTTCTTTAGATAATAAGGAATATGTCCCACAAAACCTTCGTGAGTCAGTTTTACAACAGCTTCACAACAATCCGCTCTATGGTCATAGAGGTGCGGCTGCACTGTACAGCTTACTTAGCAGACAGTATTGGTGGCCTAATTGTCACATTGACTCAAAGAAATACGCTCGAGGCTGTGAAGCTTGCCAGAGAAACAACCCGTCTACTCAAAAGCCTCATGGCTTTTTATGCCCTTTGCCACCCCCAAAGCTTCTTTTAGACATCTCACTCTCGATTTTGTAGGTCCTTTGCCCATTTGTAACGTTCGAAATTTTACCTATAGATTTATTCTTCAAGTTGTCGATCGTCTAACAAAAAGAGTATGGATCATACCTCTAGAGAGACCGACGGCCAAAGATACTGCAGAAGCATTTCTCAGTAATGTTGTTCGCTTTGTGGGGCTGCCTGACTCACTTGTTTCGGACCAGGGACGGGCTTTCATCGATAAGACCTGGAAAGAAATCTGCTCATGCTTAAATATTACCCACAAACTCTCCACTTCGTACCACCCCGAAACTGATGGACAAACAGAAAGAGCTAACAAAACTCTGGAAATTTATCTGCGCCATTACGTGAACTACCATCAAGACGATTGGGTAAAACATCTTCCTCTAGCAGAATTTTGCTACAACAATCATATAAATTCTTCGACCGGGATCACTCCTTTCTATGCCTCTTTTGGTCATCACCCTAGACTGGACTTTAGACCTGAGTCTGACTCTTCAGAACCTCGGGAAGCCCCTGAATTTGTGTCTCGAATGTCAAAAATCGTACAATACTGTTCGGAACAAATTACCCTTGCTCAAGCATTTCAGTCAACATACGCAAACGAAAGGCGTCTCCCTGCTCCACGTTTTGAAGCTGGTGATATGGTATACCTTTCCTTAAGGAATATTTCACTGTCACGACCCACGAAGAAGTTAGATCATCTCAGGGCGGGCCCTTGGAAGATTCTTGCCATGAAAACACCTTTAGTTGCAAAATTAGATCTACCACCACAACTCAAGGTTGATAATAACTTCCATGTGAGTCTATTACGTCCGGCCCATATAGGTTTTCCATCTCAAATCCAACAAAATCCACCACCACTCGAACAAGACACCATGGGTCCGGACACTTATGAAGTAGAAGCCATCCTTGACTCTAGAATAAAAAGAAAGAAAATACAATACCTAGTCAGATGGACGGGTTACAATGATACTACTTGGGAGCCACTTGGTCATCTAGAAAACTGTAAAGAATTAATTGATGATTTCCATCGATGCTATCCTAATGCGCCAGGCTCGCAGGAGCTCGCCCCTAAAAATGGGAGGGGGTAATGTCAGAACTTGTCAGGCCCCGGTACTTTCAAATTGAATATCTCCTTGCTGGACCCTGAAGATCTGTTATGCCGATCTATTTTAGGACCGACGCATTAATAGTAATCTTCGCAACAAGCTTTATTTAGATATTCTATTTTCGTTTCGTTATTTTTAACTTGCTTGGGTTGAATAATTTATGGCAAATCTTCAGGATAATGGTTCTAGGAATTTGGATTCTACTGTACATAAGGAGTTGTAGCCTTCCCTTCTTCTCTCTTCACGCTTTGTCTTTTCTGTCATCCTATCACTACCTTAGAAATCCACCACCTTAGAAATCAACTACCTTAGAAGTCTACCACCTTAGATACCACTTATCTCAGTCCACATTTCTTCTCACTTTGCCTTGTCACTTTCTTTATTCTCTACTCCTCTATCTCCCATAACATTCCCAACAGCACGGGTATCTGAAAGTCACAATATCCACCCACCAACGTGACACCCGTGCTGTTGGGAATGTTATGGGAGATAGAGGAGTAGAGAATAAAGAAAGTGACAAGGCAAAGTGAGAAGAAATGAATGTGGACTGAGGTAAGTGGTATCTAAGGTGGTTGATTTCTAAGGTGGTTGATTTCTAAGGTGGTTGATTTCTAAGGTGGTTGATTTCTAAGGTGGTTGATTTCTAAGGTGGTTGATTTCTAAGGTGGTTGATTTCTAAGGTGGTGTTACAGTATGCTATATAGCACGATCGACAATGTCAAATCAGGTGAATTAGATTATCTACAAGGAGAGAAGTAACTCCTACCAAGTTGTTAAACAATTTATTTACAAAGGTTGTATACGTGGCATGTAAGCAATATCACGTGATTATATTTCAGTTTTTCCCTTGACATATGGTCCCGTCTCACTCCCCTTGGGATTGAGCGCCTGGCAACATTTTTTTAACAGAGGCATTGGCTTTTTGTTTTGCTTTCTGTATCTCACTTTTTGTTGGCTTCAATTTATCAGGGAAACGTCTCGCAAACTCTTGAATGGAAGCTGTCGCATTTACAACGTTTTGAAGAGGTTCCCATGTTTGGTCTTCGGGGTCTTCGCCTCGCTACAGAATTAAATAATAGAATATTTTCTTGTTTTTACTTCGCTTGGAATCGACTATTGCTTCGATAGCGAATAGATTTTCGCCGGACGCATCCAGTGCAATAGGTGGTGGCGGTGGGTTGGTTTGTCCCGAGAGAGGGTTCGTGGGTGCTGGTCTAAGCAAGCTTGTGTGAAATACGCTGTGCAAATTCTCATGTTCGAAGGGAAGTTTTAGTTGATATGCGTGAGAATTTATAATTTTTGATATTCAAAATGGACCGATGAATTTGCAGTCTAACTTAGGAATTGGTCGTGAGGTGCTAATATTTCGGGAATCGAGAAATACCTCATCACCAACTCGATAGGCTGGTGCTAGAGAACGGTTTTTGTTTGCAGCTCTCTCCTGTTTTTCTCTGGCACGTGTGAGGTTTGTATGTAGCACTTTAAGGACTTCTGCTATCTTAGAAGCGAAATTGTTGCTAGCTATAATTTGTTCACGGCGATTTTTTGAAGTTGTATTTGGAGTGGGTTGTGGTGGCCCGAAACTCATGTGTGGATGAAAACCCTTATTAGCGAAGAAAGGTGAGACTTTTGTGGAGTCATTGACGGCATCATTGGCTGCGAACTCTGCCATTGGTAGCCATTCGTAGACATCTTTTTGTGAGTAGTCTATATACTGCCTAAGATATTGTTCCATGAATGCATTAGCGCTCTCTGTTTGGCCGTCAGTCTCTGGATGGTAGGCTGTAGAAAGTGAGACGTTAATTTGTAGACGATGGCAAACAGCTTTCCAGAATTCTGCGACAAATAGTGGTCCTCGGTCGGACACAATAGAGTCACATAACCCATGGAGTTGCCAAATGTCACAGACAAATAATTTTGCAAGCTCCTTTGCTTTCATATTTGTGTGACAGGGTCTGTAGTGTCGTTCCTTGGTTAGACAATCTACAACCACCATGATGCAGTTGAATTTGTCAAATTCTGCTTGAGGGCCCACAAAGTCTACTGAAATTTCACGCCAGCGCTGTATTGGTAGGGGGAGAGGTTTCAGAGCTCCTTAGTATCTGAGTCGAGAAACTTTATTACGGATGTAATTATGGCAGTTTTTAACAAACTGGTCTGTTTGTTGGGAGAGATTAGGCCACCAGTAGTGGTCCGATACTGTTTGATACAATGCGTTCTTTCCTGGTTGGCCCTTTTCACAACTATCATAGGTTTTCTGTATGAGAAGAAATCTAAGTTTGTTGTTCGGAACATATAACCTGTCGCGAAAATAAAGGCGACCGTCACGAAGTTTACATTCTGACAGTGACATCTCTTTTGAGTGCGGGATTCCTTCAGGTTTTGTCAACTCATCAACTACCTTTATCAGCCACTCATCTTTTTTATCGTTGTAGCCTTGGTCAAGTAATCAGGCAATCTTGTGGTCAAGGGGCTCTTCTCGAGGCTGAGAGAGGATTGCTGGAGAAAGTTCAAAAGGGGCGTGCTGGGTTGGTTTATTGGAAGGGCCGTTGCCTTTTAGATCTTGAATTACTGATTCATGGAGCTTGTGGGCCGGAAGGAGAGTTTGGTTTTTGTACAATACTCAAGGGTCAGTGTTGTCTTTTGGGAGGTCTTGAGATCGCCGGGTAAGTGAGTCGGCCTTGACATTATCCTTTCCTAGCCTAGCCTTGATGACAAAGTCAAACTGAGAAAGGAACTCGCTCCAGCGAACTTGGCGGCGAGAGAGTTCTTTTGTTGTCATAAAATACCCTAGGCTGCGATGATCTGTGAGAACAGTAATGGGGTAAGAAGATCCTTGGAGTTCAGCTCTCCAACTCTCAAAACATCAGACGATTGCCAGAAGTTCTTTATCGTATATCTCAAAATTACATTCCGCATTATCAATTTTTTTTGACATGAAAGCAACAGGGTGAAGTTCCCCATTATCATCTTTCTGTGACAATATTCCTCCGGAGACAAAATCAGAGGAATCTGCTTTGACAAAGATCTCTTTGGAGACATCAAAATGCCGTAAAACAGGTGCTGTGATGAATGATTTTTGTAGAGATTCAAACGATCTTTGACAAGCATTGGACCAAATGAACTTCACATCTTTTCTAGTCAGCGCAACAAGGGGCTTGACAATTTTGGAAAAACTTTTTATGAATCGAAAATAGAAATTTGCGAGACCTAAAAAGCCCTGTACATCTTTGAGACAAGATGGAGGTAACCAGTCGACAATGCACTGGATTTTTTGAGGGTCCATTTTGACGCCTGTCGTAGAGATGATCATGCCAAGGTATGTCACTTCTTGGACTTCAAACTCGCATTTCTTAATATCGCAATAGAGACCAGCTTTTTGTAACGCTTCAAGCACTTTGTTAACGTGGATTCTGTGTGACGTGAGGTCATTCGAATAGATAAGAATGTCATCTATGTATGCGGTACAGAATATATCAAGATATGGTCGAAGAATTTCGTTGATACGTGCTTGAAATGTGGCCGGTGCGTTAGATAGACCAAACAGCATCACAAGCGACTCAAACAAACCGT
Source organism: Podosphaera xanthii (assembly GCA_028751805.1). Taxonomy (NCBI): domain Eukaryota; kingdom Fungi; phylum Ascomycota; class Leotiomycetes; order Helotiales; family Erysiphaceae; genus Podosphaera; species Podosphaera xanthii. The sequence goes on from JAPWIX010000007.1 coordinate 1,217,692, forward strand.
ATCGTGTGTTGAATGCCGTCATCCATTCTTGACCATCCGCAATTCGAATATGATTGAACGCAGCTATAATATCTAGTTTAGTGTAGAATTTGGCGTTGCTGAGCTTAGCAAGAGTATCTTGTAACAATGGAAGAGAGTATCGATTCTTTATAGTAATAGCGTTTAGTCCTGTGTAGTCGACACAGAACCGTAATCCTCCGCCAGGTTTTTTGGCAAAAAGAACGGGCGCCGCTGCTGGTGATTTGCTAATACGGATAAATCCTTTTTCCAGTTGTTCATTGAGATACTTGCGGAGCACCTGAAGTTCTTCGATAGACATGTTGTAGAGAGGCCCATATGGGGGTGTAGTGCCCGGCTTCAGTTCTATTCTATGATCACAATCCCGGTGAAGAGGGAGAGTTTCGGCTCCCTTATAATCAAAAACAGGTAGGTGTTGATGATAGTGCGTAGGAAGTTTTAGGGAGGGGTCGGGCCATTCTTTGGTTTGCAAGGCAATTTGAATATCTTTGAGAGAAAAGCCTGCTAAGTGCATATCGGTTGCTATGGAAGAAGATTGCATCTTATTATCATGAGAGTCGTTTTGAGGATATATCTCTTGATACATTTTCTGGATGGGAGAAAGTTTGTCAAAGAAAAGATTGGTCGATTTTTCGGCTGTGTCGGAGCTGGTTGGATGCCAAATTCTTCAAGTCTCTTGTCTACTTCAAAAAGAGATAAAGAAAAAATTTCGATACCTTTTTGTTTAGATAGTGCCTGGAAGGAATCTGCTCCTATTTTTCTTGGGCGACCGTTTGCAAAGTCTTCCAGAGGATTTAATCCTGAGATAGGGGTTTTATTTTGACAACTTGGGATATCTATATGACGGGTTTTGGCAGGGAAGCAATTTTCTTTACAATGGTCGGAGTTAAAACAGACAAGGTCCTTTAACCAATTGATGGAGGGTTATGTTTCCTCAGCCATGTACGACCTAGGATTATTTCATACTTGCCAAGATTTGTCAGAAAGAGGGTTATAGTTTCGTTGTGGTCCGAAATATTAAGATTAAGATTTGTAGTATGGGTGATTTGTGCCGCTAGTCTACCGTCCACGAGATAAAGTTGACGGGGTTGCGGGAGAGGATCTATTGGGAGGCCATGCCGTTGCGCAGAGTTAAAGTCAAAAAAGTCATCAGTAGCACCACAATCAAGGAAAGCTTGTGTTTGAAATTTAATTCTATCTGCCTTTATAATACAGGGAAGAAGAAGATGGTCGTTATGTGGTGTTGACAAGGATAATATCTGTGACTTTGCCCCGTTACGGGTATACGATTCACTGACTTTTTCACTCTCGGTAAGTCTCTGATCGCGACTTTGATCAGAGACTATGCTTTTTCCTCCTCGATCACAGTTTTATTGTCTTTAGATCTTGTCTTACCATTATTCCATCTCGCCTCAGCGCAAATTCGTGCTCGATGTCCTGGGTCATAGCACCAGCTGCACAGTTTATTTTCAAAACAGTACGCACGCTTAGCACACTTCTCAGCTTCATTTCGGGGAATGCGGTGATTTGCGGCGTCTACTGAAGTCCAGGTGAAATTGCGGCCAAGGTTTGATGCGCTCAGGTCCATTGGGTCTGCGGCAAAAGGGTTAGAAGGAGCGGTAGAATTAGGAGTAGGAAGACTAGAGTGATGATGATTGCTAGAGTTAGATTTTTCTTTTGTATAACCTGGATTAGACGAGCAAAGAACTGCATCAATGTGTCGCACTTCGACGAGATATGATGTTAAGTCATCAGGTAGAGGCTGAAGTAGCATCACACGATTCTTAATGTGTGATACTATTGCTGGATGCAGTGAATCGTAAAGATGGTTAATCAGCGCATCATCTGCAAGTCCAGTTTTTTGTGCCACATTAAACCAGTCGGAGATGTGGGTTGAGGTGTCCTTTTGGCCTTGCTTGATTGTAAGAATTTCTCGCCTAGCCGCATTACATTCGTCGACGTCGGCAAAAGCTTGCTCCAGAAGGACAAGAATGGCTTCACTTGAAGTGAATTTTATTGAGCCATCTCTATTAATACCATAGGATACAGTGGAGTAGGCTTTTCCTTCAAGACAAGAGACTAAGTAAATCATCTTGCTGTGCTCATTTGGGTACCACTCTCTGCTCGCAATGAATTTCATGTTAACTTTTCTAATGAATAGGGGCAGCTCTTTGCGCAATGCTGCATCATTTGCAGAAAAAATTTTCGGGTCGGGGTGCTCTGCTAATTGGCGTGAAATTAAAGAATTAGTCTGGGTTTGCTGCTGTGAAGAGGCGCTTAGCTGTTGGAGAGTGGTATTCTGCTGTTGTAAGGTGATAATTTGCTGCTGAAGATTGGCGACTTGCTGTTGCATCTGCGGGCTACTTGACCCGGCTGCTTTCTTCTGTTTTTGGAGCTTTGTGTTTGCGTCTAAAAGTTCCTGATTTTTTTCCAGAAGTGTGTCATAATCGTCTTTAAACTTGAACAATTCACCTTCGAGATGCACGTAGGCGGTCGCTAGTTTCATAATCTCTTCGCTAAGTTGTATAGCGCTGTTACCTGGAATACCATTTTGCATGGCTTGGATGAAGAGGGTGGGATTGGGGACAGAGCAAAGAAGTGGGTACTTTTGAACAAAGGCAGAATCTCGGTTGTTGAATCTATCTATTTGCGAAGCATTAGATTGAGGATGATGTGGTGGAATACCAGTCCCTTCTGGGTTCCAAGGGTTGTTTTCCATATTGGAGTTAAGATTCGGTATGGTTGTTTACGCTCTAGGACAGTAAAATAATGGATGTTAGATAAGATGTCACAGTATGCTATATAGCACAATTGACGATGTCAAATCAGGTGAATTAGATTATCTACAAGGAGAGAAGTAACTCCTATGTAGTTGTTAAACACTGTCAGATACCAAGGTGTCTGATCCCTCGTGTTCGCAGTTCGCAGTATCGGAGTATCGGAGTATTGGAGTTTCGGGGTTTCTTCGCGTGTTCAGATACGGTCAGACGTTATTCTATATTGGGTCACTATTTATCTCATTCGTATTTATTTCGAGATACGATGGCGAATATTTGACATTTTCACTACAGGTAGCTCATCTCAAATTGTATATATCATAGTTCTATCTTGTACCCTAGAGTCTCCACGCTTTGTTTTTCGTCATTTATTAGACCTTCAGAATTTACTCTTTAGCTTCTCAAATTACCCTTCAGATCTTTAGAACTTTAGACCTTAGACCTCCAGACCTTAGACCTTTAGATCTTTAGACCTCCAGACCTTCCAATCCTCGAGCCTTAGCCAGATTCTGTCGAGTCACGCAAAGCCCACTATCGTGACAAACACTTTATTTACAAAGGTTGTATACGTGGCATGTAAGAGATATCACGTGATTTTATTTCAGTTTTTCCCTTGACAGGTGGTTGATTTCTAAGGGTAGTGATAGGATGACAGAAAAGACAAAGTGTGAAGAGAGAAGGAAAGGCTACAACTCCTTATGTACAGTAGAATCCAAATTCCTAGAACCATCATCCTGAAGATTTGCCATAAATTATTCAACCCAAGCAAGTTAAAAATAACAAAACGAAAATAGAATATCTAAATAAAGCTTGTTGCGAAGATTACTATTAATGCGTTGGTCCTAAAATAGATGGGCATAATAGATCTTCAGGGTCCAGCAAGGAGATATTCAATTTGAAAGTACCGGGGCCTGACAAGTTCTGACACAGGGAATATTTCATACAAGACACAAGCTTTAATTGATGGTGATGATATCAGAAACGGTGGTGGCAACAATAATAGAGGCAAGAGTGGCAATGGTAATGGTGGCGATGGTAACGGTGGCGATGGTAATGGTGGCAATGGTAACAGTGGCGATGGTAACGGTGGCGATGGTAACAGTGAGATCTTAGAAATAATGTAAGGCTTCACGGATTATGAGCTTGGAGCATCAGGAAACGGCTTTTGATTATATTTTTAAGATGGAGAACTCAACTTTACTGCAGATAATGCTGCTATTATATACAAACAAATGGGGCTATGCCGCTAGGTTTAGAAGCCAAGAGAACATGACAGAGACTGAGAGGAGATGGTAGAAACAAAGAGAAGGTGACAGAATATCCTGGGCCTATAAGTAGCGCAGTTGTAGAACTAAACAGAAACTAAGGGAATCAATTAGGGGATGGCAGTGACAGATTGCCTGGCGATGGCAGGGCCTGAGGCATCAATATCCCGTGGATCATTACACAAGTATATGCTCAACAACCACGTCCTCTTCAATATTAGTTAGATTCTTTGATTTGGGCCAGCAATCTGGCTGTGTAAGTCGTCTAGCGCGTTGATGACCTAGAGTTGCTCGAGAGACGTTATTGATAGCTGCAGCGCGTCTCTTAGAGAGTGTCGCGTCTTGTTTAAGAGCCTGAAGGGCAGTCTGTATCTGACGTTCATTAGAAGATTCCATCTAGCGTTGTTGTTAAGGCATCACATAGGAAGGTAGAAATTGGTGGGGGCTTGGCAAAAGTGGCTCGCCAACCTGTGGGGTATGTTATTATTTTATCTTTATACATTTATCTCGGAGCACCGCACGCGTCCTGCACATCTCTCTTTGCGCACTCTGCTAACCTCCATTAAGTCGAGTCGTGATAGACGCAGTCCCCCCTTTTGGATATGCGAAGTCTACCTCTTGTGCTTAGCATCGGTGGGCATGGAGGAACAGATCAGCAGACTATGAAAGGGATGATGCTGCCACAGTCGGGCTAGAGTGCCAGGACGTGTTAGGCAAGATCCGGAGCTCACGGGTGTGTATGCTTGCTCTGTTTGCACTATTGACGCACGGACATTATTTGGGTAAAAATAGGCAGCAGGTCACCCTTATGTAGAGTATCATTCTCATCTTCTTCAGTTACACATTTCTCAAATATCACTACCTCACACATCTATTCCTATAAACTATCGCTAGCTGCCTTCACATAATTATGTTCCCAAATCATACACCTGGTAAAACACTACCCCCCCCCCTATGAAACCCTATCTCACCACTTCTGAATGCCAAATCTGTTGAGTGATGAAAATTAATTCTGTCACTAGTTACAAAAACTTTTAGTTTCGATGTAGTTATAGTAATAAATGATTGTGATTATCATAATATTATGTCTATGTACACTAATTACAGTTCTTTCCTACACCAGAATTTTTTGAGATCTCACAACCTTAACACCCACCATCAGTGACACAATCTCGTATTATTCATTCAATCAAAGTCCACGCAGTACCTCAGTCTCACACAACCAAGATTCCATACCTTATTCATGTAAGTTTGTGAAGTCGGTTAGCAATAGCTTGTAAGAGCTGAATGATCACTTATCACAATCTTACAGATTTGGAGAGATAAAAAAGGCTGTTGATTGTAAGCTGTAGAGATGTTAATTGCTCCAGCTTAGAAACAGGTTGCTATATATAATATCTATCTAAAGAAAAAAAAAACTGGTGATTTATATTGATATGGTTTAGCGTATTTACTAACCTCACTACTTTGTAGAAAGGTTAGTGTGTGCAGATCTTTGTGATAGCACACGACTATCACAGGATTATCATAATCAAAGTTGAGTGTAATTAATTTCATGAAAGCAATCATTTCATCACTCCTCACTTTGTACCAAAGATATGGGTGCACAAGTGATTAAATCTTGGTTTTGGTAACGCTTTTGTACATATATCAGCTAAATTATCAGCTGATGGGACGTGTAGCAAAGTAAGTGATCCCTCTTCAATCCGTTCTCTAGTAAAGTGATATGCAATATCAATGTGCTTTGTAGCATCATTCAATCTTGGATCGTGAGCAATGTCAATAGCTGAATTCTTGTCTGTAAACAAAGCTGTCGGTATATCTTTGTCAACAAGCTGATGAAAACCACGCATAGTCCAAATGAACTGTTTAGTAGCAAGAGAGATAGCCATATACTCAGCTTCACAAGTTGAGTGAGCTACTGTACGCTGCTTTCTGGACCTCCAGCTAAACGTAGAATTTCCTAGTTGAAATAGATAGCCGGCAAAGCTTTGTCAAGTGTCAAGATAATTTCCGTATGATGCATCACAAAAACCATTGAGTACTAAGGGAGATTGAAACTTATATTTTAGTTTAAGATCTCTAGTTCCTTTTAAGTATCGTAGTACTCGTTTTGCAGCTCCTAAATGAGTAGATGATGGGTCCTAATTATATTGTTAGAGATGAGTGACTGTATATGCAAGATCAGGGCGAGTTCCAGTCACGATGTATATTATAGATCCGATTATTTGCTGATACAGAGTAGCATTGACCCTAGGCTCTCTATTTGCCACTGCCATGAGCCTTTGGTTTGACTCCATGGGCGTGGAGACTGGGTTGCAATCTTGCATAGAAAACCTATTCAGGACTCTATCAATGTATGCGGTCTGAGACAAGTTGATACCTACATTTGAGTACTCAATTTGAATGCCAAGTATCCAATGGAGTGTGCCCATGTCATTGACCTTGAATTCAGATTTGAGAAGGTTGACCATGTCATCCATGAGTTTTCCTTGATGACCAAATAGTAGTAAATGATCCACGTTTATGGCAATTATGAGTTTGCCAGTATTATGGATTAAGACACATGAGTCAATAAGGGTAGAAGCAAAACCATGCGGATTGATAAAATTAACCAATCTGAAATACCACTCTCGGGGTGATTGCTTCAGTCCGTAGATACACCAATTAAGGCAAGCCACATGGTTATCTATCCTGTACCCTTCAGGAAGTTCCATATAAATTTCTTCTTTTATTATACCGGATAAAACTGCGGTTTTAATATGGAGTTGTCTAGGTTTCAATCCTTTATTTGCGGATATAGCTAGGAGCAATCGTAAAGACTCAAGTCGAACAACTGGAGCAAAAGTTTTATCATAATCGAGCCCTTGGACCTGGGAAAATCCTTTTGCAACATATCTAGCTTTAAATAGTTCAATTCCACCTTCAGCATCTCCCTTGACTTTGCAAACCCATTTACCATGCACAACTTTTCGCCCTTTTGGTCTTGGAACTAGATCCCACACTTTATTCTCTTGCAAGTGTGCTATTTCATCTTGAAAGGCTTTTTCCCAATCCAACCATTGAGGTGAGCTTTTTGCTTCGCTATAACTCTATGGTTCTCTGACATCTGAAAAACTGATTAATGCGCTTTCTTCTTCGACACCCTTAGCCATATTGGCTGATTCAGGTAGACGAGGAGAAGAATGTACACGAGATCTTTTCCACCACTCCCCCGTAATCGTGTCATCGAACACACGAGGTTGTACAGTGCGGTTGGATATTCTAATTGTTTCCTCATTAGAGTTAATATCAGGCATATGGGAATGTGTAGTGATTTCCGAATCATTTGAAGGATTGTCATTTAAAGGCAAGGCTTCTGACACTTGTTGGTATGGATTATGCTCGACCGTATGAACAATATTATTTGCACAATTTGTATCTGGATGTTCACTTGGAGTAAGCACTTTATCCAGAACAACTGATTGTGGTTGTAACAAAGTAGTGATAGGATGTCACTGGTTTGAGTAAATAACACCAGAGTTAGTGTTATTCTCTTTATCCACATGAGGCGGAAATTTGACATCAGCTGAGACAATTACTCTCCTATAGTCATGAACGACAATGCGGTAGTGATGTGGCACATTAGTGTATCCTACAGATATACTTATTACAGCTGTTGTAAGGTTGAAATGCGATTGTGATGCTTTGATGATAGGGAGGAGTATCAGTAAGTACAGAGAAGAGAAGAGTATGAGTTCTTAGCAACGTGAATTGTAATTCTATGTTATTATACAAAGAAGTGATTCAATTTTATTATAATATTCCATAAACTCCTGAACCCTATATTTGTGTGCGAAAATAATGGCCTCGCTTAACCTCGCCAAATATGCATTACAACCAGATTAGTCACTTCTACCAATGAGTCAAGTAAGATATGGTCGTGAACCGTCTAATTTCAACAACAGCTCTTGGCAGCAACTTACAACCTGAAGGACGCTTAGCTTCTTGATATGTGAACAAAGCATGCTCTGCCAAATGGCTGAAGATGTTTAATGGTGGGTTTTAAGCCATTAAAGGCCTCAAAAGGTGTCTGCCAACTAACGGAACTATTGTAACGGCTAGTTAGCCAATAATTACCTGTAGCATGCGCTAGTCAGCGTATGCTTTCATAGCGCCCTGAGGACTGGTAGATCAACCAGAGTGATCTAGAAGATTCTCTAATTCTAGTTTGTGCGCAGGTAGGCGGCTACTCATGAACTAGCTCTGATGTATTAACTAGGATCTTCGAGAAGATTCTATTATCCTGCTCCGTGCACAAGCAAACAGCCGCTTGTGAAGCAGCTCTGATGAAATGACTGGAATCTTCGAGAAGACTCCTAAGGTTACGAGAATGAGGAGGAAGTAATTAAGGGTTGAGGGTTAAAATGTATAAAGACCTCTATTAGTTACCTCACAACGAGGATTCATCATTATATTAGATATTTCTTCATAGTTAGATTATTAATTTACCATCATTTACTCGAATGCACATTGCTTCGATATCTTGATCTGTGACATATAATCTAACTACTCACTATACGCTTACGCTTACGTTTACGTTCACGACGAATACGACGATTACGACGACGACAATGGCAACGGCACCAAGGAACTCCAAGGACGGGCTTAGCTTAGAAGCCTTAGACGTCAATACCTTGCTGCAAGAGATAAGAGAGTTACGCCAGAGAATTGATGACGGAGCAACATCAAATTTTATCCCAGCCGAAATCACTCCCGAAGTCATCATTGTTAAAGACCCTGCACGATCTAATTCTAAACGAAAACCAACCGAGTTCAAGACTTATAATGGAGACCGGAGTACCTATCCGGCATGGCGGCGCGCGGTGTTATCTGCGCTCAAGATGGACTGGAACACGTTTGAATACACCGACTCTTACGTCTTCTTAAAGATTTACGAGGCATTAGATGGGAAAGCTCAGAAACAGGCCGCAGCGTACTTCGAGTCGGGAGGTTTGCGAGGCGAGGAGAGACCGGAGGATTTTATCGCTTTCCTGGATCGCAGTAACTGGGACCCAACCAGAATAACTCGGGCTCGAGGAGAATTAAACGCGATGAAAATGGGCCCGAAGCAACGATGGAGCACCTTCTTCCCATTATGGGCCAATAAGCTAACTGAAGCCAATGGGGATGCTTGGCCTGACGAGACTAAGGTCACAATGCTTGAGGGAACGCTGAATCACACTATGCGCCTAGCCCTGGCTGGTAACCATCTTCTCCCGCCGGACAATTTTTTTGAGTGGGTCAGAATTGTGACGCACGTGGCACAAAGATACGAAGTCCTATTGAATGGCTCTTACCTTAGTCATATCCCATCTAGTATTGAAACCAGCACTGATAAATTTCACACGGGTAATAATTCTAAGGGTGATGTTCGAGAAGCTTCCAATAATGGATGGACTCGTCCAGGAAACAGGCGAGAGTTTGTGCACGATGTTGATTCTTCTGGCGATACAGTTATGGGAGGAATCTACTCGGCAGAAATCCTACGGGGACCAACTGGCAAGCCACTGAGAGTAAAGTGGAAAAGACCAGAGGTTATTGACAGCCTCCGAAAGGAAGGACGTTGTTTTCGTTGCGAACGAAAAGGGTGTAACACTAAGATTTGCAGACTTCTTCCAGCTGTTAGGCCAGTACCCAGGGATGTGGGGGTAAATTTGACGGATTTTAGGGAGTTAAAGGCGCATGTATATGAAGAAATCGATGAGTTGGAGTCTGGCAACCAGGCCGTCTCGGAAAACTAGGCGCTCCTGGACAGAGTCGCGTTCAGGAGCATGAGGCAGTTATTAGGCAGGAGTTAAAAATGAATACAACCCCATTTCTTGTAAATGCATTGATCAATGATGTGACTATGGTACAGGCTTTGGTGGATAATGGGTGTTTGTGTTCAGGTATCATTGATGACAATCTTACCTCCCTGCTAAAATTGCCGCGCATACCTATTCTTCCTAGATCTTTGGAAACAGCTGAGAGCTCTAGATCTGAGAAGCCTATTGTAAAAGATATTACCTACCTTTCCTTGGATTTAGATGGATGCGTAACTCCCAAGCTATGGTTGTATGTTGTACCAAATAGCACTCATCAGATAATCCTGGGGAAAAGATGGTTGGAGGATCAGGACGCAATCATTCATTCAAAGGAGCAGCGATTAAATCTACGAAAAGAAGGAATTACGATATATAGTGTTAAAAGATGGCGCCAAGAGCTTCGCAATGTTGCACGCCCAAGAGTAGCAACTGTCGATATTATGAGAGATATGGTAAAGGATGTTCCTGTGTGTAAGGCATCGCTCGAAGATATCAACAAGGCCTTAAGGACGAAACCTTCCCTAACGCTGGGAGAAGTTAAAAGTCGTTTGCCAGAGCAAGTGAAGGACTATGCTCATCTTTTTGCTGACGATGTGGGTGCAGACGACCTCCCTCCGTTGAGAAACAGATTAGAACATGCGATTAATCTACGACAGGAGAATGGAACTCCCCTTACACCGCCCTGGGGACCGTTATACAACATGTCTCGCGAGGAATTACTTGTTTTACGAAAGACATTAACAGACTTACTGAAAAAGGGTTGGATTCGACCTAGTAGCTCACCGGCTGCAGCTCCTGTCTTGTTTGCTAGGAAACCAAGTGGGGGTCTTCGCTTCTACGTGGATTATCGTGGATTGAATGCGATTACTATACCAGACCGTTACCCTCTCCCACTTTTTAAGGAAACTCTACGTCAGCTTTCTAAAGCAAAGTGGTTCACGAAGCTAGACGTCAAATCGGCATTTCATCGTATTCAAATCAGGAAAGGTGACAAATGGATGACAGCCTTTCGTTGTAGGTTGGGTCTTTTTGAATGGCTGGTGACCCCATTTGGTCTGATTAACGCGCCCGCGACTTTCCAGCGATACATTAACGAACAGTTGCGAGAGCATTTAGACCTAGACGCAACTGCGTACATGGACGATGTGTTGATCTATACAAGCGGTACCGAAGAGGAACACTGGGAAAGAGTAAGACGTATTCTGAACAAGCTGAAAAAAGCCGGCCTCTATTTAGATATGGACAAATGTAATTTTTTGTGCAAAGAGGTGAAATACTTGGGTTTCATAATACGGGCGGGAGAGAGCATAAAAGTTGACCCGTCAAAAGTTAAAGCAATCGTGGAATGGCAGCCTCCAACAACAGTCAAAGGAGTGCGATCTTTTCTCGGATTTGCCAATTTTTATAGATGCTTTGTCGACAAGTTCTCAGAAATTACAGAGCCGCTAACAACTCTAACCAAGAAGAATGCAATATGGCGCTGGGGTAAAGCAGAGAATCAAGCCTTTGAAAAATTAAAAGAAATATTTGCCACTAAACCAGTTTTAGCGCAATGGGATCCAGAACAAGAGACAGTGGTGGAAGGTGATAGTTCATGTTACGCCTTAGGAGGTTGTCTTTCACAGGTGGACGATGAAGGGAGACTTCGCCCAGTCGCGTATCATTCGAGAAGATTAACTAGCGCTGAAGTTAATTACCCAAACCATGACAGAGAAATGTTATCAATCATATCATGCCTGCAGGAGTGGCAACCTGAACTGACGTCAGTTATAAAGCCCTTCACCATTTTAACAGACAACGAAAATTTGAAATACTTCACATCAAAACGTCTCTTGAATGAACGTCAAGTTCGCTACAACGATGTGCTACAGAAGTTCAACTTCTCTCTAAAATGGCGACCGGGTAGCGCCTGTGAGCGGCCTGATGCTCTGTCTAGACGTGACCAAGATAAGCCCTCTGGTATGAGCGATGAACGCGCAGCTGGGCGTATTATGCAACTACTACCACCTGTAAAGGTTAATCCGGCAACTATTGAAACTAGAGATGACGGTTTAGATCAGCATGTTGACCCAGCGGCTTCAGCAAGATTATTTGACGACGATGAGCTACAAATTCTTTGGAAGTCAGGTATTGAGTTTGACAATGATTGGCGACGAGCGCGCGATGCAGTTCAATCGGGTGAACGTGCATTTCCTCCTGATATTGCCTACAAACTATCAGCCAATATAGCTGAATGTAGTGTGGCAGCTGACGGTGTTCTTAGAGGCAGAGAAAACAGAATATGGGTGCCAAATTACGAACCTCTCAGAACAGCTATAATGCAGCGTATACACGACAGCCAGTTGACAGGTCACCCTGGAAAGGATACTATGGTAGCCATGGTTCTTCGACGATGGTTTTGGCCAAAATTAAGAGATTCTGTTCGGCAATTTATTCGAAATTGTGATATCTGTGGACGATCGACAGTATGGCGTGAAGCGAAAGCGGGATTCTTGCGATCACTACCTATACCCGAGCGTATTGGCAGTGACTTGACAATTGATTTCGTTACTGATTTGCCGCCTTCAAATGGTTGCACAAACTTGATGGTGATTACCGATCGTCTTTCTAAGGACATCTTTATTTTTGGGACTAATTCAATGAGTGCTGAGAATTGCGCCAAAATCTTTGTTGATCGGTACTACCGTCATCACGGATTCCCACGATACTTAACTAGCGACAGGGGTAGTGATTGGACGAGTCATTTTTGGAAAACCTTCTGTCAAATAACTGGGATAACGCAACGATTGACCACTTCTTATCACCCGCAATCTAACGCCAGCGAACGTGCAAATCAAGAAATCTACAAGTACTTACGAGTATTTACTTGTTATGCACAGGATAACTGGATGGAACTGCTTCCTATGGCCCAACTGGCTCTAAATTCTCGCCCAAACTCTGCGATCGGCGGAGTTAGTCCGTTCTTCTTGCGACACGGTTACGACTTTGATCCCATTATGGAGCCTACGGGATCTAAAGATGAAAGTTCTCGTCACCCAGGAAATTTGTCTGCTATCAAATTTGTCGAACGGCTAAGAAACGCGCAAGAGTTTGCACAAGCAGCAATGGCGTCAGCTCAACAACGATATGAATCTACAGCAAATCGACACCGACGTCAACCTGAAAGTTTTAAAGTTGGAGATAAGGTCTGGCTTGACTTGCGAAATATCAAAACGCCTCAACTTTCAAAGAAACTTGCATGGCAGCACGTGAAGTACGAAGTAACGGCAGTACCCGATGCACTTACAGTTGAGTTAAACGTGCCAGGAAATATTCATAAACGATTCCATGTGGAGTTAATTAAACGGGCAGGTAACGACCCTTTTCCAAGTCAAGTCCGTGACGACGCGCAGAACCCCCCGCTTTTGGATGATCTAGATGAACCTGAGTTTGAAGTTGAAGCTATATTGCGGGCTAGGACAGTCCGTCGGGGTAGAGGAAATTTTCGGCAAGCTCTAGTGAAATGGGTAGGTTGGGTTGATCCAACCTGGGAACCAATAGAACATGTCAAAGATACAGCGGCGCTTGAAAAATTTGAGTAAATATATGGGCCAATTAATAGTAATGATGGACCACCAACCTCAAACGCAGGGGCATATGTAGGTCCTGCAGAACCACACATTTTATTTCAACGAAGAGCCAAAAGAGGAAAGAAGATTTCTGTATGAGGGGGGGAACTGTAACGGCTAGTTAGCCAATAATTACCTGTAGCATGCGCTAGTCAGCGTATGCTTTCATAGCGCCCTGAGGACTGGTAGATCAACCAGAGTGATCTAGAAGATTCTCTAATTCTAGTTTGTGCGCAGGTAGGCGGCTACTCATGAACTAGCTCTGATGTATTAACTAGGATCTTCGAGAAGATTCTATTATCCTGCTCCGTGCACAAGCAAACAGCCGCTTGTGAAGCAGCTCTGATGAAATGACTGGAATCTTCGAGAAGACTCCTAAGGTTACGAGAATGAGGAGGAAGTAATTAAGGGTTGAGGGTTAAAATGTATAAAGACCTCTATTAGTTACCTCACAACGAGGATTCATCATTATATTAGATATTTCTTCATAGTTAGATTATTAATTTACCATCATTTACTCGAATGCACATTGCTTTGATATCTTGATCTGTGACAACTATGAGCTATTCGGTTTTTAGTGTATATGAAAGTTTCGACCGCTTCAGCCCATAACCGTTTTTTGGTAGTGCTTGATAGCATGGCGCGTATACCTTCGCCGATGGAACAATTTAGCCTTTCGTCGACGCCATTAGATTCAGGGGAATAGGGAGGAGTCAAGTCATGACTTATACCCTTCAGATCTAGGTATTTTGAAAATTTTTCATTAAAGTATTCGCCACCATTATCGGCTCTCAACGACTTTACTCGGCAGTCATTTTGGGTTTCAATCTTAGAGATTAATTTAATAGTTGCTTGAACTGCATCAGATTTGGATCTTAAGAGTTGAACCCAACAATAACGAGTTGCATCGTCAACAAATGAAATATAATATCGAGGATTACAAAGAGATAATATTGGAAACGAACTACATAGATCTGAGTGCAGATATTCTCCTGGTGTAACTGATCTCGATGTTGCTGCATGAGGTTTCCTGTGAGTTGACTTGGACAGAGCACAGGCCTTGCAATAAAATTCTTTTGGACAATCAGGAATATAATTAGGATCCTAAATTAACTTATCTGTCTAAGATATTGATGAGGGAGCAGAATGACATAGTGCTTGGTGCCAGAATGAATAGCTAAGGCATGCAATTTCTTAAACTGGTGATTTTATGTACGTGTTATGTTTTTCTGTGGCAAAGATCCAAAATAGTTTATCTCTAAGATCCAGGCTTCTGCTATGATCTTGAGTGGTAATTATATATTTAGAACTACGTTCGTATCTCGAGGATCCCGCCATCGAGGATGATAGATTTAGATATTGATGTCACACTTTGGATTATCTTGATCATGAGCTATTGTAATTAATTATAGACCTGAGATCTGTGAGGAGTTATAAGGTTGGACCAGAGGACATGAGATGGAGAAGGGAGCAGAAGTTAATCTTTTATCCTATTTTATTAATTAGACAATTTTACTTATTTACTATTAATTCATAGTATAAATACAACAATAAAGTCAATCATTTTAACTCTGGAATTACTGGTAAAAAACCACAGAAACTTGCTTCTAGCCAAACTTTATTATCTTTAGTTGCACGCATGAAATTGCCATCATCTAAAAGTTGATAGCCTTTGGCTCTTTCTTTTCTCCATGAAAAATGAGGGTGTTTTAACATAGGAACATATAATACATCTTTCAAGCAAAGTGAAGAAGCAGATTTATTTGATAATAAACAATTCAACACAACAGATCCTTTACCAGCTATTATCATCTCCTCCCCCGAACTTGACGTCACAAATCTGGTACATATTGAGAGGTTTTCGAAACGGTCTCATCTGTGGATGAAAATGTCATGTTAGCCTGCTCACTGACACGAGAGATTTCTTTGGCTTTTTGCTTTTTCATCTCCTTTAACACCCAACAACTATTCCAAGTATTACCAGACGCTTTGCTTGGATAATGTTTCCGGCAAAAATTGCACACCTTTATTTTGGAGATATTTGTCGGTCTTGTTAGAGGCCCCGGTCTCTTTGCCACGGTGGTTAAAAATGCGGACTCAGACGTTTACACCTCGTCCATATCAATTAGTCTTTGCTTGACCTCGGCAAAAGATAGATTATTCTTTGCCGTGAGGTTATAAACAACGTTCTTTTTGTGCCGGGCCAAATAGCAAAGAAGAAAATTGCGTTTGATTGTATCCTTCTCAAAAAAGAAAGCAATCTCACGAAAATCAGAATCTGTAGATTCTCTTGAAAGTTTATGGAGCTTGAACCATTGTGTTTCAAACATCTCAATAAAAGAAGAGAGAGTTTGCAAAGCATTGTATACTTATTTAAGCTTGTAGAGGTTCCCTAATTGGTATACAAGAGAGTACGCAGTGTCTCTCCTGTACATTATTTTCAGGTGTGTCCACATCAAGTGGGGATCAATCTTAGCAAGAATTCTTTGACGTATCCCAGATTTGACAACTTGGATGTAAACACCTGCGACCAAAGTAAACAACAACTTAAACAATTGATCGAGATGGGATCCGTTTTGTTGATGTACCAAGCTTGTTGGTAGCGTTCCAGGTTTCTGTCATGATACAGTATCTATTGTTAAGATGTTTCGGATCTAACTTTAGACTGTTATTTTGAGGTATGGCAAGGAAATAATATAGCTACTAGCGGGTCTTATATGTAGAAAAATAGCCTCTTGATCCATCTAGATGAGAGGAGTGCGGTTTAGGTTCATTCTCGAGAAATATACTATCATCATCATCATAATTCATTCCTTTAGTGATTTATATTGTCTCGAGTACCACTGTCACCAAATTTATAACTTCGACTTTATATATTACAAATTGTTAAAACATACATTGCGATAATAAACTTTTAAAGTTGAATAAAAATCTTTTCTCTTCAGTATTGGCATCATTAATTGGTTTGACTCCTTCAACAACCAACTGGTGTAGACCACGAGTGCTCCAGACAGCAGCCATGGTCAAAGCCTATGATTCGTAATTTGATTGACCATCAAGTGGCTCGACGTGTGCCAAATTCATGGATCGACCGCCGTATTCTTTAGCAATAATTGTAACAAAATCTTTTGTAATGATAGTATCCATGCTTTGCGACGACGTGGCTTGGGGAGCTGAAGGAGAGGTAGTGTTCGACACCTTGATGATAACAATCTGTAACACAAGAACGTTAGCACTGGGAATTAACCCTCACATGAAGTGATAGTGCTAGTGCACTGGGCTCATAACCTGTAAGTTTGGGAAGTTGGTTAGCAATAGCTTGTGAGAGCTGAATGATCACGTATCACAATTTTGCAAATTTGGAGAGATAAAAAAGGCTGTTGATTGTAAGCTGTAGAGTTGTTAATCACTCCAGCTTAGAAACAGGTTGCTATATATAATATCTATCTAAAGAAAAAAAACTGGTGATTTATATTGATATGGTTTAGCGTATTTACCAACCTCACTACTTCGTAGAAAGGTTAGTATGTGCAGATCTTTGTGATTGCACACGACTATCACAGGATTATCACAATCAAAGTTGGGTGTAATTAATTTCACGATAGCAATCATTTCAACACCTTTTCCGGTTGCTGGAACGTGGGTGTTGTCAGCAATCTTTACACTATAATTGTGTAACGGTGTGAGTGTTTGGAAATCATGGCTGCACTCTGTTATGTGAGCTGACGCGCTGGTGTCAAAAATCCAGTTTGGGCAAATAGATTTGATGAAAATTTCGCAAGAAATGCGTTGTCGCAATGCTCGGTGTGATTATTGCTTGTTAATTGAGCAGTTTTCGCAGAATTTTTCTTTTCTTTCCTTTTTTGCTGATGTGCTTTTAGTTTTCTACACTCGGTGTAAAGATGAACTTTGTACTTGTACTTTTGGCTTTTACACCACAAACATTCCTTGACACTGTGGTTCTCCGCTGAGTAAGCATTGTTGTCTGTGCTGGGTTCCGTACGGTTTGCTGATACATCTAGAAGTTTATCTGAGACTCCTTTGTAGTTGATGACTTCCTTGTTAAAAAGGTTGTTGATGTGACAGTTGTGAACTGTGCTTGAGCTGCGCTTGCCATCACTCAACTAGTATAAGGCTGTGCGATGACTCAGCAAAAATTATAGTAGCCTTGCATGTGCACATAGTAGAACTTTTACTGTATGATATCTTCTTTCTTTAGATTAAATATAAATCTATTTTCAGCATAAACAATGCCTTTCCCCTGGTAATAAATTTAATCTCTACACGATTAAAAGGTAGCTCAGGCTTCAAGATAAACGAATTTAGCAGATATATAAGCACAACGCAATTGATTAAATGATAGATAGCCAGCGTCAAAACCAGCCGTCAGCAGGGCAGCAAGCAGACGCTATCATGAATAGGTTCTTGGCCACCCTTCAACAAATTTCTGATACAATGCAGTCGCAGAGACAAGAAAATGGAATCTCGGCGGAGCGGAGCTCCAAGTATATATCCGAGGAACACGTGAGCTTGATTTTCAGCCAATCATGAATTTTCCAGTTTTGAGGTGTCACCCATTTGGGCCTAGTGAGGTACAGAATCCATGCCAGTGTATATATTCAGGTGTGAACATCCTTACAGCGTCTAGTTTGACGTGGCTCAATGGTAGAGAGTCATAATTGAGGGAGCCTCTTTGAGGCAACAGGGTGGTCCAGCAGGCTTAGTCGGTGGTATCGGCTCTGTCTGAGGGTTGGCTTAATCAACCAACCACTGCACAATTGCATGTATGCATGCATGCGTTGTGTGGCAGTAAAACCCCGGCTAGACTTGGTATTTGGTGTCCCGTATTTGGTTTTCCCTGTTGGTTGTCCCTGTTTGGTTGTCCCAAAGTCCATTGGTTCAAAACCATTTGGCACACCCAGTCCTTTGGTTCAATCCCATTGGTCCTGTGGTCAGTTGAGTGTTGATACCAGCCCATCACAAACACATTTTCTGATTCCTCTTCATCCTTATGCATGTTTCTCATCATGTTTCTCATAATTCATCTGATTCCTCTTCATCCTCATGCATGTTTCTCATCATGTTTCTCATAATTCATCTGATTCCTCTTCATCCTCATGCATGTTTCTCATCATGTTTCTCATAATTCATCTGATTCCTCTTCATCCTTTGTCATTCTTCCCCTTCTCTGATGAAGATATAAGCCCTCAGCTCTCTTGATAGATAGAATCAATCATTCATTCACTTCCTCATCCTCTCTTGCACAGCTCTCGTTTGCACAGTTTGCACACTGAAGAAGATCAATTCTCTCAGTCAAACCCGAACAGAACACCATCCTCTCTATGCTCGAGAACATCCTGGCTAAAAAGGGTGTCGTCAAACGTATTATCACTGTCTAACAGCGCCGCGTCGCTCATATCGCTGAACATGTTCTCGTCGCGATCGGAAGAAGCAGGGGTACGTCCCTTAGCAACAGCAATAGGTCGGGACCAGGGAATGTTCGACGATATCGAAGACAATGGTGTTCGTCCAGAAAAGGCAGTGGCCGTACGGTAGGGCGTAGAAGGCAAACGCGTGGGCTGCTGTTGATAGTCTGCTATCAACCGTCGGCCTTCAGCTCTAGCGGGCTCTCGTTCGTCCCAGTCGATCATCCTGTCGATAGCGGTGTCTGCGCCGGACGCTTGAAAGCGGTCTAGATCGAACGGCTCCTCAAAGAGTATATCGTCGAGGCGTTTCACGCGTGAGACGGCAACGTAGAAGAGATCGGTAGCCTTCCTCCCTCGTGCAAGATTGATAGCAACACGGGGGAGAGTCATACCCTGCGACTTGTGGATGGTGATGGCGTACGCGAGCTTGACAGCGAACTGACTTCAATACTGCACTTGACCTTTGAGCAGGAAATCCCGGGAGGACCGCAATATCGGAACGATAGGCACTTGCTCGCCGGGAGTGTACGCGAACGCCTTCCCTGTGTAACCGGCGACGGCGACTAAAAGGCAGTAGGGAGGTTGCGAGCGAGGGTCATAACCAGGCGACCACACGATATCATGCAGTATGCATTGTGTGCCGTTAACGATTCCAAGCTCGGTCCGGGAGTTTTCGAGAATCATCAGTCTACACCCGATAGTCAGGTCGAGAGCTGCGTTTTTGTTAATGATGAGGTGTACAGCAAGAACGAAAACCATCGGAAGGCACATACCTGGCACAAGCCCACCCGCAGAATCGCTATCGAGACCCTTCGCCTGCGGACAGGAATTGGAAGCAACCACCTTGATCACGGCCTGTCCACAATTACGCAACGATCATGGTTGAAGCCGTCTACGTCAGCGTTCGTCGAGTAGATTCGTACAGCGTCGGAGAAAGTAGCAATCTCGTTAGGTGCGAGATTGAACGTGCATCTTTGGGATAGCGTCGCCCAATGTTCCTCTTCTACAGCATTGTTCCGGAGAGCCTCAAGCGCGGAGGCGAAAGCAAGCTGTGTACGATCCTGTCGATGTTGAGTGACGAGCTCACGCGTTGTCGTAAACAGCTTGTACTTCTGTTATCCGAAGTACGTGTCACCATGGACCTGTTGATACTGGTGTCGCGGTTGGGGTTGTTCGATAGGCGGGCCAAGAGGAGCCGGATTGAGTCTGCCGTGGCGCCCTATCTGCGTGAAGAGCGCCTTGTCTGCTACAGGGGGCAGCTGCCAGAAGTCGCCGAGGAGGATAATTGATCTACCCCCGAATGGATGCTGTGATTGCGGGAAGGCTTCCTGGAGCCGTGCATCGATTCGGTGTAGGGTAGCCAGTGATATCATAGACTTCTCGTCGATGATAATGTACTCGACGAAGCGCAACTTAGCCTGTAGGGCGGTAAGGGCCGCCGACTGCAGAGGCTCCATTGTCTGTGCACCCTTCAAGACAGGCAGTCGAAGGAGCGAATGTATCGTGCTCCCATTAATGCCAAAGGCAGCGGCACCAGTAGGGGCGCAGCGTTTGAGGATAGGGCGTGTGCTGCCTGTCAACTGCTGGAGATGCGACGAAAGGACACTAATAAGAAAAGACTTGCCTGTGCCAGCGCGGCCGTCGACGTTCATAAGGATAGGCGAAGTGTCGCCTCCAGCGAGACGACTGCGGCAATGCCCCATAACCTCATCGTAGATAATACGCTGCTCTGGCGATAAGGCGTCAACTAGATCAAGTGGCTGCGTAGATGGGTCGATGTGATCGTGTTCGATGAGCTTCCACCATTGAGTTCCGATCGTCCAGAGCTCAGAGCCTAGATGGATTTCGTTAGTAGGGGGCGTCACTGCCAACGAAAACCACGTACCCTCGTATGTGCCGACATGGCGGGACCAGTGGTATGTCCGATCAATTTCACGATCTCCTAGGCCGTCCGGATTCTTGTCGCGTGCGGCTGGATTGTGCCGGGAGGTCTCGGCTGCGAGACCCATCCAGTCGTCGTCGTTGTTCACAATCTCTTCTAGCTGAGACGCAGATAGGCCCTCGAAGTCATCTTCCAGGGGGGTTGGGAGTTAGACGCTATAGTAGTCTCTCTTCAGCGTGTGGGGACCACCTATGACTGGGCATGAGCCTGAGCAGCATGCAGCGAACGCCGCTTGCCAGCTATTGTAATCTGCAAGTATGCCCTGGGCGAGCTTTGGCGAATCTCGGAAGGGTTGGTGCAGAGTCCATCGAACCCGGCAGTATGACTCGTACTGGGGATGATCTGGCGACGACTTGTACACAGGAAAGTAAAGGAGAACGCGGTCTTTAGCCCGTGAGCGCACACAGTTGCCGCTGGCCTTGTTGTGAGTCCAGGAGGTGAGGAAGTCAAAGTACGTTGTATCCTCTGCAGTATCTGGTCGGCTTTGGTACTTCTGTAGTAATGACCGTCCCTCAACCGCGTCCTCGTCATCTAGTGCAATGGTATGGCGAAGTTCGGTATCCTTGCGACAGTCGACCTGCACGACAGAACGGCTAGCGACCGAAAGTGGGCGTTCGAACAGGATGTGGCAGACCTCTTGTGCGGACCAGTCGCGCTCACCAATAAGCCTGTTCATCATCTTTCCGTTGTAAGACAACAACGGGTGCTTGTCGTGGACCCATGGTACGATCGCCTTTGCCATGTCCTTATAGGACTGTGTGTCGACCTCGCCCTTGGTTGCGTACTTAGCGATGTAGCTAACGACTGCGTGCGCCCATGTACATGGCTGAATGTCGCTGTTCGCTAGCCAGAAGGACGTTGTTGGGATATAGTTGTTCATATAGGCATCATTGCGTTTGCCGTCGAAGTTCCAATAGGGGTTCCCAACTCGTTTGTACATCTTAGCCTCGCCAACTTCGCGTGGGTAGTGGAATCGACATTGGGTAGGCCCAGTTTTCCTCCCCCGAGGTCGACGTTGGCAGTACGACGCATTCGTGCAATGATGGCGCTGTACACGGTTGATGACATCCGAGAGGTGACACACAGTGTTCTGTACTTCGGCCGGTCCGAGGTTGATGGTGCTTCTAGATCCTGGAGGCGGCGCCCTTCTATCAGGCTCAGGGTTAACGGCATGGATATGCCGCGACCAATAGGCGACAAACAGGTCCCTATGAGGCTGCAGTTTGAAATTCAAGTCGTCTACGTTAGGAACCCCATTGCCGCGGGCCCAAACGAATCCATGCACATGTGTACTTCCCCGGCCTTGGAATTCGTATCGGAACCAGTAGTCCTCCACACCGAACTTTGGTATAAGGACCTCCTGGAGAAACCATCGAAAGCGGTCATGAAAGTGCCAGGTTGCGATGTGAGGATTGTCGCGCAAATTATCGCGGTTGAGGTTGTACCTAGCCTTGTCGTCTCCGGCCTGCCATTCGTCGAACCGTGGAAAGAGGCGGTTCACGCTATACCATTGCGTATCTGCGGCGCTGAACGTGAAAAAGAATGTCGGCGTCCCAAGCGAGTGAACGAACGCAGTAAGCTCCCGGCATTTGCGACTCCAGAATGGCCTGCTTCCGAGTATAGCGCCAGCGGTACGGATGCAGCTGTTCAATAGCGCCTGGGCCTGTTCTGTATCATTGCTAAACACATCTAGGAGGTCATCCTTTGTTGGGCCTACCGCGCTAGCCTCGGCCTTGCGTGTTGTCCAGCGTGCTCGACTACCGGCCTTGTCTCGCATCCATTGATTGAACACGGCGTATCGAAAACGCGCGTGGCGAGCGAAGCGGCTGTCGTGGAAACGTAAGATGTGTTGGGCCCATTCGATGAACGTGAGGCTACGGGGTCGAGGTGTGCACCAATCTGCCTTGCCAGTTGGAAATAGCGTTGGGAAGGCTAGAGACCATATTCGCAATCCGAACTGTTGTTGGGAGTACCGGAAAGGCTCGATATCTGACCACTCTAGCGTAGGCAATGTATGATCGCGATTCGCAGCGGCGCCATGCGTAAGAGCTAAGAGAACAAATGTTAGCATGTGCTAGAAGAGCGCATAGTACGGAGGAATGAGATATTCAGACCAACCTTCTCGAAGCGCCTCACGCTCCTCTTGCTTCGGCCGGGTGAATGGCACCGCGCCAATTTCGCCCATTGTTCTTCTTTGTCGAACTCTATGTCGTTGTGCGACGGTTGATGAGCGTCTTGGGGCTGGGCCACGTCTGGTTCCTCATCATACTCAACGATGTCAATGCCGCCCTCGGTGTCAAGAGCGTTAGTGTGGTCTGGCAAATCGTCGAGCATGTCCCAATCAATCTGGTATCGCTCGTACCCAGGATGGTGATGCTTGAGATACGAGAGCCATGTCCGGATATACGCCTTCCGAATCGTGAAGGCCTTCTTGAACTGCCTGATCGTCTGCTGCCCTGATGCGGTAACGATATTCTTAGGCCGGATCAAGACGACGCTGCAATCGCGAGGCAGACGGGGCAGCTTGTCGACAATAGACGCAACATCCCGAAGAAAGGTCATAGTATGCCCCTTGTAACGATACTGCGCGTCCTTGATGCGGTAAAGGTACATACTAATGTGGACCGGAGATATCATCATCTCTTCCATTTCAGAAAGACGAGGCAGCGATGGAATCTCCCCTGGGTCCATGTTGTTCTTGACGGACATAAGAAAGGGTGTCTTGCCGGACCCATCGTACCTTTTGCAGCGTTGACAGATCTCGTTCTTTATGGCAATGTCAAACCATTCTTCCTTGCAACGGGGGCACCAGATTGCATGCCCGTCCTGCCACTGCCGCATCCATTTCTGCAAGTCCTGCCAATCCGTAGTCGTTATGGCTGGCGCATCGAGGTCCATTCCTGGCACGATTGTAATTGGATTGTTATGATTGTGCAAGCGTTGGTCATCGGTAGACAACGGTTGTTCTGGGTGCGTACTCTCGTCGTGAATGGTATGCGTAAGGGGTAGTTCCTGGGCAGCATTGTCTGCATTCGCTGCGGTACCCGTAAGTGGTGGTTCCTGGGCGGCATTGTCTGCATTTGCTGTTGGCAATATTGTTGGGGCGCGGCCTACGCACGGGTGATATTCATCGGTCAAATGAGGTGGGCGAGGACAAAGAGCCGGAGGCGGCAAGTCGCGCTTCCTGCGTTGTTCTTCATATCGGAGAGCGCGTGCATTAGCAGTCTCACGTTGAGAAGCCCGCCCGAACCGCGCTTGAGCTTCGAAGTCAGCATCATAGTCGTCGTCTTCTTGAGCGTTGGGGTTAGATGGAGTAACCGGCTGAGCGCGGCCTCTTGTGTGTAGGCAGTTGCGGCACGTCAACTCGTATTTTCCATTCTTGAACTGGTCGAATTCAGAAAGATCACGTTCGACTTCGCACCGTTTACATAACTTGCTCATGTTTGTGGGTCGTGGGTCGAAGCGCTTGGTGCTGTGTGATGTTGAAGAAGGAGCTTTCGTTGCACGAATTGATGTTGAAGAAGAAGAAAGGGGTCGCTTACTAAGCGGACCCACCGGCCTTTTTGTTCCAGGGGTTCACAGCCAATCATTTTTAGAGTTCACTAGTTTCACGCTAAAAGTTCTGTAAGTAAGATATCCTCGTTCCTCGGATAATAATCGTGCTTTACGCACATCAAGCAATAAAATTCTTGAGAATCTGGGAATGGCAATGAACAACTTAATCGAAAAATTGTCTGTGCCAACGGAACTCAGTACCTGATCTAGTGTGAGTCAAGTAATTGATCTTGTCGAGTTCACTAGAGAAGATAGATCCTTGTAGTCGACTTGGGAGATACAAGCTTGTGGTAAAGCAAAATCATGCGGACTGGACCCAGAGGTACAGTTCTATGCCATATTTAACAAGCTGAAAGGAAATGCCGCAAAGAATGTTACACATTGGGTAAATGCGAATCTTTCCAAAGGAACGGCAACATATGAGGGTCTATTAGAAGAATTAGGAAGGCTATACACTGATCCAGCTCAAGAAGTAAAGGCCTTGAATAACTTGAAAAACATCAAATAACAAGAGAATCATTTGCAAATTACTTTCCCAAGTTTGAAAAAGAGCTCGCAAACGCCGGGGGCGGCTCTTTCCAAGAGTCAATTAAGGTTATGTTTTTGAAAAGCTCTATCAACTCCCGCTTTCGTAATTGTTTACCAAGAACAAAACATTACAGCACTTACGAAGAGCTTGTAATTTATTTACAAAACGCAGCCGCAAATATGGCCAATGAAGAAGCGCTGACAGGAAGAAGAGATTTTAGTCAGGCCCAGCAGCGCCTTCCAGAAACAGTAACTTCCGTATCCTCGCCAACTCCTATGGATTGGACGCCAACAGTGAACAGCCAAGGTAGAATTAACAATGGGTCATACCAACGACCTCGAGCTAAATGGGTATCAAAGGAGACATTAAAAGCGCGACGAGATGCCAATTGCTGTATTTGATGTGGCAATCCCAAGCATTACCAGCAAAATTATTTATATCGGCCACCTATAAACCCAGATCGTGCGATAATAAATAATCTGGGAGGGTTGAATAATGTAGATTCCGCATTACTGATGTGTTAGAATCAGTTAATATTGATCCGGTTCAGACCGTAATTCTACACCAAATCAACGCACTATGCGACTCGGCATCCGGATATCCGATTCATTACTAATCTGTACCAATCAGATAATCACTGGGTATGGTCACGGATAGTTCTATCCGTAATGGAGGTATACACGTTCACCCCCTTATCATCCTCTCATCATCCTTTGGAAATCCTACAATGATCTCTTTGATTATTAGCATTAACTTCCTTTAGGATCTTATGATAGTTTCTACCATATTCATCTGGAGTTAGAAGATTGGATTATAGAATGGACCTGGGCAAAGATGTATATATACCACTTGATAAACCCCTAAGTAATTAATTTTAATACAAATATATATCTCACTTCTGAAAACTCTACATGATGGCAGAGCCTAAGCTAGAAACTTGCAATTATCTTAAGGGGTTGTCAGAAAACAAATAGCTCCGTCGCAAAGTCTTGCTTCGGAGCTCCTAAAATTGGACAGCTGGAGGAAACAAGACTCTGAAAATTTGTTAAAAGAAGAATGGTCTGATTTCATGTCAAAAATGGAATCAACTTTTTTAATAGATATCATAATTAATGAAATTCAATGTGAAGAGACCCTTGTTGGTAACAGTTGCCAATCTTACGCAAGTGTTAGTAACGAATTTGTAAAGAAACACAGACCAGAGACCATCGAAATCAAACCTAGAATAATGGAGGGGTTCCTTCCTGGGGTTTGCTCTAAAATTACTCATGCGGCTAAGTTTACTGCAGATCTGGCCGGCTTTAAAAAATTGATTTGGGCTTATGTGGTACCAAAACAAGAGCAGAACATGATGATTGGCAGAGCCTTTTTGACTCATAACAGGGTAAATATCAACGAGGCAGCGGAAGCCCTTGTGTTTGAAGCTACAGGCCATGTCGTACAAAACAAACAGCGCTTAAGTAGAGTTACACATTGCTCTACAATGATAGGGCCAGAAACTTACATTGCAATGGTCAATCTAAATTGCCAAAAAATTAAGAACGTAGAGGCATACTCCTTGACGCTTGCGGACATAGATAAAGCTCTGGCACCAAAGAAAACTGTAGATCCATCTCAAGTGATGCCTAAATGGCTAGGTCAAGAGTTTGAAAAAAACTTCCTACTTGCAGAAGCAAATAAATTACCAATCCATTGACTAGGAATTGACCACAAAATTCCTCTATGTGAGAGGCTGGTCTTGAATAACTCAAAGATCTAAAGATTCAATTAATAAACAAAGTGCGTTGTCATAAGCGGTATGTAGACAGCGTGGAGAGAGAGAGGGAACAAGAGGTGGGAGTCTGGCTAAAGGTTGCCATCCTACATGATACACAACATGGATGCATCACACACTCGGCTAAAAGGCCAGACCAGAATCATAGAACACTATGATCTGGCAATCTCCATATATATATTATACAGTAGAGGATTTCCTGACATTACCCCCCCTATAATATATATATGCCTAGACTCCGTAAGCTTAACCCATACTTGCTTACTAAGCCAGAAATGAATACACACTAAGTGGGTGACAAAGTGCCAGTGCTAGACCTTAAGAATGTTCTATGATTATGTCATAAGCGGCATGTAGACAGCGTGGGGAGAGAGAACACTATGACCTGGCAATCTCCATATATATATTATACAGTAGAGGCTTTATCAGAAATTGTGAGGTGGAAAGTGAGAAAAGGATGAGGATAAAAGTTAAATGAAGATTAGAAAAGTTCCTGCCTTTTCAAGGAGTTGTAAAGAGATAAATTATAACAATAAAAACGAGTTCAACAATGATGAATTTGGTGATGTCAAATCTGGTATTCCTTCTTCTCTGTCCCCCCATAAAGCCTTCTAAGGTACATATATCTATATTCTTCTAGTTTCATGAGCATTCCAGCATTAGAACAAACTGTAATATGTCCGACTCGAAATTGGCATATGAGTCGCTGACTGAAACCTCTGTTGATAAACCAGAGCTGAAACAAAAGTTCTTAACACAAGATGTCGCGTACCTGAGACGTGATGAGATGATGAGCGCGACATTGAGAAATCGCGACTGAGATAACACGGACCACATAACAACTGATGAAACTAATATTAACGCCCTAATTCCACTCTAGCGTATGTTTAGAGGTGAAACTTATTTCTCACACTCCTCCCTCAGACTTGGCAATGTAATGAGGCATGATAGAGTCTGAGATGTAATTCTCACACTCCTCCCTCAGGCTTGTTGGTATTGTGAAATATTGACGTGTCTGGATTGATGATGCATGGATGGAGAGAAGTGCCTGAATCGAGAAATATTGTTTGAGCCCCGGTAAAACCATCAAAAACCCGAAAGGAAAAAAAAAATTGTGATGGAAAGGGTACTCTTACTCTCTTGATCTTCATAAAGTGTTATCGGTTTATGTGTTTGGTTCAGTGTAAATAAGATGCTTAACGTCTTCGAGGTTAAGTTGCTTTAGAAAATTTAAGTGTTTTTGTGGGCACAAGATCTTTGTTAATCCGTCGGCTGGCATATCGGCTGTCGGTATGTATCGGATGTCTAGCCATAGACGGTTTATCTCATGTCTTAGTCAGTTCTGGTGCACGTCTGTATGCCGTAACTTGGTCGCAATTTTATCTGTTTGGCTGGTAGCGATGTCGACGGCTGCAGTATTATCGCAGTATAAAACTGTATCTTGCTCGGGGTTAAATGTTACTGACCTAAAAAACCTTTCCCACCACTTATGATGACTACCTGCTCTAGAAAGTGCGGCTAATTCCGATTCCATTGTAGATTTTGCGACTGTGGGTTGCTTCTTAGCCGCCCAGGCAATTGGCCCACCGAATAAACGGAACAAGTACGCTTCAGATGATGTTCGTGTTTGGAAATTGTCTGCAAAAGCAGTATCGCTAGCTCCATCAAAGACTCCAACGCTACCGCCGCTGACCTGGTACAGAATAGCTCGGTAACGACTACTGTATAGGTACTGTATGCATTGGTTTGCGCATTCTAAGTCCTCCAGAGTAGGGTTGGTAAAGTGCTCAGCTAGTAAAGAGTAAGATTTAGCCACGTCTGGCCGTGTAAACATCGCTGCATGACCTATGGATCCAACTTTAGACTGATACTCATGGACAAGTTGAGGAGGGGCCTGTGAATTATCGCTTGATTGATCATGAGAGACAGGTAATTTGCCATATGTAGTAGGAAGTGGGGTACTCGTTTTTGTGATAAGGTCTAGGTTGTACTTTGCCGCCATGTTAGCAAGATATACATCTTGAAGAATCCAAACCTTTCTTTCTGTGCGATCCCTTAGAATTAGAATTCCTAAAAATCGGTCTGGTTCACATTCTCTCATTTGGAAAGAGTTCATAAGATCTTTCTTAAACTTCTCGAGTTTATCTTTGTGTTGAGGTAGGGAAATGGCGAGAAAATCATCAACGAAATAGAAACAGTATATAATGCCATCAAACATTAAACAGTCGACTCCTGGAATTTTGTGGAACCCGAAATTTTCAAGTTCTCTTTCAACTGTTTGAGCCCATAGGAGTGGTGATCTGGGTAAACCATAAAGTGCCCTTTTCAAAAGAATCTTCTTTCCCTCAATTTCATAGCCAGGAGGTAGATTGCATACGACAACTTCATCTAGTTCACTATTCAAAAATGCATTGACTGCGTCTAGTGATATTATCTCCATGTCGAATGCTGCCATCAAAGAGACAAGGGCGCGAAAAGTACTGACTGCCAGTGTAGCAGCAAAAGTATCACGAGTACTTCTATAAAGATCTCCTCGAACGCATATACGTGCTTTACATTTCAACAATCTGCCTTCATTATCATGTTTGTAAGTAAACACCCATTTAAGAGGTAGTGATTTAATCTGGTGCTCTTGCTCAAGTTGACAGGCTTCATCTACGCTTATCATTTCCAGCGTATCTTTCTCGATAAGAGTGTTCCATTCGATCTTTGCTGCCTTTTTAAATCCATCTGATTCAGAATGTCGAATCATCTGCTTCCATGTACTTGTAGGAGGCTTCATCGTGGATACAAAAGGAAGTTTTCGACCTATAATGACAGGATTACTCACTGTGACAGCCATTGCTAGATGAAAAGCTTCACAATTTCGAGCTAGAGCATAAATTTGTCGACGGGGGGCTTTGCGTGATCTTCTTTCGTTTTCAGGAAGTATGTTTGCTTCATCTAATCGACTAGAAATTTCATTTTCTCGAGCTGGTATGGTTTCACATGTTTGTTTGATATTCTTCTCGAATTTATTGGAGCCCAGCTCTACAACTGAGGGTATTTGATTTGAAACATTATCGGGAAGATCTTGAATTGGTTCAGTAATTTCTGGAGTTGAAAGATGTGAGATTTCAGGTCTTAAAGTATCAATAGATTGAGGTGTGAGGTAAACTTCATCTGGCATCGTCGGTAAATCTTTGATTTCGGATGATTTATTTGCGGATAAGCTGGATGTTTTATAAGTTGTAGGAGGAATAGTTGGAGTTAAGTTATCAAACATATTAGACCATCTAACTGTAGATTTTTCGGGATCAGCCAGCTGATGTGGATATCTTATAGAAGATTGGCCATAGACACTTAGCTCGTCGATCGATCGGAGTGTGCTGTCTTCTCTTATCAATAAAGGATCTTGCTGTGAATCTGATGGATTATACATAGAACTTTCATCGAATGTGACATCTCTGGTAATGATAACGGTATCTCGAGCTGGATTCCAGATCCGGAACTTGTTTGCACCTTCATATCCTATTAGATACCCAATTGCCGCTCTAGCGCTCAACTTATGAAGTTTCGGGGATGCTTTCGGGCCTTTTAAAAGATAATAAGCTTTACATCCTATCGGACGTATATGACTTATGTCTGGTTGTTTATTAAATAGTACTTCGAAGGGGGTTTTGTTACCGAGTCTGTATCGTGAAGTTCTGTTGAGTAGATAACACGATGTCTTAACGAGTTCACTCCAGAGTAGAGGTGAAAGCTTACTCTGAATGCAGATTGCTCTGGCCCTTCGATTTATTTCTCCACCTGCACGTTCGGATCGACCATTTTGTGCCGGTGTATAAGGTGCCGATGGTAATAGGATGATGCCCATTCGTCTTACTTGCGATAAAAATGTTTCTGTCATGAGTGAAGTCTCATTATCTAGCCGTATATACTTGACCTTTCTTTTAAACTGTGTGGCTATAAAGGCTAATGCTTCAAGAATCGCATCACTACTATCGTTCTTATTTTTTAGAGAGTAGGCCATTGTGAATCCAGTCCAAGAATCTACCATAATAAGGACATATTTGTACTTGGATTTGTCTGGTGGGAAACTGAAAATGTCGATGTTTATTTGTTCGAAAGGTGACTGGACCGAAAAAGTTTTCTCTGAGCTCCTGTTGATATTTTGGGTAGCTTTCGCAAGAGCACAGGCTTCGCATTCAATTGTTGTTGGTCCTCGACCTTTAAATATTGCTCCCGTTGTTACGGATGGTAGTAGAGAGAGTGCTTTTGGACCTAAGTGTCCCATGGCTTCATGTATTCTTTTTGATGATTCTGTAATTTGATCATTTGTTGAGGATAAATGAGAGAATACTGATGCTGTAATTGGTCCTCTAGTTGCTAGTATAAAATGACCGTCTTTTCTCGGACAGTATGCCACTATTCGAGGTTGATTATTTGTCATAGTGTATAAAGCTCTTTGTCTTGTGTCCATGTAGATGTCGTCGGATTCTAATTTCGTAATTGAGACAATATTGGTAAAATATCCAGGCATATAAGCAACGTCGCGAAGAATAAGGTCGGCAGGACCGTTTGGGCCTTGTACAGTAATAGTTGCGGTGCCTATTGACTCAATGGGATTCACTTGTGTTCCTGAAGCCACTACATCACTTTCAGACGCGGATCGCCCAGCTTTATAGCAGTGAGATGAATTGATTACGTGAATATCTGCTCCAGAATCTGCTATAAATGATCTGGCTAAAGGATGATCTGATTTATCTGATGTGCTAGACGTGTTTGTTGCAAATGTGCCGCCATAGTAAGCCGCACCAGCTGCACCAGCTGCACCAGCCGTTTTAACCAATTTTTTCATCTTTCTCTCGTGATCTTTCAATGCATTATCGAGCCCTGGCCTAGCTTCTCGTAGATCTTTTATTCTGTTAATTATCTCAGGCTTAGGCTCAAAACTTGGTGGGGCAGCGCTTGGAGTCAAATAATAACATTTAGACCAGTTACCTGTACATCCACGACCACAAGGGCATCCAGCAACTCTGTTTTGTCTCTGTTTCTTATTCGGGCTCCGACTATTGGACTTTGGACCTTTCTTTCTCTTGCTTCCACCACCATTTTCAGTCGACTCAAAGTTGTTTTGTTTACTTCTATCATCGTTAGCTTCATTGCTGGTCCCCTGGAGTGTTGCAAATGTTGAGTGAAATTGAGGGGTCTCAGTTCTTAGTGCTTTGACGGCATGGTAAGAGGAAAGTTTCTGCTTGAGCTCTGCAATCAGCCCTTGAAAGTCAGCTGGTTTCTTCGCCCTTTCACAGTGCAGCACTTTTTCGAAATGGGTCTGAAATATAGCCTTATTATAGCCTTGAATAGAGAATAATAGATCCTCAATAACTGTGTATCCTGTGTAGGTCGGATGGTTTACAGCCTGGCCTCGGACACAGAGGTTAAACCATTCTTTTAGTCTAGTAATCTGTTCATCGTAATTCTCTGGAAATGGAAGGCTCTTTAATTGTTGAAGACGTGTGTTTAAGGCTGATCTCTGCGCAGGTTCGTCTTGTTGCCTGTGGATTTTCAATATTTCGACCAATTTTCCGATCGGTGCTTTGGGACAACTAGTGATACAGTTGTGTAAATGAGCTTTATTAGATTCATCAATCGTTTCAAAGATGAAATTCCGGAGCCTCGAGTAGTGAGCTCTTTTTTCTTTGGCAACGTCTAGGTCCAGGTATATTTAACTCTATTGTCGCTGAAACGTACTTTGTTCACGTATGTCAATTCATACACTGGTTGAATATTTTCTGCAACTATATCAGGTGTACTAGGTATAGAGACCACTTCCGTCAAGTAGTCGCTCTCTCTAATGATTTCCGGGTCTTTTGGCATTCCTGGGTATTCAAGAGGTGAGGAGTTCGGATTGATTGGATCCAAGAAAGTCTCGATTTCAAAGCAAATGGCTTGCTGGATAATTTGAGTGTACCAATCGGTCCACGAGTGGTCGTCTGCCAAAATGTATCTAACAGAGGATGTTGAAGCCGCCATTTTGATAACGTGAGTAAGCAGAGGCAAATAGAATAAGATTTAAAGTATAAGAACACTTTCCTTGGAAAATATCACAACAATCTGTAAGCGCAGTGGATGTTTTTTTTTTTTTTTTTTTTTAAGTAGGGGAAAAAAAAAATTATGTTGATTCTTGCGCAATTCCGGGCTTATAACTATTAGAATTTGTGAGGTGGAAAGTGAGAAAAGGATGAGGATAAAAGTTAAATGAAGATTAGAAAAGTTCCTGCCTTTTCAAGAAGTTGTAAAGAGATAAATTATAACAATAAAAACGAGTTCAACAATGATGAATTTGGTGATGTCAAATCTGGTATTCCTTCTTCTCTGTCCCCCCATAAAGCCTTCTAAGGTACATATATCTATATTCTTCTAGTTTCATGAGCATTCCAGCATTAGAACAAACTGTAATATGTCCGACTCGAAATTGGCATATGAGTCGCTGACTGAAACCTCTGTTGATAAACCAGAGCTGAAACAAAAGTTCTTAACACAAGATGTCGCGTACCTGAGACGTGATGAGATGATGAGCGCGACATTGAGAAATCGCGACTGAGATAACACGGACCACATAACAACTGATGAAACTAATATTAACGCCCTAATTCCACTCTAGCGTATGTTTAGAGGTGAAACTTATTTCTCACACTCCTCCCTCAGACTTGGCGATGTAATGAGGCATGATAGAGTCTGAGATGTAATTCTCACAGGCTTTCCTGACATGCGTGAATATTATTTACAAGACAAGAACATTCATATATAGTTATCCCAGGCTGTCCCCACCGAATCCCATCAAACGCTTTAGAACTAGAATGTATAATAAACTGTAGAAGATACTGGAGTATTCACAATATCCCAGAATGCCATTAAACTATTTCAGTACTCCTTGGAAGATTCGTGAATGTTCTCTAATATTTAATAATGATTGTCATAAAGTGGGTACGGCTAGTAACCCAATCGGGTAAGGTGAATGTTGAATAATAATTAGTGATAAAGTAAATTAAGCAAAAGTAGCTGTGATATCAGATAGCGCTAAAAACGGTGATGTAAGCAAGGGCGCTAAGCCCGAGTTAATCACAAGGGTTATAACCCTGACACTCTAGAAGTAGATACTAACGGCACAGAAAAACCAGTTCCTTGGTGTGCCATGTACAACAATTTGCGCGATGAACTACTTGTGTTAAGAAAGACGTTAAGCAAGCTCTTAGAAAAAGATTTCATTCGGGTCAGCAAATCTTCAGCAGGAGCCCCTGTTCTCTTTGTCAAGAAGCCTGGAGGAGGACTGCGCTTTTGTGTAGTCTATCGGGCTCTTAACTCTATCACAATAAAGGACTGGTACCCACTGCCACTCATTCGAGAAACTTTGAGAGCTTTGAGCCAGGCAAGATGGCTAACAAAATTGGATGTCAGCCAAGCCTTTCATCAGATAAGGATGGCAAAGGGCGAAGAGTGGAAGACGGCTTTCAGAATAAGATATGGAATATACGAATGGAATGTAGTCCCATTCGGTCTCACTGGAGCTCCAGCCACTTATCAGCGTTATATAAATTGGCTTCTAAGAGAGTATTTAGACGACTTTTGCACTACGTATATTGATGACATTTTGATATTTTCTTCGAGTTCTCAGGATGACCATTGGGAAAAAGTTAAACAAGTATTACTGAAGTTGCAACAAGGTGGACTTACTATTGATATCTCGAAATGTGAATTCGAAGTAAAACAGACAAAATATATTGGATATGTTACCAACACTGAGAAAGGAATTAGTATGGATCCTGAAAAAGTCAACGCTGTAAAGGAGTGGGAAACTCCTAAGACAGTCAAAGGTATTCGTGGCTTCTTAGGATTTGCGAATTTTTACCACTCGTTTATCAAAAATTACTCTGATCTTGTTCTACTGTTGACACGTCTTACCCAGAAGGACGCTCCTTTCGTGTTCAGTAATGAATGCCAAAAAGCGTTCGAAGATCTCAAGAAAATGTTTGTAAAAGATCCCATCTTAGCAAGCTTTGACCCTGACTGCAAGACTGTTATGGAACCAGACGCTTCGAATTGGGTTGTTGGAGGCGTCTTATCGCAATATGATGACACAGGAGTCCTTCGACCTGTGGCATACTTTTCGAAAAAGAATCTACCGTATTACAATGACCCTCTAAACTGAAAATCCGGGGTGTTGAACTTAGTCAATGTTAGTTAATAAGTATGGAGCAGTATATTGTTCAGGGAGACTTTGGATGCCTGATTTCGAGCCCCTGAGAACTAAGATTATCCAAAACGTTCATGATTCCCAAATGATTGGTCATCCAGGCCGTGACACGATGATTGATATACTGGGACGACAGTTCTTTTGGCCTGGGTTTTCCCAGGACATAAAACAATTTACAAGGAATTGTGATATTTGTGGAAGTGCTACAGTATGGCAACAAAGACGCTTGGGGCTATTAAAACCATTACCAGTTCCTGATTTTGCTTGGCGTTCTATTTCAATGGACTTTATTACAGATTTGCCAAGTTCTCAAGGATATGATGCTTGCCTGGTCATAACAGATCGCTTGACTAAAGGCGTTATTTTTGAGCCTGTCTGTTCAATGACTGCAGAAGCGACTGCGGATACCTTTATAAACGCCGTGTATCGGCACCATAGGCTACCAACAGACATTGTCAGCGATAGAGGAACTCAATAGGTCAACGCATTTTGGAAGAAAGTTTGTGAATTATTGAAAATCACGCAACGGCTCAGCACATCCTTCCATCCACAGACAGATGGCTCAACTGAGTGTGTAAACCAAGAGCTCCAGCATTTTGTGCGCATCTTCTGTACATATCAACAGAATAACTGGAAGGATCTACTGCTACACACGGAGCTTGTAATTAATAACCGCTCTGCAAGTTCGACGTAAATGAGTCCTTTCTTTTTAAGTCATGGCTACCATCTAGAACCAATAGAGTTGTCTAGCAAAGTGCTGCAATCTACGGTATATGACAATCCTATTGCTCGGGCGGAACGTCTGGCGGCAAAGTTAAAAGATGTGCGAGAGTTTGCTCAGGCAGCTATTGCGGTAGCACAGCAAGAATAAGAACATTATGCTAATATTAATCGGAGTTCAGCAAATTGTTTTCGTAAAGGTGATAAAGTATGGTTACATCTTGGAAACATTAAAACAAATAGACTATTAAAAAAGTTTGACTGGGTTTAGGCAAAATATGAAGTTATTGAACCTATAGGCTCCCATGCATACAGACTCAAAACACCACCAGATATCCGTAACGTTTTTCACGTGTCACTATTAAAGCTGGTATGTTCAGATCCGCTTCCTTCGCAAAATACCACAGATCTACAACTGCCAGCCATTATCACAGATGAAAATAATGAAGAATACTATGTTGAAGAAATTTTGCAAGCACGATCCAAACGTAAATGAAGAGAAATTAGACAAGAGGCTCTAGTAAAGTGGATGGGATACATGCAACCAACATGGGAGCCAATCAAAAATATTACCATCACTTTAGCACTCGAAAAATTTGAATCACTATATGGGCCAATGACTAAAGATAATGGACCAGTATAAGTTAATTATAAGAGTGGGAGGGGGGGGCTAATGTGACAGTTGTGAACTGTGCTTGAGCTGCGCTTGCCATCACTCAACCAGTATAAGGCTGAGTGATGACTCAGCAAAAATTATTGTAGCCTTGCATGTGTACATAGAACTTTTACTGTATGATATCTTCTTTCTTTAGATTAAATATAAATCTATATTCAGCATAAAAAATGCGTTTCCCCTGACAGTAATCAAGGTTTGGCTTGAACTGACTGATACTAATTATAAGTTTGTATCCTTGATTTTCAATAATTACTCACGGGTGATGTTCGAAGTTGAAAAATGGGAAGGAAACACAAAACTTGTATATAGAGGATTGTTTGGAACCTAAGTTAGCTTTTCTTCTTCATAGTGAATTATTAACAGCCATTACTCAGACAAGTGCTCATTGCCTCATATAGTTAATCTGTGACATATAATTCACTATCTTAGGACTACGTTAGACACGACAATAAATACGACAGTAACTACGATGAGACAACGACGAGATGACAATAGAGAAAACAGTGGATAAGACAATATACACAACGTTAGACACGACGGTAGACACGACAATAGACACGACAATAGATGCAACTTAGGATACGACGGTTTATAGAAGATAGACACAACAAAGAATATAACAAAATGCAAGTGCCATGAGAAATTTCGGATAAAACACGCAGAGCTCATTGGAAGTCAGCCATACAAATTGAGAGACTTCATCTAGAGAATCAATCTTTTAGATGTGAGCAACAGGGCTGCTATGCTAGGGTTTGTGCTCTCCTTCCAATTGGGGGGATTGCCCACAAAAAAGATGTTGCTTGTCCCAGATATGTATTGTTAGATCTTAATGGCTACCCTCTGCGAGCCAAGTGGAAAACAAGAGAACAAATTTTCAAACTCAAAACAGAATGTCGTTGTTATCTATGCAAACGACAGGGCTGTAGTACCAAAATATGTCCCCTGCTCCCAGAAATTAACCCTAAATTCAGACAGTATAGAAGCGTTCCATCAAAATACGAAATAAATGACAAAAAAAATGATACCAAAATGGTTTGTCAGGAAATAAGCAACGAGAATTATGAGTCTAATATACCATTGTGTTCTTCGAGTTAGTAACCAATAAGAAAAGCAACAACTAGGGGACAGGAATCTAGGATGGACACAAACCCGTTTTTGGTCAACGCGCTGATCAACGATTTGACAATGGTGCAGGCGTTGGTGGATAATGGTTGTTTATGTTCAGGAATTATTGACGATTCACTGGCAACCAAATTAGATCTACCTCGCGAAGCAATTGCTCCACGACCTCTTCAGATGGCAGAGAGCTCTTCAAAAGAAAGACCTGTGGTGAAAGACATAACATATGTTTCTGTTGATCTTGATGAGAATGTGACAAAGAAGCTGTGGCTATATATTGTTCCCTCCTGCATGCATCAGATGATCCTCGGAAAAAAATGGCTCGAAGACCAGGATGCTGTGATCCACTCCAAGGAGCAACGCTTAGAACTTCGAAAATGTGGCACGTCAATATACAGCTTGAAGTGTTGGCGGCAAAAGTTCTTGGGAGTTAAGGAGCCTAGGGTAGCCTCTATAGATATTTTGTCTTCAAAGGTCAAAACGCTTCCGATCTGCAAGGCTTATTTGGAAGATATAAATAAGGCACTACGCACGAAGCCCGGCTTATCAATAGAAGAAGCTAAAGCACGGTTACCAGATCAAGTGAAAGATTTTGCACACCTGTTTGCAGAAGATCATGGAGCGAACAACTTACCACCACTTTGTGGTACTCTAGATCATGCCATAAATTTACGTTATGAAGATGGGAAGCCCTTGCAACCTCCATGGGGACTTTTGTACAATATGTCAAGAGAAGAGCTGTTGGTTCTACAGAAAACGTTGACAGAGCTTCTGGCAAAAGGATGGATACGACCGAGTAGTTCAGCAGCTGCATCTCCAGTACTTTTTGCAAAAAAACAAAATGGTGGGTTACGTTTTTGTGTGGATTATCGGGGTTTGAATTCAATTACAGTGCCGGATCGATATCCATTGCCACTGTCTAAGGAAACTTTGCTACAGCTATCAAAAGCGCGATGGTTCATAAAGCTAGACGTTAAATCGGCATTCCACCGCATAAGAGTTCGAGAAGGAGATGAATGGATGACGTCATTTCGTTGTAGGCTGGGGTTTTTTGAATGGCTGGTGACACCTTTAGGCCTAGTTAATGCACCAGCCTCGTTTCAAAGATACATAAACGAGCACCTAAGAGAGCATTTGGATCTTGATGTGACGGCTTATGTTGATGATATCCTGGCATACACAGACGGTAGTGAGCAAGGACACTGAGAAACTTTTTGTGGTATACTCAGGAAACTCGAAATAGCTGGACTTTAACTTGACTTGGATAAGTGTGAATTCCTTTGCAAATGGGTCAAATATTTGGGATTCATTGTAAAGGCTGGTGAGGGTGTTGCAGTTGATCCAATTAAGGTCAAAGCAATTCAAGAATGGAGTGCGCCAACAACCGTGAAGGGCGTAAGGTCCTTCCTAGGATTTGCTAATTTCTATTGGTGTTTTGTTGAAAGATTCTCTGAAATCGCGGCGCCTTTAACAGCATTGACAAAGAAAGGTTCTAAATAGCGATGGGGTTGTGACAAAAGCAGAGAGTTCGAAGAGCTGAAAGAAATCTTTGCATCAGAGCCAGTTTTAGCGTAATGGGATCCAGAGCGCGATACCATCTTAGAAGCTAACAGTTCCGGTTATGCGGTTGGAGGATGTCTATCGCAAGTTGATGAGCAAGGACAAATACGTCCGGTAGCCTATTTTTCGAAAAGGCTCAATAGTGCAGAGGCAAATTACCCAATTCACGACAAAGAAATGCATTCAATTGTGGCTTGTTTACAAGAATGGAAACCAGAGCTAATATTGGTAGCTAAGCCGTTTAAAATTCTGAGTGACCATAAAAATCTAGAGTATTTCATGACTAAACGACTTTTGAATGAACAACAAGTTAGATATAATGATGTCCTGCAACAATTTTGATATACGTTTGAATGGCGACCAGGGAACAACTGTGAGCGACCGGATGCTTTATCTCGACGCGATCAAGATAAACCTGTTGGCTTTAGCGACAAAAGAACAAGTGGGCGGATAATGCAACTGCTACCCACTGTGCAGGCACATCCAGCAATTATAGAGCCTATTGTAGGGGAAGGTGCTGATGGCTTACAAGCTGATCCGGCTGCTTTGGCTAGATTATTTGAGGATAAGGAAGTACAGGCGTTGTGGAAGATAGGCGTTGAGTCAGATGAGGATTGGCGACGAGCACGGGATGCTGTGCGCAATGGGGAACGAGGTTTCCCACCAGACTTGGCATTCAAACTTAGTGCTAATATAGCCGGGTGCACGGTAGCGGCAGATGGAGTTCTTCAGGGTCGAGAATATAGAATTTGGGTTCCAAATTTTGAGCCCTTACGTACGGCCATAATGCAGAGAAAACACGATAGCTATCTGAGCGGCCATCTGGGTAAAGATACAATAGTTGAAATGATTTTGCGTCGGTGGTTTTGGCCGAAATTAAGGGACCCGGTTCGGAAATTTATACGTAATTGTGACGTGTGTGGGCGAACAACTGTATGGCGGGAGGCAAAAGCCGGACTCTTAGAATTACTTCCGATTCCAGAGCGCATTGGTAGCGATTTGACCATAGACTTTATCACTGACCTTCCCGAGTCTGAAGGGTGCACAAATATCATGGTGATTACGGATTGACTTTCCAAAGACATATTTATTTTTGGAACCAATTCTATGACAGCGAACAATTGCGCAAAAGTTTTCGTCAACTAGTATTATTGATACTTTGGTTTCCCACGCTATCTTACTAGCAATAGGGGAAGTGATTGGCTCAGTCATTTTTGGACAACATTTTGTTAATTAACCAGCGTTACCCAGCAACTAACCATGGCTTATCATCCACAATCAAATGTGCTACAGTTATGAGACATAGAGGTATCATCATGTGCTGACCTTGAACAAAGAAGTCACTATTGTGATATGGGATAGATATAGAATAAGATACTGTTGTTTGGTGTTTAGAATGGATAAGATTGATATCTAAATAGATTGTGCGGAGAGCCCACTATTTATATACGAATATTCCCGCTTAGTGATTGACCCACCGTATCAAACACATCAAACATATTATGATCAACTTAACACCTGACCTCACACATGCGGTATGGTGCACCTGATGCGATCCACATCACGGTTATGTAGATTTCCGATGTCAATAGCACAACACTCTATAGGAATTTGGAAGGAATTAGCAACAGTTTGTTAAGACTGATAAGGCACTTATCACAATCTTGCAGATTTTGGAATGTAAGAGACTGCTAATCTTAAGCTGTGGAGTTCTTTATTACTCCGGCTTAGAAAACAGATCGCTATATATATAATATCTATCTAAAGAAACAGAAATTTAGTGATTTGTGTTAATACGGTTTAGCGTATTTACCAGCCTCACAACTTTATGGAAAGATTAGTACGTGCAGATCTACGTGAGTGCAAACAACTATCACATCCAAAGCTGGACATTACTTGTTTCATGATAGCAATCATTTCAACACCCCTCCTCACTTTGTACCAAAGATATGGGTGCACAAGTGATTAAATCTCGGTTTCAGTAATGCCTTTGTACATATATCAGCCAAATTTTCAGCTTATGGAACATGTAACAAGATAAGCGATCCATCATCGATCCGTTCTCTAGTAAAGTGATAAGCAATGTCAATGTGCTTTGTAGCATCACTCAATCTTGGATTGTTAGCAATGTCAATAGCTGAATTGTTGTCCGTAAAAAAAGCTGCTGGTATATCTTTGTCAACAAGCTGATGAAGACCACGCACAATCCAAATGAATCGTTTAGTAGCAAGAGAGATAGCCATATACTCCGCTTCACAAGTTGAGTGAGCTACAGTACGCTGCTTTCTAGACCTCCAGCTAAACGTAGAATTTCCTAGCTGAAAGAGATAGCCAGCAAAACTTCGTCGAGTGTCAAGACAATTTCCGTATGATGCATCACAAAAACCATTTAATACCAGGGGAGATTGAAACTTGTATGTTAGCTTAAGATCTCTGGTTCCCTTTAAATATCGAAGTACTCGTTTTGCTGCTCCTAGATGAGTGGATGATGGGTCCGAATTACATTGTGAGAGATCAGTGACTGTATGCGCAAGATCAGGGCGAGTTCCAGTCGCGATGTACATTATAGATCCGATTATATGCTGATACAGAGTAGCATTGACCCTAGGCTCTCCATTTGCCACTACCATGAGTCTTTGGTTTGACTCCATGGGCGTGGAGACTGGGTTGCAATCTTGCATAGAAAATCTATTCAGGACTCTATCCATGTATGCGGTCTGAGACAAGTTGATACCTACACATGAGTACTCAATTTGAATGCCAAGTATCCAATGGAGTGTGCCCATGTCATTGACCTTGAATTCAGATTTGAGAAGGTTGACCATGTCATCCATGAGTTTT
This sequence comes from Podosphaera xanthii, assembly GCA_028751805.1. Taxonomy (NCBI): domain Eukaryota; kingdom Fungi; phylum Ascomycota; class Leotiomycetes; order Helotiales; family Erysiphaceae; genus Podosphaera; species Podosphaera xanthii. The sequence goes on from JAPWIX010000007.1 coordinate 1,259,584, forward strand.
CCTTGATCACCAAATAGTACTAAATCATCCACGTATATAGCAATTATGAGTTTACCAGTATTATGGATTAAGACACATGGGTCAAAAAAGGTAGAAACAAAACCGTGCGGATTGATAAAATCAACCAATCTGAAATACCACTCTCGGGGTGATTGCTTCAGTCCGTAGATACACCGATTAAGGCGAGTGTCAGGAAAGCCTCTACTGTATAATACATATATGGAGATTGCCAAATCATAGTGTTCTATAATTCTGGTCCGGCCTTTTAGCCGAGTGGTGATGCATCTATCTCATTTATCATGTAGGATGGCAACCTTTAGCCTGACACCCACCTCTTGACCCCTCTCTGTCCCCACGCTGTCTACATGCCGCTTATGACAGCGAGCCATATGGTTATCTATCCTGTACCTTTCAGGAAGTTCCATATAAATTTCTTCTTTTATTATACCGGATAAAACTGCGGTTTTAATATGGAGTTGTCTAGGTTTCAATCCTTTATTTGCGGATATAGCTAGGAGCAATCGTAAAGACTCAAGTCGAACAACTGGAGCAAAAGTTTTATCATAATCGAGCCCTTGGACCTGGGAAAATCCTTTTGCAACATATCTAGCTTTAAATAGTTCAATTCCACCTTCAGCATCTCCCTTGACTTTGCAAACCCATTTACCATGCACAACTTTTCGCCCTTTTGGTCTTGGAACTAGATCCCACACTTTATTCTCTTGCAAGTGTGCTATTTCATCTTGAAAGGCTTTTTCCCAATCCAACCATTGAGGTGAGCTTTTTGCTTCGCTATAACTCTATGGTTCTCTGACATCTGAAAAACTGATTAATGCGCTTTCTTCTTCGACACCCTTAGCCATATTGGCTGATTCAGGTAGACGAGGAGAAGAATGTACACGAGATCTTTTCCACCACTCCCCCGTAATCGTGTCATCGAACACACGAGGTTGTACAGTGCGGTTGGATATTCTAATTGTTTCCTCATTAGAGTTAATATCAGGCATATGGGAATGTGTAGTGATTTCCGAATCATTTGAAGGATTGTCATTTAAAGGCAAGGCTTCTGACACTTGTTGGTATGGATTATGCTCGACCGTATGAACAATATTATTTGCACAATTTGTATCTGGATGTTCACTTGGAGTAAGCACTTTATCCAGAACAACTGATTGTGGTTGTAACAAAGTAGTGATAGGATGTCACTGGTTTGAGTAAATAACACCAGAGTTAGTGTTATTCTCTTTATCCACATGAGGCGGAAATTTGACATCAGCTGAGACAATTACTCTCCTATAGTCATGAACGACAATATGGTAGTGATGTGGCAGATTAGTGTATCCTACAGATATACCTCTTACAGCTCTTGGCAGCAACTTACAACCTGAAGGACGCTTAGCTTCTTGATATGTGAACAAAGCATGCTCTGCCAAATGGCTGAAGATGTTTAATGGTGGGTTTTAAGCCATTAAAGGCCTCAAAAGGTGTCCGCTAACTAACGGAACTATGAGCTTTTCGGTTTTTAGTGTATATGAAAGTTTCGACCGCTTCAGCCCATAACCGTTTTTTGGTAGTGCTTGATAGCATGGCGCGTATACCTTCGCCGATGGAACAATTTAGCCTTTCGTCGACGCCATTAGATTCAGGGGAATAGGGAGGAGTCAAGTCATGACTTATACCCTTCAGATCTAGGTATTTTGAAAATTTTTCATTTACATATTCACCACCATTTTCGGCTCTCAACGATTTTACTCGACAGTTATTTTGGGTTTCAATCTTGGTGATCATATCAATTGTTGCTTGAACAGCATCAGATTTAGATTTTAAGAGGTGGACCCAAGAATAACCAGTTGCATCATCAATGAATGAAATATAATAACGAGAATTACACAGAGATACTATTGGGAACAAACGACTTAGCAATCCCAGTTAGAACACCTCCAAACCCTACTCCAACTCGAAGATTATATCCATATGCGGATCAAGTTGGAATAGCTATTCCACCAAACAGTGATGATTATCTATCCACTGATCTACATCTTTCTGACCTAGAACACATCTCTAGGCAAAATATCATTAAGGGCCTAAACCCACTACTTAATTCCCCCTTTAGATCTACAAAATGTACTAACAATGGTAGTCTTCCCAAGCCTAGCTATGCTCAAGCAGTTCAAAAGCCCACAGCACCAAGCTCTAAGCCTATGCCTCCAGCCAAGGCTATCAAGCCACCTGTGGCTTGTCATCAACCCAAGCCAAAGCACCAAGTTCAAACCCAGCTGGAAAAAGATATATCTTCCAAAGGCAACAAAGTCATTACTTTAGTCCTGACCAAGGGTGCTTCTGTCCCAACATACCAAGCAACCCAAATTAGGGATAAATTTAACAAAGCTATGGGTAAGATAGCTATTTCTCGAGTTCATACATCTCCAAGAAACAACATTGTTTTAACCTGTTTTAACTCTACTCCAGAGGAACTCCTAGACCAACAACCCAAGTGGGAAAAGGTTTTTGCTGACTGGCCTATAAGTAAGGCACAAAAAGTTGAGACCTGGCCTAATGTGGTCATCCATGGAGTTCCTTCTTCCCTCTCTTTAAATGATATTCCAGAAGAAATTTCCTCTTTCAATCCACAAATATCTGTTCAAGGCCAGCCAAGATGGCTGACTGGGCCACCTAAGACTGATCATGGCTCTATAGTCATGACAGTTAGCTCAGAATCTGAGAAAGCCCATGTAATTCAATCAGGAGTACTGATTGGTGGTCTGCTGCTGAGGGCAGTTAATTACAAAACTAGTAATGAAAAAACTCTTTGCAGTTCATGCCTCAAGTATGGACATCATCAGCTTCTGTGCAAGAGAAAGCCAGTTTGTGCCATTTGCATGAAAGACCACAAATCCTCTGAGCATAGTTGCTCCAAATGCAAGGCTTCTGATAACTGCTCTCACCACTCAACGCAATGTTTTAATTGCAAATCTTCTTCCCATACTGCTCTTCAAAAAAAGGATTGTGAATATTATAAGGCACTTTTATGATAGAAAAAATCAAAGTCTGCCAACACAATGTTGCTAAAGGAAAGTTAATTACGCAATCCCTCTTTGAAGTTGCCCTTTCTAATAAATTTGATATTGTTTTCATTCAAGAACCTTATGTATATTTCAACACATCCATTCATGCTTTCACTTCTCTGTCTCATTCAGCCTACCATGTGGTTCTACCTAAGTCAAGTGCAGGTGTCAAACCAAGGGTAGTTGCTTATATAAATAAAAACAGCACAGTTGATATATCAGCAAGGACTGATCTCTTATCTGACACTGATATGCAAGTCTTTGAAGTATCTTCATGTTCTGAAACCTTCTTTATCTTTCATATTTACAATGAAAAGTCTTCTCCAATGGCAGAGGTACAAAGCACTACCCTTCGAAGGTTCTTTCAACTTAATCTTAATATATCCAAACCATTTCTCTTCTTAGGTGATCTAAACCTACACCACCCATGGTGGAACCCCTTGATCACCAACCCTTCTTCAGCATCTTCTAATCTCTGTCAATTCTTAGAAAGTCACAAGGCAAGGCTCCTGGTAGACTCACAAGTAATAGAAGAGCAAGGAGGGACATTTCATAGACCAAACACTAAGAGTATATCTATCATAGACCAAACACTAAGAGTATATCTATCATAGACCAAACACTAAGAGTATATCTATCATAGACCAAACACTAAGAGTATATCTATCATAGACCAAACACTAAGAGTATATCTATCATAGACCAAACACTAAGAGTATATCTATCATAGACCAAACACTAAGAGTATATCTATCATAGACCAAACACTAAGAGTATATCTATCATAGACCAAACACTAAGAGTATATCTATCATAGACCTAGCCTTTGTTGCTGGCTTCCAGAAGCTTAAGTGGTATAACTGGCATTATGGAGAAAGTACTGGCTCAGATCATGAGGTTATTCTGTTTGAAGCATCCCTTCCATGTCAAAAAAGTTCTGGTCCCTGCCTACCTCCAAGATTTAATACAGGAAAGGCAAACTGGGGAACCTATACTAAAAATTTACAATCCCTTGAACCCACTTTTCTATCCCAGCTTAATTATGCGATTTCTGCCAGGGAGCCAGACCAAGTAGCCTGTCTCCTTCAAGATTTAATACTTCAAGCATCACAGAATGCCATTCCTAAGTGTAAGCCATCTAGCCACTCCAAAGCCTGGTGGACTGATGAACTTACTTGTCTAAGAAAGGAATATCATTCTAAAAGGAGAAGAGCTAAGAAGTCTTGGTGTACTACTGACATTGAGTAAGCTAGAGCTTCTAGAAATAATTATTTTAGGAAAATCAACTATACTAAAGCGGCTCACTGGGAGGAGTTCCTATCTGGAGCTAAGGATAAAAGTTTATTCACAGCCTATAGCTACTCCAACCCTAGGCTGTTTCAACCTTCACTGATCCCTTCATTGAATTACAAGGACTTTATGGGCAATCATAGAGTAGCATCAACTTTTGCAGACAAGTTTTCTGCCCTAGTTAGCACTTTGTTTCCATTAGAAGTCCCTATTACAAATGAGGATTCTTTTCCTAACTCTGTTGTTACTGATTTCATCACACCTACAGCAAATAACAGTTCACTAGCAAGCTCCCAGTGGGAGTGGCCAGAACTATCTCTCAATGAACTTCTTCAGGCAGTACCTGAAAAGAAAACAGCCCCTGGGAATGATATAATAGATTGGTCCATGATCAAAAAAACTATCAACTGTCTTTCCCAATTTTTTCTTAAAGTTTATTCATTTCTATTTCAATGTGGCAAACATCCATCAGCATGGAAAGAAGCCATTGGCATAATTATTCCTAAAAGGGGTAAGCCTGATTATTCCATGCCTAAGGCTTACAGGCCGATTTCACTCATTTCATGTCTATCGAAACTATTAGAAAGAATCTTTTCACTCAGAATTTCTTATCTAGCAAATGTCTCACCTAGCCTTCTCCATCCTAGTCAGATGGGAGGGAGAAAACAGAGGTCGGCAATAGATGCAGTGCTCTTACTCCAGCAATTTGCTGACAAAAATGTTGCAGAAAACAAAGTTGTATCCTGTGTATTTCTAGACATTATGGGAGCTTTTGACAGACTTCAACCTAGAAATCTGCTCCAAATCCTGCATAGGAAAAAGCTCCCAGCCATGTTTATTTCTTGGGTTTCATTATTTTTAACAGGAAGAATATCTCTCTTATTCAATGGCCAGCTAAGTCATTCTTTTTCTGTTACGGGGGCCCCTCAAGGAAGTCCTATTTCTCCTTTATTATTTTTACTTTCAATTAGTGAATTGTTTTCATCATGCCCCAAGCCTTCATTTCTGGAAATCTCTTATGTGGATGATATTTGTATTTCTGTGGCATCTAAATCTGTTAAAAAAAATATAATTGCACTCAAAGAAAACCTGCAAGCACTCTTTTCAAAGGCAGATTATTTATCTATTGTTTTTGAAAAGTCCAAGTCTGAACTTGTACACTTCAGCAAGAAGAAGATACCCTACACAGATTTCTTACAGCTAGACAATTTTTCCCTAAAGCCTAGCACTTCGGTCAAGTGGCTAGGTATCTGGCTTCAACATAGACTGTCATTTCAAATTCATGTAGAGAAAAGGATGCATCTAGCTCAAGGGGCCATGCAGAGACTCCTCCAAATTTCATCAAAAACAAAGGGCCTTGGCTTTAATGCATTAAGACAGTTATATCTCACTTGTATCATCGCTGTGTTAGACTATGGCTCAGTGCTGTGGTATAACAGATATGGTACAGAGAAGCTATCCAAGATGTGTGACAAGCTACAAAAACACGCTCTTCATATTATGACAGGTGCCTATAGAAGTAGTCCTATCAAAGCTTTGGAGGTTGAAGCTGCACTGCTTCCCACAAGGGTCAGGCACTTCAAACAGTCATCTTTTTATGCACTTAGAATACTTAAACTTCAAGTTAATCATCCTATTTATCAAGCCTTATCAAGCAAGCTACAAGATGAGCTTGACTTTCCTTCTGAAACTGTTGATCTTGGCATGTTTGAATTCTTACATGAGAAGCCTAGTGGGCAGCTACTAAGAATTGCATTATTACTAAAGCCACTAACTAAAAATGTAAAACTAGAGATAGTCAATGCCAAGTGGTCTCCACCATGGAGGGAAGACAATCTATCAATCTCAATTTCTAAATCAAACAAGTCAAAGGCAAAGGAAGAACATCTGGAGTTTCTGGAGTCAATTCCTCTCTCACATTTCATTTTTTACACAGATGGCTCCCTAGTCAAGGATAAGGGTTGTGGCATTGGTATAACAGTATATTTTCCTTACACAAGAGAGCTCAAGTCACTATCTTACAATCTTGGAGACAGGATTGGCATAGCTGATGCAGAGAGTTATGCTATATTCAAAGCTTTATTATTTATCAATCAAACCCAAAAAAATGCATGTTGTTATATATTTTCTGATAGTCAAGCTGCTGTTTTAAGAATCTCTAAATCTAACAATTTTTCTTCCTTTAAGGTTAGATCCCTAAGTAGCAAAATGGATGTCAAGATCCATTGGTGTCCAGGTCATCAAGAAATTGAGGGCAATGAACTTGCTGACAATCTGGCAAGAAAAAGCCTGGATCAACTTGCTATGAAAAAGCATCAATATACCTCTTATTCCTTCCTAGTAGAAGGTATAAGAAAAAAAATTTTACAAGCCTGGGACTCTGACTGGACTAAGCAAGTACTTAGGGAAGAAGAGGGCAGGAAAGCCATTGTACTTGGAAAGTTTTATAGAACTTCTGCAAGGATTTCTATACCAAGCTTCAATACTAAGGCAATTAATCTTACAACATTTAGCAGACAAACCCAGACCTCCTTTTTTCAGGCAAGAACAGGGATTGGTAACACCCTGGCTCACCTCTATCTGATAGGAAAAGTAGATAGTAACATTTGCAACTTCTGTAATAGGGAGAAGCAGACAATGGAGCATCTGCTCCTGCACTGTCCACAATTCTCATCAGAGAGGGATAAGGAATTTGAAGGTCTGGAGCCCAGAAACCTGCAAATTATTTTCAGAACCAAAGTTGGCAGAGAAAAACTGTTAAGATACTTAGAGAATTCTAAATGCATACAACTAATTAAAATTGTAGGTCAAGAAGCTACAACTATGTAACAGATAAATTTTGAAACCAAAGGACACCAAATGACAAGCCATATTTAAGGAAAAATAAAATAGAAACAAAAAACACAACTTCAGGTATTCAGCTTGTATTTAGGGTTTATTTGGAATCCGTAGTAATGTTGGAAAGTCTAACCCTAAGTTATGAGCTTATAGACTGGTGCCAAGGGGAGTTAAGGGTGTTAGGAAGATCCCTTTTTTTTTTTTTTTTTTGTATTTAAATCTCTTGTCATAGCTAGATGGCTGAATACAATATGATTTTAAAAAAAAAAAAAAAAAAAAAAAAACTATTGGGAACGGACCACAAAGGTCGGAATGCAGATATTCTCCTGGTGTAATTGATCTCGAAGTAGCTGCATGAGGTTTACTGTGAGTTGACTTAGACAGAGCACAGGCCTCGTAGTGAAAGTCTTTAGGACAATCAGGAATATTATTGGAATCCTGAATCAACTTATCTGTTTTAGATATAGTTGAAGGGGCAGAGTGGCATAATGCTTGGTGCCAAAAAGAGTAGGTAAGATATGCAATTTCTTTAATTGGTAGATTCAACTCCGGTATAACCGGTAGAGAGCCACAGAAGATTGCTTCAAGCCAGACCTTTTGTCTTTAATGACACGCATTACGTTACCATCATCATAAAGTTTATAGCCTTTAGCTCTTTCTTTTTTCCATGAAATTAGAGGATGTTTAAGTGATGGCACATACAAGACATCTCTGAGACGAAATGAAGAAATAGATTTATCTGATAATACACAATTCAACACAATAGATCCTTTCCCCAAGATTTTCATCTCCACCCCCGAACTTGACGTCACAAATCCAGTACATATTGAGAGGAGCTCGAAACAATCTGAGTATGGACACATGTGAGAAGTTGCGCGCGTATCAAGATAGAAATTCTGTTTACTAACCTTGTCTGTAGATGAGAGAGTCATGAGAGCTTCTTCACTAACATGAGGAGTTTCCTTCGCCTTATGCTTTTTCATCTCCTTCAACATCCGACAATTATTCCACGTGTGACCGGATGCCTTGTTCGGATGATGTTTCCGACAAAAATTGCATTCCTTTCTCTTGGAGATATTTGCGGGCCTGGTTAGAGGTTTCGGCCTTTTTTTCACGGTAGTTAAAAACGCGGAATGAGGAGTTTCCACCTCATCCGTATCAACGAGTCTTTGCTTGACCTCAGAAAAAGATAGATCACTCTTAGTCGTGAGATTATCAACAACGTTCTTTTTATGACGGGCCAAGAATCCAAGAAGGAAATCACGCTTAATAGTATCTTTCTCAAAGAAGGATGCAATCTCACGACGATCAGGATCTGTAGATTCTCGTGACAGTTTGTGAAGTTTAAACCATTGTGTTTCAAACTGCTCGATGAAAGAAGAGAGAGTCTGAGAAGCATTATACACTGATTTAAGCTCATATAGGTTCCCTAATTGATAAACAAGAGAATACGCAGTATCTCTCCTGTACATCATCTTTAGGTACAACCACATCAAGTGAGGGTCAATCTTGTCGAGGATACTATGTCGTATCTCAGATTTAACAACTTGAATGTAGACACCTACAGCCAAATTGTATAATGACTTATACGACCTTTTCTCTTCAATGTCGGCGTCATCTACTGGTTTTAAACCTTCAATAACTAATTCGTGTAACCCAAGCGTATTCCACACAGCAATCATGGTCGAGGCCCATGAATTGTAGTTCGATTGCCTGTCGAGGGGCTCGACGTGGGTTAAGTTCATGGAACGACCACCGTATTCTTTGGCGATTATTGTGAAGAAATCTTTAGAAACGACAGTTTCCGAACTTTGAAACGAGCTAGTCTGAGGGAGCGGAGAAGTAGATGAATTAGATATCTTTGAGGTATCGAATCTGTAGAAACAATATGTTAGCGCTTAGGGTTCACCTTTACAATAAGTGCTTATGCTAGTGCACTGGGCTCAGAGCCTGTAGGAATTTGGAAGGGATTAGCAACAGTTTGTTAAGACTGATTAGGCACTTATCACGATCTTGCAGATTTTGGAATGTAAGAGGCTGTTAATCGTAAGCTGTGGAGTTCTTTATTACTCCAGCTTAGAAAACAGATCGCTATATGTATAATATCTATCTAAAGAAACAGAAATCTAGTGATTTGTGTTAATACGGTTTAGCGTATTTACCAGCCTCACAACTTTATGGAAAGATTAGTACGTGCAGATCTACGTGAGTGCAAACAACTATCACATCCAAAGTTGGACATTACTTGTTTCATGATAGCAATCATTTCAACACACTCCCCCTGTTGGTAACGACTCATAGTGCTACTGGATCTGCACTGGTGACTTTACCTTGGTTAGACAGTCGGCCAACTGTTTCGAGGTAGGTACATAGGCCACTTTAACTAAGCCCTTCTGGTGTTGCTCACGACAGTAGAAGTTTCTTAGAGAAAAATGCTTTGATCTTCTGTGGTTATCATAGTTCTTAATGAGCAATATAGCTGATTGGTGGTCTACGTAAAGCCTTGTGCATTTTGCTCCCGTGATGCGATCAGTGACGTTCAGTTCCTGTAGCAATGACTTTATCCATTGAAGTTGTCGGCAGGTCTCCTTGGCTGCAAGGTATTCAGCTTCTATGGTGGACAGGACAACCTCTTGTTATAGATGCGATCGCCAGATCAATGGCCCAGACGATAGCAATATCAGTAACCCTGAAGTCGATCTGCTAGTTGACGGGTCTGCTACAAAATCTGCGTCAGTGTATGCTTCAATTGTGGATTTGCCCACTGATCTAGTAAAGATAATTCCCCGGTCTGGCTCTTTCGCGATGTATCTCAATACACGAAATGCTGCCTGGAGATGCTCATCAGAAGGATTAACTAAGAACTGTGCTGGGTGGTTTACTGCAAAAGCAATATCGGGTCGTGTGTTGTTCGCAAGGAACTACAGGCCATCGATTATTGAATTGTATTTTGTTACGTGCTCTAATGCACTCTTCTGGTCGTTTGGGAGCATTAGACGCTCAATGGGGGATGATGCAGGTTTGTAGTCTGTCAGACCGTGCCTGTCAATTAGCGTTCGCGCATATTTACCCTGAGATAATGCAAGGATTTCTTTCCTTGGGTGGCTGATATGGATGCCTAGAAATAGGTCTGTGCTCACTGTCTTTAGCTTATACTTTTTATGTAGGGCTTGCATCAGGTTTTCTATTTTCCCTAAGTTGGGTCCCATGACTTGAAAGTCGTCTACATACATCACAAAAAAAGGGCCTTGTGGGGGTTGGTATACAGACACACATCTGATGTTGTTGGATGGAGACCTTGTCTGGCAAGCGTGGCTTTTGCGTCATCGTACCATAGTGCGGCAGCTTGCTTCAGACCGTAGAGTCCTTTTCGAAGGAGTATAATGCATCCTTCTTTCTCAAAGCCTTGTGGCATCTCCATGTAAAGATCTATGTCAAGGTCGGGATTTAGGAAGGCAGTTGGGGCATCACCTTGTCTTCGATGCCAACCAGATTGGTGGGCCAACACGAGCATGATTCTGCCGGTTTCAGGGCGTGGAGTTGGTGCAAAGTTTCCTGGTAATCTATGCCCTGTCTCTGGGTAAAGCCCTTTGCAGTACATTGAGCCTTCCATCTCTCAATGCTGCCGTCTGCTTGGAACTTCTTCTTAAATACCCATTTACACTTCATTGGTTTGCGTCCCTGAGGGAGTTGGGTGCGTTAGATGATCTTAATGGCTCTTTTATCTTTGAGGGAGCAGAGCTCCTCATCTGCTGCTTTCTTCCATTGCGTTGCTTCTGAACACGTCATAGCTTCATTCCATATTTTCGGGTCGGGGGAGATTTGCGCTGACTTGCCATAGTGTAGACGCTTGTATTTATGCTTCACAACCTGCCTGCCTCATCTGGTTGTCATAGTTTCTTTTGGCGGCGAGTATTCTCTATCAGGTGAGTGCGGCCGTTTTTGTCCAGCAACGGAACGTAGGAGATCCCAGCCAGTCATGACTTGATCATACAGTGTTTCTTCCAGGTCTTCCTCTGAGCTATGGTCCCTTTCGGGTGAGTGCGCTCGTTTTTGCCCAGTAATAGGGCGTATGGGATCCCAGCCAGTCATGACTTGGTCATATGTTATTTCTTTTAAGTCTTCCTCTGCGCTTGACTCCCCCTGATTTTCTGGCTGCAAGATGAGTTCTTGTGAGTGGCAGTAAGGGGTGGATGGAGGAGATGGACTTTGTGATGTTTGGTCAGTATGGTGAGATTCAGCTGGTGAACTTTGCTCATTATCGCATAAAGCTGGACTTGGACTGCGGGAGTAAGTCTGTGATGACTGCTCCTCTGATTCAGCTGGCGTTGGTGGGTCATCTGCTATTACAGGGTCGACTACCGGCGTGGATGGTAGGTTCTCCCCTCAAACGGCTCTGGCGTTTGGAAATAATGAGTCGACGTATTTCTGCTACATTGAGTGTTAATATTTGTTTCACTGAATAAGGAGTTGTCAGGAACTGTCATGTACAATGGGTCCTAATCATCGGGGTTGTTGATCTTCATATGCAAGGTACCTGCCCCGCTGATCATAGCTATAAGAGTTAAGGCATTCCCTCCGTAAGTAATGCCTAAGGGCTAGAGCTGGCTCCATATTGATATAGATTAAGCGCTGTGGTTAGACATGAGAGGGCTGAGGTCACAGGATATAGACTTATGGTATGTGTAATGGCCACAAAGTGGGTGGATATTTGAATCTGTGATGGTGAGATAAGAAGTTGCATATATCTCTCAAGGAACGACTAACAGCTACTCTATGTACATATCCTGTTGGACCGTGCCATAGGTCACATTACTAATTGCCTCCACTTTAGTGATCAATAGCCAGGGCTGTGTCATCTCGATCGATCGAAGCTACCTACAGATAAATAATTGAGGGAATAAGATATAAAATTAACTTGGCACTCTAGGCCCTAAAGATAATGATATGACCGTACTAAACTGACGGTAACTAAATAACAAAACTGGACCCTCAGGTCAATCCGCGATCCCTCAACTCTGAGATACCAGATCTCAATATATAGCTCCTCCATGAGCGTCTGTCAGGCTCCAGACTTCTGCTAACCCTTTGCCGTTTCATGGCCCGTCTCTGGTCAGTTCTATGCAACCTATTCTAAACCCCCCCTTTGTTTACCGGTACCTGACTGAGACTCATATCTACTTCTTGTTACGCTCTGTTTCATCCTACACTCTGCCCTCCGGTATCAGCTTCGGAATAACTCAAACGCGCTAGTCTCGTTTGGGCATTTAACTCCTACGAACACCTTTGGTTGGAAAGCTCTATAATGCATATCAGAGTGGTTATTCATGCATGAGCAGGGATCACAACAAGATTACAACACATATTCCTTTGAATTCTTTCTTGCTCTAAACTGTTGATCGTGTTATCAAATTGTTCTATTTCTGGGTGTTTCTACGGGCTATGCTATTCTTCGCTATTCAATAATATACCTTGGAGTTATTGTATGGTTATTCAGGCGCTCGGAAACCAGGGGGTTTTGTTGTGCTTTAGGTCGTTGTCTTGACTGCTTACTGCTCTTAAGATTAGTGTCTTGTATTTATCCTATCCTCAGATAATCTAGTTCATTGCCTTGCTCAGATTCAGATTGTCCTCACGTTGTACATATAGTTATCGGACTCTTATCGCGGTCACGTCAGCTACGCCAGTTACAGTCACGTCATTCACATCAGTTGCATAGTCAAGCCAGTCAAGCCAGTCACGCCAGTCACTCACGTTGGCCACGCCTTGCAAGATTGGAACTCCTGACAGGAGTTATTGTTTTCCCAGTAACTATGTGTGTGTTGCTGAATAGTGGATGGTAGTTCGTCGCCAAACATGATATCTTTGTTGAAAGATGCATGCGGAGTGAAGCTTTTGATCCATTTCCACCCCTGCGTGGAGGCGTAGTGGGGATGGTATATGAAGAAGATTTTACTGGTATTTTTCTGAAAACCAATAAACCATCCTTTTGTGGCTCTGGGTTCAAACTTTCCTGGTTTTGGAGTTATTAGCTTAAAAGCTCTGCATCCAAATCTAGGGGTATATCTGAGATAGACTTGACCTGTATGGGGTTGATTAAGACCCTGCATGAAGTCAGTTAGAGGAATTTGCTTTGTCCGAAGACTGTATAGTCTTTTGGCAATGAAACATGCGTGGTTGACTGCCCATGGCCAGTATGTAGCTGGATGCGTGCGTCAATCAACATTGACCTGGCTAATCTCAGTATAACTTTGTTAGCGGCTTCAGATACTCCTTTCTGTTCTGGAGTGGATGGTGCAGATATGTCAGTGTGTTTACCGTGCTGTTCACAGTAGGATTGCATGCAACGGAATTCGGTGCCACCATCTCAGAAGATTGCACAAATTCTTTTTCCGAAATGGGAATTTTGGAATTCGATCCATTGGATTAGAAGTGAAGCGATTCTATCTTTGGATGTTGTTGTGATTGCCCATCACATTCGTGTTTTAGCATCTGTGATAATTACGGCATATTGGTGGCTGTTTATTGCAGGGGCGATCTTACCCACTGTGTCAACAAATATTTCATCTAATGGTGAATGTGGTGTGGGCCTTGGCTCTCTGGAGACAAATCTCTGAGCTTTACTTAGATGGCATGTCTCGCACGTTGACAATTCACTCATGTCAATGCCCTGCATGCCTTTGGCGTATTGGGCGGTCTTTTTCAAAATGCCTTGTCCTATATGACCCAGTCACTGGTGCCAGCGTTGTGCACTTGTGGTGACTGGAATTCTGGCAACGCCTGGGGCTATTATGGGGTTAACCCGCGGTGTGCAAGCTTCCAAAGGTTAGATGTAGTACACATTGTTTTTGTAAACGGGATATTGGGACATCAGGACCAGATGTATGTCTTTGTATCAACAATGATTTGTCATTATTCGCATAAACGTTAGCTAATCTCTGAGGCCTTCCTGCCGATACAATGTTACAGGATGAACTAGGTGAATATAGGGCTTCATGGAGTTTTATAACAATGCTTCCAATTTTCAGCTTTGCTGTCCCCTGTCTATTCAAGCAAGTGTTGCCTACCGCTTGGTCGAACTTGACTGGTTTTGATAGCTTCTAGAGGTCACAAAAAGGTTTTTCACATGTAATAAAGTGGTGCAAAGCACCGTTATCATAGATGGTACGGTTTGTATTGAGTCTAGAGCTTGCTACAATAATACCGTCGGCTTCAGAGTCAAAATTGTTGGACTCGTACTCGAAAGCAACATTCCCTTTTCCCTTTACTTTGCAACTATGGTTGCCCTTTTGGGGTGCCAGTTCAGGGTGTAGTCTGTAACAATACCTGTTTTTGTATCTATGACAACATCTCTTACAGTACTCATTGGGGTCTAAGTCATCACCTGTGGGTACGGACGCAGCCAAGGCCAAATTGGGTTGCTGCATCCTATTACCTGCAACGGATCGGAGAGACGACATTAGTGCTTGAAGGGGGGCGTACTTATTGTCTGCCTTGTAGGCGCGAGTATCCTGCCAAGTGTTTAGTCACTGTTGGAATAATGGGTAATGTGGGCATTATGGGTCTGATGGTAATCATGTGATATTAGATAACGCTTCACGCGTCATGACATACAAACAATTTCTTTAGACAAAGTAATAGAATAAGATCCATCAACACAACTGCAGAACGTTGTAACGGCTAGTTAGCCAATAATTACCTGTAGCATGCGCTAGTCAGCGTATGCTTTCATAGCGCCCTGAGGACTGGTAGATCAACCAGAGTGATCTAGAAGATTCTCTAATTCTAGTCTGTGCGCAGGTAGGCGGCTACTCATGAACTAGCTCTGATGTATCAACTAGGATCTTCGAGAAGATTCTATTATCCTGCTCCGTGCACAAGCAAACAGCCGCTTGTGAAGCAGCTCTGATGAAATGACTGGAATCTTCGAGAAGACTCCTAAGGTTACGAGAATGAGGAGGAAGTAATTAAGGGTTGAGGGTTAAAATGTATAAAGACCTCTATTAGTTACCTCACAACGAGGATTCATCATTATATTAGATATTTTTTCATAGTTAGATTATTAATTTACCATCATTTACTCGGATGCACATTGCTTCGATATCTTGATCTGTGACAAACGTAATATATAGAGATTACGACTTTGCGACGTATGAAAGCATCCCGACAGTCACTCTACTCTTCTAGTATCAGGAAATGGTAACACTGTCCTGTGCAGTTATTTAATGACATGTAAGAAGAAATCTAGATAATTTCCTCCTAAAGATTCCTCTACATGATCTATATACTTCATGAATCTTTTCATTTTCCACCATCCTCGTTTTCGTACAGTGCTCTAAAGTTAGGTCAGACACTCGACTCGTTAACCCTTCCTTTACCCGAAACCTCCTGTACGACTCATACTTATTATAAAATACACAAACTTATTTTAAGATAAATGACTCGATAATTCAATTAGTCATTGCCGTTAGAGAGTGACTCTTATAATAAGTGACTCTTAAAATAAGTGAATCATATTGACATATGACACACCCCCCCAGGACTTAATCTTCTTTGATTGAGTCTTGATTTTCAGATAATCGGACCAAGTTCAACAGGCTAACAAATTTTTGGTGCTTCTGTCTGCTCAAAGATTTTGTCATTCCGTCGGCAACCATATTGTTAGTACTGACCCACGATACTTTGACAAGTTTTTTTTTGAACTTGTTCTCTCAACCAATGTTGGTAGATGTCTACGTGCTTTAGTCTAGTTTTGATAATTGGATCTTCCTTGTTTAGCAATCTTATGGTTTGCATGTTATCGTTGAAGATCTCAACTTCTTCGTTTGGATGGAATTTTATACCTGAGAAAAGTCTTTGCATCCAGATTAATTCTTTAGTAGCATTGGAAAGTGATAGCAGCTCGGCTTCTGTAGACGAGGTCGTTACTGTCGCTTGTTTGCTGGAGTTCCAATGTATAGGTCCACCACATAACTTGAACACGAAGCCTTGTACGCTGCGTCGTTCTTCCGTATTGGCAAACGCTGCATCAGCAGAGCAATTGACAATTTCTGATACTCCAGCTGATTTAATATACTCGATCACTAATTCTCTAGTTTGGTAAAGGTAATAGAGACAGCGGTCGGCTGCTTCTAGATGGGTAGCACTCGGGTTGACCATAAATTCAGCTAAATGGCTTACTGCTCGCGCGATATCTGGTCGCGTGACACCCGATGCGTAAATAAGCGAGCCGACCTTTTTCTGGTAAAGTTTAATTTCATCGGGGGTCGCTTGATGATTATTTTTTAGCATTCCATCGCTTACTAATGGCGTACCGATCCTACTTTTGGTTTCACAACAACCATATTCTTTGCATATCTTTTCTATGTAAGTCTGCTGACTCAAACGCAGGGCTTTGTTTATCCTATTTCTCGAAATTTTTACTCCGAGGAACCATTCGAGCTCACCCAGATTCCTGAACCTCGAATTTTTCAGTGAGCTTTTTTAACATCTGCAATGTGTCGTCGCGTCTGTTTTCCGGAAAGATGAAGACCAAGTCGTCTACAAAGAAGAAGACTATTATACCTTTAAGATCTGTGTATACACATGGTTGTCCAGGTACTTGATACAAACCAATATCCAAAAGTGTTCCTGACAGTAATCTAAGCCACAATTTAGGTGACTTACGAAGACCATAGAGGCCACGAAGGAGGCGAAGTATTTGACCTTTACGGCCAAAACCAGGTGGATTATAAAGATGAATCTCTTCTTCTAAAGGTGAATTACAAAAAGCGTTTACAGCATCTACCTGTAAAGTCTCGAGATCAAAATATGCAACGAGTGCCATAAGTACTCGAAAGACTTGAAATGCGAGAGTTGATGCATAGTTGTCTTCGTCTGTCTTTGGTTGAAGATCGCCTCTTACACAAATTCTAGCCTTAAATTTAAGTAAGTAGCCTGCTTCGTCAAATTTATATGTGAAGACCCATCTCAGAGGGATTGGGTGCATAGAAACAGTTTGTTTGACAGGCTGAATTGTGTTTTTGTCCACCAAAGTATTATATTCTTTCGACATTGCGTTCCAAAATTCCTTTGAATACTGGTGGGTTTTCAGATGATTCCAAGTGTTGGGTGGAGGTGGTAGTTCTGACTGATGGAGTTTCTGTACAGATTTTGCCTTACCTATCACGAAGACATTATATAATGCGACCAGCGCACTCGGGTCTAGGCTCTTAGCTTTTTCCGACTTTTTTCGAATTCTTTTGCTTGTTAAGATATTACTTTCATTAATTGCACCCCAGTCAAATTTCTGCGGGTGTACTTTATCTGCACAACTTTCTTCCCCTGGTAAAATTTTCGATTCCGGATTAACACAAGTCGCAGATTCAGGTATATCGTATTTGTCTGGCTGGTTATTTAAAGTCAGTGAACTTTTTTCATCATCATTTGTCTGACTGTTTGGTTCGTTGTTACGAATAGGTACATCTTCGATATCGAATGTGATATCTGGAAATGGTGTCAACATGGTAAAATCGATAACTGGTATTGAGTCATCTTCCACTGTTGGTTCTTGCTGGTTAATTAGAAATAGGGTTTCGTCAAAGACAACATCTCGAGTCCCGATGACAACTTCCTCACCTAATAATAAAATTCGATAAATGTTACGAGAGTTGTATCCAACTAAAAATCCTGTCTTAGCCCGAGGCTTCATCTTATCTACCTTCGCAATTGATTTATCTAAGGCGTATGCTGTACAGCCGAATGCTTTAAGGTGACTATATTCATCACGTTCAGGAATTTTAAGAGCTTGTCGAAGTTTTGATAATGGTGACAGCCAGCTTAGTGAGGATGTTGGGCTTCGATTTATGAGATATGCCGCTGTCATGACAAATTCTGGCCAATATTCTTTGGGAAGATTCGCACTATTTCCAAGGCAGCGAGCTTTTGTCTGAATCACCCCCCCAGAACGTTCAGACTGACCGTTCTGTTCACTCGTTTTAACTGCCGACCACTCGACCACGATTCCTAACTCTGCTATCCATTCTTCAAACGCACGTCCAAGACCGCTCTCTTGATCGCATCGAAATATTCTAACATCTTGTCTAAACTGCCGTTTTGTATATGCGACAAAGTTCTTAAAGTGTCGAAGTAGATTTGGCCCAGATCTATTGGTCAGAAGATACACAAAATTCATTCTCGACATATCATCACAGAAATGAAGCATGTATCTTGATCCGTCAAATCCTAATGGCGAGTAAGTAACTAAATCAAAGTGGACTCGCTCGAATGGGATGAGAGCACGCTCTGTAGGTCTCCGCGATATGATTTTTGTTGCTTTATTGAGTGCACAATCTTTGCACTCAATGGTTTTCGGACCCTTTTCGTTAATTTTGACTGTGTCTGACTTGATGTGCTGCACTGATCCTGGCCCCGGATGACCAAGCCTTTGATGCCAGATATATTCTGATCCAATCGATTTTCGAGGATTTGTCGAGTTGACCATTGCAGTTGGCTCTAAAGTTTGGATTTCTGGCAAGGGGTTTTCTGTGAAGACATCATGATTATGACGATCTAAAAGCTGGCAAATTAGCTGGCCATTGAATGTCATGACATTCGTATCTGAATTCCACTTGACTCCCTTTCGTTTCAAAGCTTTCCAAGATACCACTGACGTAAGGAATTCAGGTGCAAATGCAACGTTAGTCAGAGTCATTTTGTATGTTTCACCGTTACCTAAGTGTGCATCAAAAACCATATCACCATAACCCATGATTGGACATGTTCCTGCTCCTGCCTGCACATAGGTAGGCGTTTTTGGTGTTTTCAAGGGTGAGACAGCCAGTGCTAAGTTATTGCAAACATGACCATCCGCACCGTTATCGAGTAAAATTTCATTTTTCAAAGGATGACTTAATCGAGTGGTTAAGGTCGTGATTCCACTTGAAGTGACAAAAGTGCCACTATTTGTTTGTTGATTTGATGATTCTTGGTTTCCTGAAGACCGATTATTCGAAGACCACTTCTTCTCAACAAAATCTTTCAGCCATTTGGCGGTCCAGTCAGCCTTTCTTATGAAGCCTCTGAACGCTGTGCGATTGCAGGCATCTTTAAATTTATTGACAATGTCTTCGTCACGGTCAAAGTCAGATGGTGCTTTACCTTCGGCAAGATAAAAGCAATCTTGACCCAAGTGAACCTTACCGCAAATGCACAATCTTGGTTTGGAGTTATCTTGTTGTTTACCTCGATTATTGTTGGAGCTTTTCGGTTGAATTGGAAGCTGCTCTTGGTTTTGCAAAGTTGCTGGAAATGCCGATATTGAAGATTCTGTTTCGAACTCGGTAAGAGCCCAAAATTGTCGGAATTCAAGGAGAACGTCCAAGAACTTTAAATTTGATTTGTTAGATTCTTTCACTATCTCCATTCTCTTACTTGTCACCCACATAGGCAAAAGTGAGTTTGCTGATGATAGAAAATCTTGGATCAGCTTGTAGTCACTAAAGTCGGCGATTTTTAATCTTTTGATCATTATGTCAAGTCGTTCCCACTCCATTAACCACATTTCTATCTTTTTGCTTGAGGGTGTACTTCGTGCTCTACTATAGTCGTCAATAATCTTTAGCCTTTGAAGATCTTCGGCCGGTTCGAGTCTGTTCTTGACTTGTTTTAAAACTTCTTGACACGTCATATGTCCAAATATCAATCGTCGATGGTGTTCCTGTAATGAATCAACTATTCTTGATCTCATTTCGCCTATTAGTTTGCATTCATGCTTAAATGACTGAATGTCAACTCTATATTGGGCATTGTCTTCCTTATACATCGCTTTTTCATCATCGTCCAAGTCTGCATATTTACTTGCAGTCTGTCTATAGTCACTCGGTTCTGGTTTCTTAGGCTCTTTGTGTAGGACCGTGCCAGCAGGGTCAATATATTTCCAAATTCCACTATCGGTTGCGTGGCCTTGTAATGTATCGATCCACTCCAGGTACGTATCTTTGGTTAGAGAACCTGATTTGAAGGTAGCCATTTTGTGGTGAACTAAAATTTCAAATGAAGTGGTGTTAAGTGAAGAAGAAAAAGGAAACAAGAGAGATAAATGTCTGGAAAGAAGATTGAGAAGTTCTGAGTTACTTAAAGTTTAAGCCGGGCTCATAACTATCAGGAAATGGTAACACTGTCCTGTGCAGTTATTTAATGACATGTAAGAAGAAATCTAGATAATTTCCTCCTAAAGATTCCTCTACATGATCTATATACTTCATGAATCTTTTCATTTTCCACCATCCTCGTTTTCGTACAGTGCTCTAAAGTTAGGTCAGACACTCGACTTGTTAACCCTTCCTTTACCCGAAACCTCCTGTACGACTCATACTTATTATAAAATACACAAACTTATTTTAAGATAAATGACTCGATAATTCAATTAGTCATTGCCGTTAGAGAGTGACTCTTATAATAAGTGACTCTTAAAATAAGTGAATCATATTGACATATGACATCTAGTGTCTATAACAAACATCGCAGAAGCTAGGCCACTGCCAATGTGGTACTCCCTGATAGGAGTCTGGGTATTCATACCATCAGCAGCATTGTTTACTGCTTGGTACAAGGCTAGGAACTGGTCAATATAGTTATCGGCAGTGCTATCGAACCTTAGTCCTAGGAATTGTTGAAGAGCAATGGCAAACAGAGCAGTTGCCGTCTCCTGGCGACTGCTGGCAACTGTGTCAAAGAGTTGGTTTGCTGTCATGTGCTCATAGTTTGATAAACACATTGCTTGGGAGAGTCGTTGGGTAATAATATTCTTGGCTTTGATCTCTCCGAGAACCCACTGTTCCAAATCTATCATGTACTGTGCTGATAGCGCCGCCAAGTCCTCATTTGCGGGATCATTGACTTCTAGATGCCGAGGCATCTGAATTGGGCGGATGCCGGTCATGGTGTGAAAGACATGGCCGAGTACGTTTTTCCGACCGAGTTTTGCTTGAATTGCCATCTTCCAAGTGGCGAACAAAACTCCAGGGCCGAGTACAATCTTGTTGTGGTTGTTCTGCATGGTACTAGATACCTAGTTAGCAGAGTAATTTATGGCTAACAAAGGAGCACCCGGGCTCATAACCTGTTACAGTTATCAAACATGGGAGGTATCATCATGTGCTGACCTTGAACAAAGAAGTCACTATTGTGATATGGGATGGATATAGAATAAGATACCATTGTTTTGTGTTTAGAATGGATGAGAATGATATCTAAATACATTGTATAGAGAGCCCACTATTTATATACAAATATTCTCGCTTAGTGTTTGACCTACTGTATCAAACATATTATGATCAACTTAACACCTGACCTCACACGCGCGGTATGGTGCACCTGATGCAATCCACATCACGGTTATGTAGATCGCTGATGTTGATAGCACAACAAAATGCGAGCAAACGAGCAAACCAAGAAATTTACAAGTATCTTCGAGCATTTACATGCTATGCTCAAAGTGATTGGATAGATTTGCTTCCGATCGCACAGCTGGCATTAAGTAGTCGTCCTCACCCAGCAATTAGAGGGATGAGTCCGTTTTTCTTGCGACATGGTTACGACATGGACCCTTTAATGGAACCTACTCTGTTAGCAAAAAATGAGTCGCGTCATCCCGGACGCCTATCAGCTGTAACATATGTTCAACAGTTAAAGGATGCGCAAGAGTTTGTACGAGCCTCAATAGCCTCGGCTCAACAAAGATATGAGCAAAATACAAATAGGCTTTGTCGCCAGCCAAAGAGGTTCAAGGTAGGAGACAAGGTATGGTTAGATCTGCAGAATGTTAAGATGCCACAACTCTCAAAAAATCTCGCATGGCAACACGTGAATTACGAGGTAACAGCCGTTCTGGATGCACTCATGGTTGAATTGACCGTGCCTGGAAATATACACAAACGTTTCCACGTTGAGTTGATTAAAAGGGCAGGCACTGACCCATTACCCAGCCAAATTTGCGATGACGCTCAAAACCCACCCATGGTTGATAGTTTAGAAGAATCGGAGTATGAAATCGAGTCGATCATACGAGCTAGAACTGTTCGTCGCGGACGTGGATCATTTCGACAAGCTCTCGTGAAATGGGTTGAATGGATTGAACCAACTTGGGAGCCGGTTGAACATGTCAAAGATACTAAGGCATTAGACAAATTCGAAAAGAGATATGGATCCATCAAAACCCATGATGGGCTGCCACAAACTGACGCTGGTACGTTTATTGGGCCCGCGGAGAAACATATTGCAGAGGTACGGAGGTCAAGACAAAAAAAAAAGAAGAAATGACACAACAACCCTGAAGAGAAAGAAGGGGAATTGTGACGGCTGTTCAGCCGATTGTAAACCTGTAGCCAACAATGGTTATCGCAGGCATGTACTATCATGCAGATCATGGTTACATAATGCAAGATCACTAATAATAGAGATTAGCAACTGCATTATACAAGGGTCCTAGATTGTACAAGGGTCTATAATCAGGGCTACAGCATGACTAGGTAATCAGGGTTTGGCTTGAACTGACTGATACTAATTATAAGTTTGTATCCTTGATTTTCAATAATTACTCACAGGTGATGTTCGAAGCTGAACAATGGGAAGGAAACACAGAACTTGTATATAGAGGATTGTTCGGAACCTAAGTTAGCTTTTCTTCTTCATAGTGAATTATTAACAACCATTACTCAGACAAGTGCTCATTGCCTCATATAGTTAATCTGTGACACCGCTGCTGACAAACTACTTGGTCTGATCCATCCTTTATTTAAAAGATCTGTTAGAGTTTTGCGCAGTACCAATAATTCTTCCCTGGACATATTGTAAAGCGGCCCCCGTGGTTGTGTCAAAGTCTTTCAATTTTGCTGTTGCAGATCGATTGCATGATCAAGATTTCCTCGAGGTTTTGGTAAGGCCTCTGCGCCGCTGTCATCCGCAAAAAGATGCGCAAAATCTTTAACTTCTTCCGGCAGACGTCCCTTGGCTTCTTCTAACGTTAGTTTTGGCTTCACGCGTAGAGCTTTACTAATATCTTCAAGTGATGCCCTGCAGACCGGTATAGATTTCATCAATTTCGTCATTGTTGCAACCGTAGCCAACTTTGGACGAGGGAAACTCTTGAATGCTTGACGCCATCTCTTAACTCCATAAACTGAACCGCCACCCTTTCGCAATTCCAATCGCTGTTCTTTAGCATGTATAATTGCATCTTGATCCTCAAGCCATTTCTTCCCCAGAATCATCGGATGATTGCTATTTGGAACAACGTACAACCATAATTTTGGAGTGACATATCCATCTAAATCTAGAGAGATGAAGGTAATAGAACTCACTACCGTCCTTCCATTACCTGACTCTGCAGCTGTTTCCAAAGTTCGTGGAGAAATAGGTATGCACGGTAGGCCCAATTTGGTATATACTGATTCATCAATGATGCCTGAACATAGACATCCATTGTCCACCAAAGCTTGGATCATAGTAGCATCATTGACAAGGGCGTTGACAATAAATGGCGTGGTGTTCATGATGATCTTTTGCCCAGATAGCTCGTCTGTACTAGCTATGCCATTACCTGTCGTGGAATTTAGATGCACTTCGATATGCTCTGACCCAGCCTCACTGTTGCCGTACTTATGTGCGTTACTGCATGTCATAAGCGGTATGTAGACAGCGTGGAGAGAGAGAGGGAACAAGAGGCGGGAGTCTGGCTAAAGGTTGCCATCCTACATGATACACGAGATGGATGCATCACACACTCAGCTAAAAGGCCAGACCAGAATCATAGAACACTATGTACCAGCAATCTCCATATATATATATATATATATTATAAAGTGCTAAAGGGGGAAGAAAATGATCAATAAAGAGAGATAATTGATGTATATTGTTATCTAAACATACTTATTTATTTATTTATACACGATTAACGCCAAGCAGGCTCACAGGTCTTATCCCGGCCTCGTGCCTCCCAAGGAGAATTTGGCGTGCCTGCGAAGCCTAAAGCCTCCAGACATATCTAGTTGTCTACTGACATCAAACTTATCCACATAAATAGTCAGAGAAACTCTAGAACTATTGAGCCCGTCATATTGCCCCCGCAATTTAACTATAAATTGCTAGATCTACGATACGTGTAGCCTAAGCTAGGTTTTCTCCGCCTTAAGTCCACCTGGGGTGCCTAAGTTAAAAAATAAAAAATAAAATTAATGAAACTCTTGCGATAGTTCTTTAAATGTTGGAATCGCTATTCATAAGGTGCCCTTTCTACAATCCACTTGTAAAAAGTTTTTACCCCTTCCGATGTGCCGAGGGTCTATTTTACCGACTCGGTTGAATCCCGAATTGTAGGGTTGTTAGGTCGACTATTGCTACGTCTAAGTAGCTGACAGGAAAAGGGGTGTTCTGGTGATTTTTCTTGGCCACAAGAGCAGTATATCCCAGCTTCTGTATGCTTAAATCTCCGATGGTACTCCGCAAAGTCACCGTGTCCAGAGCGGGCGGCGAGTAGTCTGCCAAGGCTTAGTCTCGGGATAGAGAAAAGCTCCACGGGAAGGCGAAAATTCATCTTGATTCCGAGTTCCCTATACAGTCTTGGGGCTTGTAAGTTCCAATTATGCGCTAATTCGTCGCGGTACCTTTCCTCTGAAAGCGATTTAGCCCGAGCTATAGTAGCCTCTGACATGTCTGATGAAAAGTCACACGCCTCCTTAGCTAGAGCGTCTGCCCGTTCATTTCCGATAATTCCTTGATGTGCTGGGATCCATCTTACTTCTAAGCTTCCGGGAGAAGTGGCTGTAGCTCTTTCCCTATTTTTCCAAATATCTCGGAGCTCCTTAAAGTCTAAAATTTGAGTTAAGCTTGAGGGAGAGGGTCGTCCCGAGTAGAGACGAATCGCAGCCTCTTCATTATCAAGACATATGGCCACATTCCTTGCAAATCGGGCTATCCAGTGAGAGCAAGCAGCCCGCAAGCCAGTTACTGCTCCTGTGACCTCGGCGTCGTATATTTGAGCTTTTCGTCCAAGTGGAACACGTCCATGAATTATATCCTAGGAGCCACGGTATACGCAGTAGCCAGCCCCGGAGTTTCCGTTTTCGTTCGTTGAGTCATCTGAGAACACTGTTAAGTCAAGAGGGCTGCGGAGCCGCGACCAGCGTTCGTATGCTTCTAGACCAGTCCGACGCCCCGTCGCTCCAATTTTTTGTCGGATTAGGTCATGATCTAGTTGTTGAAATTAGACGGTTCACGACCACATCTTACTTGACTCATTGGTAGAAGTGACTAATCTGGTTGTAATGCATATTTGGCGAGGTTAAGCGAGGCCACTATTTTCGCACACAAATATAGGGTTCAGGAGTTTATGGAATATTATAATAAAATTGAATCACTTCTTTGTATAATAACATAGAATTACAATTCACGTTGCTAAGAACTCATACTCTTCTCTTCTCTGTACTTACTGATACTCCTCCCTATTATCAAAGCATCACAATCGCGTTTCAACCTTACAACACTAGTGAGATCCAGGGAGGGTCGTCAGTGTCGACAGATTATTCAAGTTCCTGCCGGCGTCGTATCCACGCGAAATGGTCAGAATTCTATCAGTTGCGTATGGGGTGCTGAGGATTGGCTGCGGCAATTCTGATAGCCAGTCGGTCATGTATACGTTCGAGCCATGCTTTTGCTGGCCCCCATCCTATTTCCCTTAAGAGTGCTGGGATGGGAAATGTTTGGTAAACCAGGAGAACCGCTCGAGCGGCGCAATTTATTCCTAGTTGTACTTGATTCAGTGCCCACTTAGAGGTTTGCGGTCTGTACCATGTTTCCGCTCCGTAAAATAGTGTAGCAAAGGCACAACCTTGAACCGCCTATCGTATCAGTCCAGGGCAAGCGCCCCGGGTGGTATTGCATAATCGTCGGACGTTTTCAGTTACCATCCGAGCACGCTGACATGCAAATCGTACATGATCCTTGAAGCTGAGTTTTCGATCGAATAGGATTCCGAGCCACTTAAGAATATCCTTCGGCCTTATTTCTGCGCCCTCAACCTATAGAGAAGGTTCATCAAATTTTCTCTTTTTGTGGAAATATATCAATTCGGTTTTTTCCCTGTCAAATTGAATGCCATTGTCATTTGCCCAAGAAAGAGGTATGTCAAGTTTTCTTTGTAGCTTGTTATAACAGTCTCTAAGAGTCTTCGCTGACGAGTAGGACGCCGTGTCATCAGCGTATCCGAACCTTCCACGTGAGAGGCGGAGTAGTGGTTCAACGTATAGTAAAAATAATATGGGAGAGACAGGAGACCCTTGAGGGAGCCCGCTGACCACGGGTAGGGAGTCGGTCGTTATCTGGTCAAGATAGATGCGCACAGAGCGTTCAGAGAAGAACGAAAATACCCACTTGATGAGGCAATTGGGCCAGTCCTGGGTCCGCAATCGGTAAATTAGTCAGTTTCTGAGAACTCCATCGAAAGCCCCTTTCACGTCCACAATGACTACCTCTGCAACTCTCTTATCCTTCCAGGCCTGTCGTATATTGTAGACAAGGGCAGTAGTCAGGTCCGAGGCAGAACGGTGGCCCACCGCGCTGCATTGATCGCGTGCTATTATCCAAAGCTTGATTGCCCAGTAGGAGATACGTCGGGCAATGAGCCGCTCAAACCCCTTACCCAGGCAGGATAGGAGAGAAATAGGTCTGTATGACTTCGGAATTGATTGATCTCTCTCCCCAGACTTAAGGATGGCTACGGTGGCTTTCTTGAAAGCGCGGGGGTGGATTCTTAGCTGGATACAGTAGTTGAAGAGTTTGATGATCCTTTTGCCCAGGATCGGCCATGCTAAACAGAGGCAAGTAGAGGTGAGTTCAACCTCCCCAGGAGACGTAGAAGACACTCTGCAGGTAGCATTGAAGGCTTCTAAGTTAGAGATTTGTTGTAAAATAAACAGTCCAGCATCCCACGCGATGCGCGTCTCACACCGACTCGTATAATGTCACGTGACCGTTATCATCTCATATGTTATATTTAGATTTCCCACTTAATGTCTATTTATATCATCTATAACTATGGATGGTATAAGCTAACAGCTACACATATGAGCGTCTTACACCTAAGTATTCTGGGGGAAACATTCAGGTTTAGGACTTACTCATACCATGATAATATTGTTATATTGGGACATCAATGTCTATCATGAATAATGCTAATTAAAGTCCCATAAGGGTTATACTCCTGTATATAACGAGCTCTCTTCTCCTTCAGAATTCTTCAGTAAATCACATTGCTGAATATCTCTGAAGGAATCTCTCTCTTTGTCATCTCACCTATTCTATAGTAGCCTCACTTATGTCAAACACTACGCTGCTTCTCTTACACAGATATCTTGACGTCTTGCCTCTCCGATCTGTCCCCATTACATTAAGATTGCCTGCCAGGGAATATTTCGACTAGGGATTGCCGGGGTTTCCAAGGGTATATCATCCACATCAAGGTGCCGACATAAGAGAGCGCTATAAAGAAGTCTTGCTTTGTCTTGAGGGTCGTGAAGTAGCCTAGTGTCCTCTCCGAGACGGAGAGGAGGAGTGTTACGGGTTCAACCCTTGAGGGATACTGGCTGCGCCAGTACTGCATGGATATCCTATACGAGTCCGTATTGTGTAATACGATAAGCGAGATGTTACGGGTTCAACCCTTGAGGGATACTGGCTGCGCCAGTACTGCATGGATATCCTATACGAGTCCGTATTGTGCAATACGATAAGCGAGATGACTTCAGAATACGACAGTTAAGCGAGATAAAACCTCGGATGAGGACTCGGGAGGTTTAGTTGACGGAAGGCACAGAGAACTCGTCACGAGAAAGGACAGAGCTCTGAGTACGGATAAACGCAGATCCAAACAATGTATTTATTAAGTAGAAGTGCTCTCCGCCTTCTTTCCCTAGATTTAGATAATTAACTGTATTCGTTTGGACTTGCTCTGTTGTAATCAACATCAACTGATCCGTCAACAAATTATCTAAATCTCTCTTATTCCACCCAATTTTTATTATTATTTCACATTTTGCATGAGAATCAAAGTACCTTTTTATTCAGATTCATCTTCTTTGTCTAATCCTACCTCATCGTCTGATACCGAGTTTTTCAATACTCTTGAGTCACCAGACATCGATTCTTTACCTGGGTATAGAGAGCAGTACGAATTTGAGCATTCCTCAGCTACTCCAGCAAATTCGGAAATGAATCCAGGAGAGGGAGAATCTTCATCTTCAGACGCAGGAAGGATTTCTCGCCTTGCCGCAGCTATAGAGAATGCTCCCCCAGAAACACAAGCTATTATAAGCGAATTATTAAAAGGAAAAAAAGTCTTGAGACCTAATTCGACAAATAAACCCTGGGAAAACGATCTGGTCCGAGAAACTGCACTACCAATGATGAAGAAAGACGCAAAGTTTGACAAATGGGATGGCGAACCGCACTCTTGGACTCCGCACTACCACTTTTAAAAGTTCAATGCAGAGTATACATGCCTTTGCTAGTTACTGAAGAGGCTGTATGCATGAAAATTTATGAAAGTATACCAGAGCCCCAGCGACAAAGGATCCGAGGATACTGGATTCAGTGCGGCCGAGAAAACGTATACGACCACGAGAAGTTACTTGACGAATGTAACAAGAGATTTTACGACAAGATAGGTGCAGAAAAAGCCGAGAAAAAGCTACATTCCATGAAGCAAGGGGAATCACAGTTTTTTAGGAATTTTTTGCAGGATTGGGAATTGCAGTTGGAGTTTGCTGGAGGTTGTGATTGGCCTGATTCCTTCAAGATAAGTCAACTTCGACAATCTCTAAGCGAGAAGATGCTAGACAAGCTGGATGTCGTAGACCTTCCAAAAAACGACTACCAAGGATGCGTTGATGAAATTGCTCGCGTTGCCGCCAATATGGAGAGTCGGAACAATTTCATTCGGAAAGGTGAAGCGCAGACCACTCAGTTTACAGAACGAAGCGGGATTCATAGAAATGATTTACAACCCAGAACAGCAATGTCAAGTGATTCAGGGCTATCATCGGCACCTTTAGACCACGACAGCGATATTCCTATGAGCGGCATGAAACTTGATCTCCAGACACTCTTGAACTTGATATCGACGATGAATGTTAACGATCAAGTCAATAAAAAGAAACCCGAGAGAGCACCTGGCCCTAAGCCATCAGCTCTGTGGCGTTCGGAAAAGGAATTAGCTGATTTACGCGCACAGAAACTTTGTACTCGATGTGAGCGCACTGGCCATATCTATCGTTATTGCAAGCTATTCGGTCCCGCTAAAAGACCCACGCAAATCAACAACTTAGATGATAAAGTCGATCTCATTTCGGGAAAAGATTAACCTCCAGAGAGAGTCGCTTCTGGAGGAAGAGGAATTTGAGTCCGAAAGCTAAGGCTACTGAGACGGAATTGTTTAAATTAGCTAAAAACCTCCACGGAGAACCAGTTTTTATAGACACAATAATCAATTTTAGTTCTATTCCTGCACTAGTTGACCTTGGATGTACTATTTATTCCGTGTTTAGTAGAAGTCTTGCTGAACGTCTCGATCTCCCGCGCACCAAAGTTTCCCCAAAGATACTGAAGTTAGCCCAAAAAAGTAGGGATAAATCCAAAATTATAGTCGACGAAATTTGATGGGCAGAGATAGATTTTGGTGGAAAACAATGTAACATATGTGGTTATGTTATTGACGGGCTGACGCACGATCTCATTCTTGGAGAGCCATGGATGAGACTTAATGATATAGTCTACCGAGCTCGAGATCGGGTACTTTTGATGGAAAAAGAGAACCATTTTATTCAAACACACGGTTCAATAAATGTAAAATCAGGCGCTACAATGATCCAACATACGGCATACACGGCTCTCGTGAAGAATGCGTATCGACAGTCCAGCGAGAAACATACTGATAACAGCATCATCATAGGCGCCGCTTCAATTCACGATATTAACAAAATGTTATCGCCAAAAATAAATCTCACGAAGGAGCAAATCATATCAAAACTCCCAGCGCAGCTACAGCATCATTCCGAAACCTTCGAATCCGACAAAAATGACTATACGGATTTACCTCCGCATCGACCAGGTGTTGATCTTGCCATTGAAATCGAAAGAGATGAACAAGGCCGCCAGAAAGATCTCCCCAAGGGCCCTCTTTATGGAATGTCAAGAGATGAGCTCTTGTGCCTCCGAAAAGAATTGACAGAACTTCTTGATCGAAACTGGATCCGGGCCAGTAGTTCCCCTGGGGGCGCCCCAGTACTATTTGTCAAAAAACCAGGGGGGGGTCTTCGATTTTGCGTCGATTATCGGTCATTGAATACCATTACCAAAAAAGATCGATATCCTTTACCTCTAATCAAGGAGACATTTCGAGCCCTATCTCAAGCTCGTTGGTTCACGAAACTTGATGTGAGTGCCGCTTTTCATCGAATTCGGGTTAAGAAGGGCGATGAATGGAAAACTGCATTTCAAACAAGACTCGGTCTCTTTGAATGGATGGTAATGCCATTTGGACTATCAGGTGCCCCCGCAGCTTGGCAACGATGGGTTAATGATCTCCTTCGCGATTACTTGGATGATTTTTGTACAGCGTATTTAGATGACTTTCTTATATGGAGTGATGGAAATCGAGAGGATCACCTTCAGAAAGTAGATAAGGTGCTGGAAAAATTCAGAACTGCCGGACTGAAACTGGATCTTAAGAAGTGTAGCTTTGCGGTAGATGAAGTAAAGTACTTGGGGTTCATTGTGACAGCTGGAAAGGGAATTTCTGTTGACCCGGACAAAAAGAAAGCCATTGAAAATTGGGAGATCCCCAGTACACAAACCGGAGTGCGCAGCTTCTTAGGCTTCGCCAATTTTTATCGAGACTTCATCGACAACTTTGCTGAGCTTAGTGCTCCACTTCAAAGATATACAAAAAAGAACTTTTCTGGTAAAGGTAAAATCCAAATCGACCTCGAGGCTCAAAATTCATTTCAAAAACTGAAAAACCATTTCCTCACTGCACCAATCCTTGCACTGTTCGACCCGGAACATAAAACCGTCCTAGAGACTGACTGTTCAGGATGGGCAATGGGAGCCTGTCTTTCCCAGTACGATTCGACGGGTCAACTTCGACCAGTCGGATACTTCTCCAAAAAACTTTCACCTGCTGAGTGCAATTACAATATCCATGATAAAGAATTGCTGGCTATTATCCGAGCAGTGGAATTCTGGCGTCCCGAACTTATGTGTCTACGACAGCCTGTAGATATCCTGACTGATCACAAGAACTTGCAGTACTTCATGTCAAAAAGAACGTTGTCAGAACGTCAAATCCGTTGGAAAATTCTTCTCGACAAACTACCAGGAATAAAACTGCATTATAGACCAGGAAAGGACGCCACTCGGCCCGATGCTTTGTCACGACTAGAGCAAGACAAACCATTTAACCCTTACGACCCCAGGCTGCAACATAGAGAAGCTCAAATCATAGAAAAGGATTGGATCGCGGCCGCAGAGTTAACTACTAAAACCCAAGATTTTTTAGAGGATGTTAATACTCCATTTGATGACAAGGACCTCAGTCAACTTTGGCATGCAGGAAAACAAGTTGATGGAGAGTATCATGATATTAAAAGCGCATTGAAAGAAAACCAACGATGCTTCCCCCCGTCCGTAACATCAAAAATATCAATTAGTGAATGCTCCCTTGATAGAAATAATCATGTTCGATGGAGAGATCGGTTGTTGATACCTTCTTACGAGCCTCTGCAAACGGCCCTGATTCACAAAGCGCATGACTCCCCAGTAACAGGACACCCCGGCCGTGAAGTAACACTGAGCATTCTGACACGAGATTTTTATTGGCCACGTATGAGCAACATGGTACGAAGATTTGTGCGTAACTGTGATGTTTGTGGACGGACACACGTATGGCGAGATAAAAAACGTGGTTTCTTAAAACCTTTACCAGTTCCGGAACGCTTTCATCAAGAGTTGTCAGTTGACTTTATGACAGACCTACCTGTCGTGACTCCTTGTACTTGGATCTTGATGGTTTAGCTTGGGCTTGATCTTGGTGAACAATCTCTTGAAATACTGAATACCTGGAACTCTGGGACACTGACAATACCAGATAATGTCACGTAAGCTTTTGTAACAAATGACAAGTGTAGATGTGGATAACCTGACTTCTTGAATCCTGACTAGACTAGATGCGTAGAATAAATACAAGACTGAAAGCTGGAGAGCTTTCAACTAGAAGGCCTAACCACTATTTATACATGAGTCTACCTAGTACATTCCCTAGTACTGGTTAATAGAACCCCATCCCATCAAACGCCAGCGAATATTGTAGAACACCCAAAATACCGTCGATTGAAATAGAATTCCATAGAACTATGCAATGCCTGGAGTTCAATCGTTGTTAATAACGATCAACAGGAAAAGTCCAACAATAATAACAATATTAAGTAATTAGTGACGATCGGCAAAATAATTTATCAACGTCATTGAAGCCATTGATGAAGATCGACAAAATGCATGAAAACTCACGCCAATTAATTAAAGACAATATGTGAATAAAATTTATGCAAAAGAACTAAATGGATTCAAGCCGAAACGACTAGCTTCAGCGGGCCGTTCCGTGACACTACCCACCAGTAACAATAGTCAACCTCGTTACTTGATGGTTATCACCGATCGCCTCAGTAAAGAAATTACTCTTGAAGCAATGACTTCCATGTCAGCCGAGGCTTGCGCCAGAAGATTCCTACAGTGCTTTTATAGATTTCACGGTTTCCCTCGTGCCATCACTTCTGACCGAGGAAGTAACTGGGTTGGAGATTTCTGGAGGAGGCTTTGTGAGCGAGCGGGAATTCAGCAAAGACTCTCCACAGCTTTCCATCCCCAAACTGATGGTGCCACTGAGCGAGCTAACCAAGAGATCCAAGCATATCTGAGAGCATTCGTCACTTACGCCCAGACCGACTGGTCAGAGTTGTTACCAGCTGCTCAATTGGCGCTCAATAATAGGGATACATCACTCGGCTACAGTCCTTTTTATCTCAACCATGGCTACCATATTTCGCCATTAAATATGGTTGCTGACAATAGTTCTATTGCAATTGCATCATCTCCAAAAGCTCGACAAGCAGACCTACTTATTCAAAAGTTAGAAGAAGGACAAGCACTTGCGCAGGCAGCAATGGTATGGAGACAGCAAATCATGGAAGAAACTGCAAACCGGGGTCGACAACAATCAGACACATTTAAAGAAGGGGACAGCGTATGGTTAAATCTTAAGAATATAACGACACCACGGCCCTCAAAGAAATTTGCCTGGCTTCATTCAAAGTACAAAGTCTCTAAAGTAATCTCTCCCCACGTGGTAGAGCTGGATATAACTTCAGGCATTCATCCACGATTTCATGTCGATCTGTTGAAGAGAGCCGCCGAGGATCCTCTCCCATCACAAATTCAAGATGATTATTTACCTCCACCTATAGATGGTACGGTGCCTCGCCAGGAACAAGAATTTGTGGTTGAGAAAATTGTTAGAGCTGAAAAACGTCGCCGTGGTAGAGGGTATCAACGAGTGGTGCGGGTGAAGTGGAAAGGCCAAGCAGAGCGCACATGGGAACCCCGAGCCGAGTTTGAAGATACCATTGCATTGGATATTTTTGAACAAAAATACGGCAAGTCTGACAATGTCGGAGAAGACGAGTAAAATTAAAGATGAACTCACTAAGAGGGGGAGTGATGTTACGGGTTCAACCCTTGAGGGATACTGGCTGCGCCAGTACTGCATGGATATCCTATACAAGTCCGTATTGTGTAATACGATAAGCGAGATGACTTCAGAATACGACAGTTAAGCGAGATAAAACCTCGGATGAGGACTCGGGAGGTTTAGTTGACGGAAGGCACAGAGAACTCGTCACGAGAAAGGACAGAGCTCTGAGTACGGATAAACGCAGATCCAAACAATGTATTTATTAAGTAGAAGTGCTCTCCGCCTTCTTTCCCTAGATTTAGATAATTAACTGTATTCGTTTGGACTTGCTCTGTTGTAATCAACATCAACTGATCCGTCAACAAGGAGATTGGTATCTCGGGGCAGAATTGTGCTATTGGAAAACTCTGTATACATCTGGTAGAGAGTGGGAATTGTCAACGACTGAGTTCCAATATTCCTTTTTTGCCCGCTGCACTGTCTTTTGGAGCTCTATTTTTTCCCAAGTTGTGTTACCTTCCCTGCGCGCTCTGCGATATGAGTGAGCCGCGTACCGGCATTCATTGTTCCACCACGGCGTGCCATACTTTCTGGGACTTCCCCGCGGGCATGCCGCTAGGAGCGCTGTTCAAAAAATTTCAACAATATTGTTAGCTTCAATTGTGACGGTTCACTACTAACTGCTTAGGCTGCTAAGTAATGCAGAGTAGTTTATAATTAACTATGTAAAAGGAAAATCTCATCGAAGAACAATAGCTACTATTATACATTTGGCCTACTCTATGTTGCTTGTAAAGTTTTGATACAGCTCATCACGATCACCATCTGATACCACGTAGTCTGTTTCAATGCCGCGAGTTGAGTCCCCAAGGATGAAACCTGATAGCGCCACCACTACCCTAGTTTCATATTCCTCAGTTTCATAGGTCCCAGTTTACGCCCCCACTTTGGCGCCTGCGCTTACCAGCGTAGGCTACAGGGCTTTCCAGCTGCCCAGCTGTCATATCAATCTCTAGGTCCTCATGTGAGACAATTGGAACAGAGTCTTGGTGACTTCTTAGGAGCCGAAGAAATAGTTCACTATCAAGAGCTGCATATTGTAGTTTTCTAGCTCCGTGAGGTTGAGCGCTCCAACAAAGGGATGTGATCAGCGTCTCGTGGTCGGAGGATGTGTTGAGATCTAGACGAATTTCGCACTTCGCACGGTGCTCAGAGCAGAAGACAAGATCCAGAGTTCCACCTCGGTTGTGAGTGAGAGTCTCTGTAGGGTTCAGGAGTTTGAGTCCCTTGTTCTCGTACCAGTCGATAAGATCTGTGCAGGTCTGTTGAGCATAAGCCACGGAAGAGTCCCAAAGAGGGTGTCGTAGGTTGAAGTCCCCACCCACGTAGAAGGGGGAGCCAGAGCAACCAAAAGATAGGATAACCCTCTTCCAGCGTCCTCTGATCCCGTAGGGGCATTGTAAATATTCCAGACGGGACGTTTCTCCCCGTTCCTGTTAGTAATGACTATTTGCAGAAGGTCTCTAGACAGGTCACTGGCTATTTGGAAGGTTCTGAGTCTGGACCCTTTACAAATGTAAGTAAAGACCCTTGGCCGAAGATGCCAAGTTGACAACGGAGCGAAGGCCTCGTAGTCTCGGTGTGACTTGGATCTCCGAGTAGAAAGGTCTGAGTAAATCCATGGTTCCTGTATGAGTAAGACATTGATTCGGTTTTCTTGTGCAAACTTGAGTGCGATGTCGTGCTTATCAACTTTAAATATTTGTTATAGATAGACACATATAGCAAATTTGAGTCGTGAAAGATATGTCTGTAGTAACAGATAGAATAAATATAAGTGAGATACAGAAATGGGTTTGAGAAAATAGATATCAATATTTTCAGTCGAAAAACTCTACTCTATAATAAGTTACATCCTAAAGGTTTATATAAATGACAGTTCTATGTCTTTCCGTAGATCTCTTCCAAAACAGTTTTCCATCCCAGAGTCATTAACAACAACCTTCAAACCGATGCTCCCTTTCCAGACCTGAGTGAAACACTATAAAATAACAAAATAATTTCACACCTAAAAACGTATTCTAAAACACCGTTTGATACAACAAAAAACCAAACACCATAAAAACGACAGTAGCCTGACAATGAAACAGAATAAGAATATTGGATGACATCCAAGTCAAACACACCCCCTCAGGCTAGCTGTCGAAGAAAATCAACAAAGATCATGATAAGCTGTATCTTCTATGCCGATTTGTTTGACAAAATCACGATGTTTCGCGATGTGTAATCTCTTCGTAAGGCCATCAGCCGGCATCTGCAAAGTTGGGACCCAGATTAATTCCATCTTGTTGTTTTTATCATTGATTAATTTTTCTCTCAGCCAGTGTTGGTGGATGTCAATATGTTGTAACTTTGTGGTAAGCAAAGGAGCTTTTTGGGTGAGTATTTTTACTGTTTGCTGATTATCGCACAGAAGTGTCATTTTTAGGTCATGGTCTTTGGTCACGTAGGCTAAGAACCGTTCCAAAGCCATGAGCTCTCGCGCAGCAGCTGAGAGTGCTACTAATTCTGCTTCAGTTGTCGAGGTTGTTACCGACCTTTGTTTGTTTGCATGCCATAAAACCGGCCCTCCATAAAGAAAAGCGACAAATCCTTGAGATGATTTTCGGCCTTCATTATCACCAAAAGATGCATCTGAAGCTATGAATAACACATCAGGATGAATCCTAGAAGTATTAGAGAGACAATCATCGTAAAGTAGAGCAAAATGCTTAGTGTTGACTAGATATTGTAGGATGTGAGTGATTGCGTGGAGATGTCGCATTGCAGGATTTACCAAATGATCTGCACACATAGACACAGAAAGTGATACATCTGGTCTAGTACATATTGCGGCGTAGATTGCCGATCCTACTTTTCGTTGATATGTCTGTATTAGTTCTGCACTTAGCTTGGCACCAGTATTGGGACTCATATCATAGTCTGGAGCCAATGGAGATATTTTTGTCAATGATGCCTGGAGGTTGTACGATTTACCAATACAATCTATGTAGCCACTCTGGACTATCCACATTTTCTTTTTTTCACGGTTGCAGAAAATATTTAGACCAAGAAATGACTTAGCCTCTCCTAACTTCTTCATCGGGAATTTTTGACTCAGGGAATCTTGAATATTCATAGCCAAAGGATTGCAATATTTCGGAAATGCCATTATCGAATCGTCGACATAAAAAAATAAAATTATCCCAGAATTGTGGATCCAGAAGCATTTTTCTTCTTCCATTGATGAGAAATTTAGAGATTTAAGTGTGTCAGTGTAGCATTCAAACCAATCCTTTGGAGATTGTCGATGGCCATAAAGTGCTTGGTATACGCGCAGTACTTTGCCTCTTTGTCGGAAACCTTCAGGCATGTAGCAATATATTGGGCGATCTCTTTTCGCATTAACAAATGCTTGTATTGCATCGAAACTTAGAGTGTCTAGATCTTTATGATTAATATACGACATTAAAGATCTGAAATGTTGTAGTGCTAAAGTATGTGAGTAGATTTCGTCACGATTATACTGTGTCTTATCCAAATCTCCTCGAACAACAATTCGAGCTTTGTGTTTAACAATATTTCCATCACTGTCTCGTTTTGTGACAAATACCCATCTCATCGGGAATATTTGCATATTTTCAGGGACTTCACATATATCTAGAACATCCCAAGCTTGGCGATCTTGCAACCCTTCAAATTCCTTGCATGCAGCCATCATGAACTGTTTGCGGTCAGGATGTTTCTGCATATTTTTCCACGAGGTAGGATCTTGCGACAATCTATTATTTTGACCACTGACAGTTTCAACAGTACTATCATCTTCATCAAATCGATTTAATTTATTAGTGAGTCGATCTGTAGTGATGGCGCTAGCGAGACATGAAAAGAATGATTGACCAGAGTTCACCCCGAAATCTTCGTCACACTCTACATAAATAGCTGCAGATGTACTTGATTTTGACTTACGAGTGCGTTTACCATTCAAAATGTTAGACTCGTCAAGATGAGCAGAAATTTCATTTGCTCTCGGTGCCCAGTTAATCACAGAAGAATTTTTGTTCTGAGTGGGAAAATTTCCAGGAATGCTGTAAGTGTCTTTTTCGGAGACCAACGCTCTATTAGACTTTACTGACGATGAATCATCTATGTTAGAACACATTAGTTGAGTTTTTATTTCCTCTTTCAAAGACATATTCTCCGAATCTTGAATAATGTTCCATCTATTTAATAGTGGATTGTCAATAATGTCATCAATTGTTGGACCAGCCAAACTCGAAAATTGATCAATTTCAATCGGATTTTCAAAGTCTTTCTCATCATCTCGATACAAACAATCCTCCTGGAACACAACGTCACGAACTCGAACCACTTCTCTGGATTTTGGGTGCCATATACGCCAAATGTTGTGTGCTTCAAAATCAATGAGATAACCTACCCACGCTCGTTCTGCAAGTTTCTCAGATGCAAGTCGTTTTTGACGGGGGATATGTACAAATGCCCTGCAACCTATGATTTTGAGATTTGATATGTCCGGCTTTTTGTTTGTGTATTTCTCAAACGGAGTTAGCCAGTTCAAACATTCATTTGGAGTCCTGTTTAGAAGGTAAACAGCTGAATGCACCAGTTCTGGCCAAAGTTCTTCAGGAAAACCGGAATGTATTCTTAAAGCACGAGCTACAACACAGATACGATTTCCGGAAGATTCGGCAAATCTATTCTGCTCTGGAGTATACGGCACTGTTGGCTCAAACTTAATGCCGTTTTCTTTGAGCATCTGCTTGAACTGATTTCCAAACCCTTTTTCGTTGTCGGTGTGTAAGTATTCGATATTTCTTCCCTTTTTTTGAAGTTTTCGTATCATGTTCAAAATGGATTGGCACAGTGTAGGTTGATCTTTTGAAGAAATAGTATCGACCATATGACCCCTACCTTTTGCATCATATGCATGAACTGCATAATTATCGCCATTCCAGGC
The DNA here is from genome assembly GCA_028751805.1 of Podosphaera xanthii. Classification (NCBI taxonomy): domain Eukaryota; kingdom Fungi; phylum Ascomycota; class Leotiomycetes; order Helotiales; family Erysiphaceae; genus Podosphaera; species Podosphaera xanthii. The sequence continues at coordinate 1,298,570 of JAPWIX010000007.1, forward strand.
TTTTGAAAACACAATTAAATCAACATGCATTCGACTCCAGTAATCTCTTCCTCTTTCGGCAGGAACTCTAGAGATAATCCTTTTTGATTTTGCAAGGAGGCATCCTGTGCAATTTCCATCGAAGGATCCAGTTATTCTCGCCCCTACAACAGATTCTTGAAGCCTTTTTATTGTGTTAGGACCAGGGTGTCCAAGACGACGGTGCCAGACAACAACATCTGAAGATGAGATTTTCCTAACGGTGGAAAATTTGGTCGCGCAGGACAAATTTTGGTGTACCAAATCAACTGAGATATTCTCTGATATGTCGGTGACTAACTTTGTTTCATGTGGGTGAATTGCCATTTTTGCTATAAAGTTCTGGTTATATTGATTCCAGATCTTTATGGCAGGGGTCCTTGATGCATCCCAATGAGTAAGCCAATTTTCAGAATGATCCCAGATCAGCATTTGATCTTTGATACGATCCATAGAGACAATATTAACCATAAACTTTTGGACAAAAAGTACGCCTTCAATTTTAAATTTTCCTAGGCCTTTGGGAGTTGTAACTTGGAGAATTACAGTTCCAACACCTTCGACTAGACAGTCTCCTGCTCCTGTTTTTATGACTTGCTGTGTTGTTAGCGGCTTGAATGTATGGAATAAGTTTCTGTTGTGACAGATATGTCTTCCTGATCCTGAATCAAACACCCACCAGTTTTTATATGGCAGGGTAGTCTGTGAAATCGTAAGTGCGAGCATATATGATGAAGTTGATTCAGATTGATCATATGACGGTTGAGACTCGGTGACATAGTCGTCATATATGTCCATCTGTTTTGACATAATGGCTGCGGATGAAGATTCTTCTGTAGGTTTTTCGGTCACCTCCTGGGGTAATCGATGTCCTAACTCCTTTTCTAGTTGACTTCTTTTTCTAGTATTTTCCACCAAGTTCCAAAGTCGTTGTTTTGATGCAAAAGATCGACGGTCAACCCAATTTTTCGGTCTTGCTTTGGGATTAAATAAATAACAATTTTTTAGCAAATGGTATTTGAGACCACACAAACATTCCTCTGACTTATCTTTTTTAACCTCTTCTTTTTTTTCTGGATTTCTATTTTCATGATTAACTGAAACAAGTGACATAGGCGGGTTAAAGACTTGCTCTAGATCTTGACTGCCTATGTATTCAAAACGCTTGAGTTTTGCCTCGCACAGTCTATATTGTTCAGCTAATTCAGGGAGGGTGATTGATCCCATCCAAATGAGAGCTGCAAAACTTGTCGCAAAAAAAACTGATCGATGACCTAATGATGCATGAAAACGATCGATGATATCATTTGCCCAATTATATTTGCTGGCCTTGGCAATTGATTCAATCTGGATCCAACTATTTAACCAAATGTCGATATCAATGGTCTTTGCTGATTGTTCAAGCCTTGCTAATTTTGTCTGCAAATCTGTTTCTGCAGACTTTGAGGATGTATTGAGAGTTTTCTTTACTGCTCAATACAAAGCTGTCGGCGTGCGTTTTTTCAGTTTGTATGTTGTTACCACTCGTTCGTACAAAGTTGGTTCCAATGTCTGAACCATATACTCAAGAAGTTGTTGTACTCGAGTGTGTATCAAGATGAACTGCCGCTCTCTGGCCTCCCAAAGTGCAATCTCTTGTGTTGTTGAATCATCTTTTAAAACTTCGGGTCGAGTAATATTATCCCCTGGGTCTATGGAATCGTCATTTTCCGTCTCTAGAAGATCGTCTGTTAACAATTGAGCAGCTCGCTCAGAAACGGTACAGCGCCATTGTTCAAAACCGCTGGCATTCTTTAGAAGGAAATTTGAACTCATTTTTCGATTGAAATTAAAAGGATTAACAATCTATTCTTTGTGTTGTGGAAAATTCCGGGCTCATAACTTATCAACTTTAAATGTTTGTTATAGATAGACACATATAGCAAATTTGAGTCGTGAAAGATATGTCTGTAGTAACAGATAGAATAAATATAAGTGAGATACAGAAATGGGTTTGAGAAAATAGATATCAATATTTTCAGTCGAAAAACTCTACTCTATAATAAGTTACATCCTAAAGGTTTATATAAATGACAGTTCCATGTCTTTCCGTAGATCTCTTCCAAAATAGTTTTCCATCCCAGAGTCATTAACAACAACCTTCAAACCGATGCTCCCTTTCCAGACCCGAGTGAAACACTATAAAATAACAAAATAATTTCACACCTAAAAACTTATTCTAAAACACCGTTTGATACAACAAAAAACCAAACACCATAAAAACGACAGTAGCCTGACAATGAAACAGAATAAGAATATTGGATGACATCCAAGTCAAACACGTGCGCTGAGGACGACCTCCCCACGTTGACTTGCATAATCTGTAGGATATTCTCTTTGCCCTGACTACGTCTTCTCACCATTCTTAGTTGAGAGGGGTAGTGTTTTCAGTTCCAGCGTTACCACTAGAGGGGAGGGAAGCGTCAGTAGGCTGTTGACAGTTTGCTCTCGCAAACTCTCTTCTACCTGCATTTCGGATGTGCTTGAGTTGAGGCCCGGTTGGGCGAACAAAGACTCCGTTGATATGCCGAGGCCGAGCAGGGCAGGAAGTATTGGTGGAGCTATGGGGGCCCCGACAATTAAAGCACATAGGAGATTTTTCACATGGCCCACTGTGTGCATCCATACCACAGACCTGACATTTTGTAGGCCAAGCACAGCTTCTAGAGGCATGGAAGCCATGGCACTTTTCGCAAACCAAGACCTGTTGTCGATTTTTAATCCTGCGGACAGACACAGCTTCTCCAAAAACGCGAAGTCTCGAAGGAAATCTGGCGGCTTTGAGCTCGGGGACGCAAATTCGAATATAACCGTACGGTTCATTGTTTTGAGAGCGTTTAGTCCAATTCATGTACCTTATAGGCACAGCCTCTCGTACCGAGGCAAGTTCTTCGAGCAGGAGACCATCCATGGGGTCGCGGAGACTATCAAGACATCGAACTTTCTTCTGAATAGGCCCGATAACAAATTTTGTCCAGGTTTCTTGTCGCTCAACTGTTGCGTTACCAAATCTTTCTTCAATGACAGTTTTCGCTTGGAGAATAGCAGCCGCCTTGGCCGGAGTCGGGGCGAGAATAGCGACTCCTGAGGGAACACTCCATACATCAGATACAAGAGAGTTATCAGGGACCAGCTTTTGAATTGCTTGTCGAAGTTCAAATTTTCCAGACTTTCGTGCTTCGTGGTCAGGGCCTAGCCGGATCATGATCCGGCGGTCTTCTTTACTCTGCCCCTGGGGTGGGGAAGCTTTCACAATTTGTCTCTTGATGGAGAATTCCTTGCAATTTGGGTCCTGACATGCCGCTCTATCAGCCCAAGAGGGAATTGCTGTTTTTGTGGGAGATTTGGATAAATCTTTGCCACATTCGTAAATACGTTGTCCGCGCATTGCTCTGGATGCACCATCTGCCAGCAGTGCTAGAAAGTCCGAGCCGACTCCGGGGTGATCCTTCTCCAAGTCTTGTGAGTAGTTGTTTGTCAGGTCGAGTAGACCCTTGATTGCCTTTATCAGCGAAGCGGAAATACGTGGGCCGTCAGTATTGGCTGTCTCTTTCGGCGGAACAGTTTTTTTGTGTAATATGAATAGCTTGTGTTACTTCTTCAGTCGCCATATCTGCTGGCGAGTCGCCGAAGACGCTGTCCATGGTATCACTCATCAGGTCGTCTATCGGGGCATCGGGTGCCGCGTTGTTGTCTTCCACAGGGCACTGCGTCGCACTGAGTGCCCTCTCGATCGCCCTGGCCTTTTGATGGGCTTCGGCAGAGTGAAGTGCAGAGCAAACGGCTTTACTGTCTGCGCCATGCTTGCTCAAAATTGGTTTCGATTTCGAGACGCAATTCCTAGCGTCTGGAAGGTCTGGGGGAAGCGCGCGCTTGGCCAGCGGCGCCATGATCTCGCCACTATGATGACGAGAAAGAAAATTGAGGCAGAATTCGTAGGATTTGGAACGTTGTAGTAAGAATAATTCGAGCGTGCGTCGATTGATTTTTTTGTTATCTAAACATATTATTATTATTTACGATTTACGATTTACGCCAAGCAGGCTCATGGGCTATTCCCGGCATCACGCCTCCCAGGGGGCACTTGGCGTGCCTGCATGGCCTAAGGCCATCAGGCTTAACAAATTTTCCGATGCACAGCAACTCCATTTACATACAGCCCTAAGAGATCGAGGGATGTTGGGGTACCTAAAAAAAAAGAAATACCTTTTCCTGCGCGTAGAGAGACGCTAGATACAACTATGACGATAGCACAGTACAGTATTTTACCATACGGACCATTTAAATCATCTTAGGGGGATTGACACACCAGGAGTGGAAAGCTTTGGCGCCGTCTGATGTCCAGAGGGTCCATCTAATAACGGAATCTGAATTGGTGCGTGGAAGATTCCTGGGTTGTCTATGATTGCATCTGGTGTGTTGGCAGAAAAATAGGTGTTGGGGCGATTTTTCCTGTCCGCAGGAACAGTAGAGCTCGGCGTTGTTGTGGTTAAATTGACGGTGATAGTCTGCAAAATCACCGTGGCCAGATCGGGCGGCTAGTAGCTTTCCTAGAATACGTCTTGGAAGGAAAAGTTCCGGAGGGAGGCGAGGGCTGACCCCAATGTGGAGATCTTGGTAACATTTGGGTGCATTCCGTTCCTAGTACGCGGCAAAAGCTTGTTTGTATCTTTCTTCTAGTAGAGAGCTAGCACGTGCAACTGATGCTTCTGTGTTCTGTGACTATCTAAACATACATAAGATAAATTTATTTATTTTATTTATTTACTTTTATTTATTTAAGTGTTTTTATATGTCTACCGGGCTAAGATTATGTACAAGCCCCATCCCTAGGGGAACACAGTGACTGTAAGGTAAAAAGAAAGGAGGAAAGGGTAGCCAAAAGCTAAGAAGGTAGAGAAGAGGAACTGTGAGCGCTGTACAGCGAAACCTTACAAAGAGCTATGTTATGCAGCACGGATCGGGCAAATTTCTGTTAGGAACTTTGACTTTTCCAATATGAAAGAAAAACGCTTAGCACCGCGAGCGGAGCTGAGGAGAAAATCAAGTGTCCCCAAGCTACGGCGGTGACCACTTGCGGCTAGTCGCTCACGAACAAGGGGGCAGAAAACTAGGTGGGTAATAGACTTGTTACCTCCACAGGAGCAAGTCAGAAGGGCATCATGGTGATGGAATCTATCGTGATACGAGCGAAAGTCTCCGTGTCCAGTCCGGCACTGAATAAGATACCCGAGATTTCGGCGAGGGAGTCGTAGCTCTTCGGGAGGCTTTTTAGGGAAAGGCATTCCTAGTTCACAATAGGTAGGAGGAGCGTGTTTTTGCCACCATTCGGAGGTTAGGTCCCAAATTTGCCGTTTCGCCTTTGATCAAGATCCAGCGAGAGATGCACCAGGGGGAGCCGGTAGGCGGGCAGCTTCGCCAGCTAGCTTGTCGGCTAGTTCATTACCAGGTATGCCCACGTGGCCAGGCGACCACATCACATGGACCTTGCCAGGAGCTGCGGTTGGCAGAATTGTCCTCAAAGGCCATTGGGAGGCGAGGTGTCGGAATTCACGGATTGCGTGCTGCGAGGTTTTGGAGGGTGTTGCATCGAGAAGACGTCGAGCTGCCTCTTCATTGTCGAAAATTACGTGGATGGACGAAGCAAGGTGTGTGGAAGGTGCTGATACAGCAGCTTTAAGTCCTGTGAGGGCGCCTATGATCTCGGAGTCATAGACCTCGAAGTTAGGGCCTAGCGGTACTCTCACTTCTGCTAAGGTGATTCCCTTGTGGAGAACGACGGCGCCTGCCCCAGCAGCCCTATCATTTTGTTTCGAGCCATCCGAGAAGACGAGGATATCCCATGGTGGTAAATCTCTAATACGCCGGGAAGCTTCTTCAGGGGATAATTCAGCCCGATTGAGTAACGGAGGAGCTCTATACGAGGGCAATTCGAGCCGAGGACGAGGAAAAGAGGCAACGAGCTTAGCTTTTACGGTAAGGCGAGTTTGTACGCGAGAGTCGTTGGATCTTATGACCAGAGGGTGAAAACTGTCAGCAGTAGCTAATCTAACTGCAGAGTTGAGGCGGGTTTCTTCAAGTAGAATATGGGCCGGATTGAGCCAAACTTCTCTTAAAAGAGCTGCAATGGGTGTGGTTTTGTATACTGGAAGAATAGCTCTAGCCAAGTTGACCAGAGCTCGAGAGACCATGTCCACAAGGTGTTGAGATCGACTGGAAATAGAACGGCCGCGCCGAAGAAAGGTGTGTCCGCGCCACCAAACCTCAGCACCGTAAAGAAGGACGGGTAGTGCCGCAGCTAGGGCTGCAGTGCGCAGAAAGGAAGTGGGTACTCCACGATTGGTATTCCCAAGCTGTCGTATATGGGAGCTAATCTGTTGCGTCTTGGAGCTCCATTCTTGTACGTGTTGCTTGAAAGAGAGCTTGGTGTCAAGGAAGATGCCAAGCCACCTCAGGGTAAAATTGGAAGTTCTTGAGACACTGTTGATTATAACCGGAGGGTGGGTTGACGGGATCTATAAAGGTGTAGTATTTCCGTCTTGTTATCTGCTAGAGAGAGTCCGTTCTGTTCGCACCAGCGGGTGACGCTTCCAACCCTGAAGGCGGTCAGTAGAGAGGTGTCAACTAGAGTTTTCGCGACCAATAGGATCGCCACGTCATTCACGTATCCGAATGTAGGAAACCCAAGTTTAAATAATGGCTCGAGAAAAAGAAGAAAAAGTATGGGTGAGGCAGGGGATCCCTGAGGCAGACCATGCGGAATATCCAAAAAGTCGCCAACAAAATCATCCACTCTCAGGCGCGCTTTCCTGCGTGAAGCAAAAGACGCGGCCCAGTTGACGTATGGTAGAGGCCATCCCTGTTCGCGAAGACGAACGGAGAGACGGCCAGGCTGAACACTATCAAAAGCACTTTGGATATCAAGGGTGGCGAGAGTGCAAACTTGATTTGACTCCCATGCTTTTTCAACATCATGGACCAGGCATTCTACGAGCTCCACGGCAGACCTTCCAGGCAGCGCTCCAAATTGCGTGGGAGATATGATGCGATTTGACAAAGCCCAGAAGGCAAAGCGTCTTGCGAGCAGACGTTCCAGCCCCTTCCCGAGAACTAGAAGAAGCGATATCGGACGCCAATTGGCGGGATTGGAGAGATCATCCTTGTGTGGTTTAGGAATAACTACCACTTCAGCGCGACAGAAAATGCTGGGATGGTGACCCACGGTTAGGCAGAGATTGTAGAGATGAACGATCCACGAGCGCTATGTATGTACTGTCCATATAAGGCAGAGGGCGGAGACAGAGAGGTGGTCATGACCCGGGGTAGTTGACGACACATTAAGAAGACAATAGTGCACCTCATCTTCGGCAATGGAGAGTGGTGTGGGGATCGTGCGGCGTGGGCAAGTATGGGTGTACCTGGGGACATCTGGTTGACTAATTTATTGTAATTAAGAGCTAGGAGGGGTATGGCAATTATATTACTCTGCTGTCCTTCGGCGGAATTACACGGGCTCGGGTGCGGTGGTGAGTTGCAGAATAATGCACTCACGCTGGATTGACGGCACGATGGATAAATGATGATCTATAAAGGAGATACTTGTTGCGCACTCCAATGATGGATGATATCTTCTAATGGATGGTGGGAAGAATGATATTCATGTATATGAGATATATGCAAACTTAACATAGAAGGTAAAGAGATTCTGTCGTACATTGACAACATCCGTGCGCCAGCCTGTCTTACACCCTTTCCTTATTCGACAGCCATTCATCCTTCTCCCTGTTCTGGCACGTTTCCACTGAGTCAGCACAACATAATTGCGCGGGCAAGCTTGGTACAAAAAAATATATCTGCACGCTCAGTAGGGGTGTTGTACGTGACATTTTGAAAAGAATTGGAGGGGGGCCAAAGCGGCTAGATAGCTTTCGCCATCCAACAACTTTGTGAGCCTCCAAGATCAAAGACACCTTATCCAGCCTGGATCGCTTGTGATCTCGTTTGGCTCGTCTCACGGATTTCCGAAAGTTTTTGTGGGCCTCGCTAATGAGAATTTGATCACCGTTACGGCGAGCTTCGAGATACCGACGCCGTTGGTCTGAGCATTCTTGGTTCCAATAATCTTTGCATGGGACACAAGCAGGTCTCGGCGGGTTAGCTGTAAGCAAACATGCTGAGAGAGCGGCGATTGCCATGGAACAACCCGCTGAAGCTAGTCGTTTCGGCTTGAATTCATTTAGTTCTTTTGCATAAATTTTATTCACATATTATCTTTAATTAATTGGCGTGAGTTTTCATGCATTTTGTCGATCTTCATCAATAGCTTCAATGACGTTGATAAATTTTTTTGCCGATTGTCACTAATTACTTAATATTGTTATTATTGTTGGACTTTTCCTGTTGATCGTTATTAACAACGATTGAACTCCAGGCATTGCATAGTTCTATGGAATTCTATTTCAATCGACGGTATTTTGGGTGTTCTACAATATTCGCTGGCGTTTGATGGGATGGGGTTCTATTAACCAGTACTAGGGAATGTACTAGTTAGACTCAAGTATAAATAGTGGTTAGGCTTTCTAGTTGAAAGCTCTCCAGCTTTCAGTCTTGTATTTATTCTACGCATCTAGTCTAGTCAGGATTCAAGAATTCAGGTTATCCACATCTACACTTGTCATTTGTTACAAAAGCTTACGTGACATTATCTGGTGTTGTCAGTGTCCCAGAGTTCCAGGTATTCAGTATTTCAAGAGATTGTTCACCAAGATCAAGCCCAAGCTAAACCATCAAGATCCAAGTACAAGGAGTCACGACAGCGATGCCCGAAGCCGTAACTGCGTCCAGGAGCTGAGAAGTTGGGACCTCGACAGAAAGGTTAGGGGGTGCGGTAGCGTAAAGAGCTTGGCGAAAAACTTTAGCGTTCTCGCCATTAAATTTGGGGAACTTCAGCGTTGGATGCCGCCTTGGGAAGGGTGAGAGTTGAATGAGGCCGGATATCGTCTCGTGGTCGGAGGTAGAATGTGCCTTCGGTTCCACACGGGCTGTGAGACCTTCCATGTTTGTGAGTACTAGGTCGAGGACGTGACCGGCGCGATGGGTGGAGGCTCCGTAGGGCAAAGCCGACCTCAAGGAATAGAAGTCAATCCATTCGACAAAGCTACTTACGCCGGACGAACGAGAAATGTTGGGCTCCCATAATTCGTGGTGCAGATTAAAATCTCCCACTATTATTGAATTCGATTTAACCGGCCAGCTTAGCAGAGCGCCAAGACTCTCAGGCATAAGAGTTTGAGGCTGTCGATATACATTTAGTACCTCCAGAGAAGGAGAGCACTGGAGGCGAAGAACAATGATGTCAGGAGAGAGACCGCAATCCAACTGGATAGGTTTGAGGTTAGATTTCTTTCGAACATAAGTGAGAACGCGCAGGCGTGCGCTTTTCCAGTCGCGGTTCGGAGGGGTGAAGATTACATAATCTGGGTGAGACTTTGTGACATTTTTGAGGTTAATTGTTTTAGTCCAGGGCTCCTGGACAAAGATCACATCATACTTGCCCTGGAAGGCAGCTTGCAGAAGAATGAGGCAAGAAGATCCACCACGCCCAACATTAGCTTGGAGGAAACGAAGGCGAGGCGGGAGGGTACTCCTGAAATAAGCTCTACTGCTCATGAGAAGTAGTGTTGGAAGTAAGATTGGTGATATGCTCGTCTGGGTCTATATCCATAGATCCTGCTGAAGCAGATGTTAAAGATGTGAACCGGTTTTGGTTGGCTACAGGTACACGTTGAGAAGAGGGGGTAGAGGACTCAGAGAAAGGAGTTAGCGCACTGGAGTTGCCGTCCGAAGTTGAAGATGCAGTAGCAGCAGCGACAGTGGCAGCGGCAGCAGCCTCTGCGCGGCGTTCCTTCCGGAGGTTAGTTCGGTTACGAGATCGGAGTTCCGCAATCATCTTTTACGAAGGATTGATAAGTTTGCCCTTGAAAGGGCGGGGGCGGAGAGGGCATTTCTAGTCGTTTGCAGAATGTGGCCCGAGGCAGTTGATACACCGGCGTTGGTGGCAGCACTCACCATGGTGGCGAAGGGCACCGCAAAGGGCACACAAAGCTTGAGTGCGGCAGCGAGAGGATGAATGGAAACCAAAGCAAGCATCGTACTGAACTACCTTCATATTAGGAATGTAGCGTCGAGAAGGGGCGCTGTCAACAATTCGGAAAGTCAGCACCTCTTTTGGGAAGAAGATGACAGCCGTATGCAGAGGATCGTGGCGTTCTTCATGCAACAACCAGTGAGCGCTAGATGGAGCGACGCCTGTCTGAGCCTGGGCAATACTTCTGACGTCATCAAGTGTAGTAGGGACCACGTTGGAGACCGGGTTCCAGATGGTACGCGGGACACGCTTGACAACGTACCCGATGCGGTCCTCAAGCTGAACAAGGGATTCAGAGAGAGACGCCTTTATAGAGTCAGCGTTGTCCAACGCCAGTTTCCGCGCTGTGTCGGACGAGAACGTGATGTTAAATCCATTTAAGCTACAAGAAACGGAGGCTATGCCGTCCTTGAGGGCAGGGACAATTTTAATAAAAGCAGTCTTGACTGAAGTTATGTCTGCTCTAAGGAGTGGAGCATCTTCCGAGAGACAAAAAATGGCCTTAAGTCCTGAAGCGGTTGCAGATTGTTTGGAAACCGGCGTATGGGAGAGGCGGTGATTTGCTTTGGGTGAGGCCGCGGGCGGCGCGTGAGCAGAGAGATTGGTGACGGGAGGGATGGCGGCGGCGGTCGTTGCCCAACTTTGAGGTTGTTTTGATATGGGAACAGACGGACGTGATGGTAAGTTTTGGCTGGGCTTGGGAAGGGAGCTCGCTGTCTTAGGCTGTCTTGGAGTATCGTGACGCATTGGGTGCCCGGAGGCAACCGCAAAGAGAAACGCGTCCATTTGCTCGCGCACAAAGGTTTTGATGAGAGGATCAGACTCTTCCACGGCTGACCAAAACTTGTTATGAAAGGTTTGAACCCAGGTAGCTCGACCCTTTGCCACGCCCTGGACAAGTTCGAGCTCATCAGCAACGCGCTGGGCCAAGGGAGATGGTTGCTGCGATTTGGCCATCACGAGCGCGATGACCAAACAAAAGGCACTTAAAGTTATTCAATTGACAAACGTAAGGATGTTGTGAGCGACAATATGCGTGAATCTGGTATGATGTTGAGATGTGTGTGTGTTGTACTTGATGTTGATTGCATGTAAGTAAGATAAATAAAAGGTTTATCTACAGACGCGACTATAATCAGCACGTGACTTCTACACAGCACAAAGGCTGACATTTTAACATAAAGTAGAGGCATGCCTGACACTGCAGAATCCTGATGCAATATTGTCTTTAATTTGATGGTCGTGACTGTCTGCCCGCAGCTTTTTCTTGCTTGATGCATCCCCTTCATTTTTCTGGTTTGTGGCCCTGACGTTGGGTGTGATTGGTGGAAGCTTGTTGAAAGATTTTGACCCTGGCCAAACAGCTGCAAATAAAGGACAGATACTAGATGAGCAGCCCTCTCTTTCACATCGGAAACATTTTCTCTTTGAAGAGTTTCAATCCTTTCTGCCAACTTCCACTTTACCTGGTAGAACTCCCTATTTGGTTCACGAGCAGGATTCTTGGGATATGTAGGCCGCATTTAATGAAGTTAATGGAACCAATTTTTTTTTCTGATTGGCCGGGCTGCTAGTGTCACTGAACTGCTAAAAACTGAGCTGCTGAATACTGAAATGCTGAATTTCTGAACTGCCGAATACTTAATTGATGAAACTCAAAATCTCTGATCTGCCATTTAAGGATAGAATTGAATATATGTCACGGTCTAGACAGGAGCGCCTGCGCAGCTAAGTCTGTAGAGGTAGTAAATATTCAATTCTATAGGGAAGTAAACTATATTGCTACTCAACAAGTCTATATACAACCCTCACTGCAGTCTAATGACTCACCCCAACTCTGATATCAATAAAGGTTCCTGAAAGTCCTCGTATATCAGAAGGTCCCTGTGACAGTAAGCCTACGCATATCAAGTGTACTTCTTGTTTCAGCTAGTCGCCATCTCATAGCTGATCATGCCCTGTGCACCGTGCCCCATTTACCTTGGCCCGCGCACATTGCCCCATGCACTACACCCTTATCCCTGTAAGGTCTATGCATGCCTGTGCGCCACATAGGCTACAGAAACAATTCAGCTCACCAGCTGTTACACAATTGTAACAAATTTTAATCTTCAGTAGAATTCAAAATTAAATCTGCAATATCTTTAACATCAAGCTCCAGCTGACATCATTGATTCGTGACATATTTCGAATTCTACTTGACTAGAATTGACGGAACGTCACAACACTTTTTTTTTCATCCTTCACGAATTTTGTTCTGTTTAAGTTCTTTTCTCTACTTTTTTTTCAATAATTTCATTATGATGACCTTTCACGATCCAATATCTGACAACAAATCCAACAACGAAATTCCAGAACTCCGGCAATAGCTGGACAGCCTGCGAGAGCGAGTAGTAGCGTTGCAAGACTTCCAATCCCCCTCCCTTGTCCCTCAAACTATTGTGATTGCTAAAGATCCGCCTGCACCAAATGGTACGCAGTTCAGACCAATAGCTTTGCCTGAATACGACGGCAATAAGTTGAACTACCCAGGCTGGAGACAGGCAGTCCTGGATATTTTTCGGATGGACTGGCACACCTTTGGCTACACGGACACATGGGCGTTTCTTCTTATATATACGTCACTCAAAGGGGGAGCCAGAACGAAGGCCGGTCCATTCTACGAAACCGGAGGTATCAGCAGCACAAAACAAACCGAGGACCTTATTGCCTTCCTTGACTGGGTAAATCTCGACAGCTCAAGGAGCAATTGCGCATGTGACCAACTATACGTGCTGCGCATGGCAGATAACCAGTGCTGGTCCTCGTTTTTCTTGACATGGGCTGCAAAACTAACCGAAGCCAGGGGTGATGCGTGGACAGACAAAACAAAGATTACGATGCTACGAAACGCCCTAAATGACCCTATACGACTGGCCCTCTCTGGGAATCACCTACTTCCGTGCGATAATTATTCCGAGTGGGTACGTATAGTAGGACAAGTAGCTCATCAAGCTGAGGACATGACGTCTAGGAACCAACAAAACCCACAAACAGTGGGACTCGAAGGAAACTTCGCGGTTCGTGCCCATGTAGGCAACAAAGACGTCCGTACTGGCGCTACGCCTGCAGGAAGACGAGATTACGACGGAGACATCAGGATGGGTGGTGTGAACGGCGCAGCTGCTCAACAAGGCAATAGTGAATTGGACAAAGGACGGCCAGAACCATCAGGGCGCTCGCAGTGGAAGTCCCCATCTGTCAGAGAGTGTAAGCTACTTAGTCATGTGACAGGGGTTTGAGCCACATTGTGGTGTTAGATATTCTGGCTGTTTCTCTGAAGCTCTACAAACTTCTTTATTATCCCATTCTGGAAATATGTTTATGGGCCACAATGACCTGGTAAGTTCTGGTGGATTCTATGGTGTTCTATGGTATTCTATGATGCCCCTTGTTGTTCTATTTACCTGTGCAGGAGTTCTAGATGGTTCTTTCAGTGGCATGTTGGACCATGTCCTAAAATGTATGTATAGCTGTCCTTACTGTACCTCTGAAGTCTCCAGATCAGAGTCTTGTATTTATCTTTACTTATTGAAGAATCTGTTTGAAATCTGAATCCTATCGATTACACTACCATTGTGGTTACTGTTCTTCTGGACCATTGTTATTGATATTGTTATTGTTATAGCTATTGTTGTCGCTATTGTCCTTGTTATTGTTATTGTGTTTACTGCTGTTGTTAGTGTTATTGCCATTTTCCTGTTATTGTTATTGTCATTGTTGCTGTTACTATTATTGTTGTTGCTTATCTATCAACGCCTCAGTTACTGATATTGGTATTTTATTTTTATTGATAGCGTTGTCTTTGGTATTAGTCCTGCACCGTTCTGACACCATCTCACATCGCTCGGCTTCGGAGGGAAGGGCATTGCTACTGATGTGAATGTAGAGGTTGTAATACGAGAAGGTGTCCCATGTTGCTGGCTGAGAATCCACGTTAAGTAAATTCCACTGTCCTTGCACCCGTTCCTGCTAATGAGCGTCCTGCTGTCACACGGGACGAGGAATTCAATATCGTGGGGGAAAACTAGATTCTCCTGTACATAGTCGCGTTTAGGAGATAAAATCAAGTTGTTTAGAATCTTCGATGACTTCAGCGCCTTTCCTTGTGAATACACTCGTAAATGATATAGCCACGTTACAAGCCCTAGTTGATAGTGGCTGTTTGTGTTCCGGAGTGATAAACAAGAAATTTGCGAGAAAACTAAACTTAAGACGTACATCTATACCTCCGCGCCCACTGGAGACTGTAGAAGATGCCACCCATAACAAACCTATGATATGTAGAGAATTTTAAGGATTATAACCGTTAATTCTAAATACTTGATTTTTATATCTAACTACAATACATGTATATATAGATATTGAGCAGTCACTAGGAAAAATGTCGTGACTCCTTGTACTTGGATCTTGATGGTTTAGCTTGGGCTTGATCTTGGTGAACAATCTCTTGAAATACTGAATACCTGGAACTCTGGGACACTGACAACACCAGATAATGTCACGTAAGCTTTTGTAACAAATGACAAGTGTAGATGTGGATAACCTGAATTCTTGAATCCTGACTAGACTAGATGCGTAGAATAAATACAAGACTGAAAGCTGGAGAGCTTTCAACTAGAAAGCCTAACCACTATTTATACATGAGTCTAACTAGTACATTCCCTAGTACTGGTTAATAGAACCCCATCCCATCAAACGCCAGCGAATATTGTAGAACACCCAAAATACCGTCGATTGAAATAGAATTCCATAGAACTATGCAATGCCTGGAGTTCAATCGTTGTTAATAACAATCAACAGGAAAAGTCCAACAATAATAACAATATTAAGTAATTAGTGACGATCGGCAAAATAATTTATCAACGTCATTGAAGCCATTGATGAAGATCAACAAAATGCATGAAAACTCACGCCAATTAATTAAAGACAATATGTGAATAAAATTTATGCAAAAGAACTAAATGAATTCAAGCCGAAACAACTAGCTTCAGCGGGCCGTTCCGTGACAAAAAACTAGGAAAAGTTAAAATATAAACAACCCAAAAATGAATAATACGAGTATTTCGTAATGGTTGTATGCGATGTGAGATAGGACTTAACAACAGACAAACACATGCTAGCGAGGATATTGATCGACCATGGTGTTGAGCTCGACGGGAAAAAATAGAAATGATGGTGGCGCTAGCGTTCTAGAACATCAAACTCTTCATTTTCCAACACTCCTCCTGACCAACGAGATCAGTTCACATCAAGTCCCATTACAGTTGAAATAATTCTTTGCATAAAGATTTCGTCTTTGGATAGGATAGTGGCTTTGTCAGGATATCAGCCAACATCTTGTTAGAGCGAACATAATTAACATAAATTTCCCCCCTCTTAGCACAGTCCCTAGAAAAATGGTAGGCAACATCAACATGTTTAGCTCTTTTCAAATTATTGCTTTGTACCAAAGAAATCGCACTTTGATTATCAGTTTTTATCAAGACCCCACTTATACCTATCAATGTTTTATCTAGATTTAGTTCTCCCAAAAACCTTGTCAACCAAATAGCCTGTTTCGAAGCCTCAAAAAGGGCAATATACCCGGCTTCCATGGTAGAAGTCGCAACTGATTTATGTTTTTTAGATTGCCACTATACAGGGCCCCTTCCAATCATCAGCACGTAGCCACTAACCAATCGAGGAGTCAAGGTATCGGATGCGTAATCTGAATCAGAGTAACATTTGGCCATATTTTCTGGTGTAATTTGACGAGAGCGTGGACCAAATTTATAGGTAACAGAAAAATTCTCGGAGCCTTTGAGGTACCTGTAGACCCTACATACAGCATTCCAATGACGCTGGGTCGGCGACGAGTTAAACCTGCCTAACTGCGAAGTTGCGAAGGCAATGTCAGGTCTAGTGCTGTTCGAAGCGTAACCAAGACTTCTAACTGCACTTGCATAAACAGACTCATCTGCCAAAGGCTCTCCATTGTAGCAGCTGGTAAGCTGGTTTATGCCTGTAGCCTATGTTGTGCATAGGCGTGCACAGACTTTACATAGATAGTGAATTGTGCACGGCCTGGTCCTGCAGGGTGTTTCAATTATACTGAAACTTGCTAATACAAGCGGACCGACTTCTATTCGGAGACTTGCTATTTCGTGGCGGCTTCACAATATAGGGAGGTTGTGTGGCACGATAAGACCTTCTGTTTCATGAGAATATTACAATCCATGAATAGTGTCAAGATGGGGCGAGTAGTTCAGCTCGAGGGAAATGTATATATCTACATGTACTTGTAAATTGCGAGTTAGTTATCTGGATCATAGAATTAATTATTAACTACCTCTACACATTTAGCTGCGCAGGCGCTTTTGTCTAGACTGTGACATCCATCCCGCATTGGTTGAGTCGCATCACATCCCTCTAGTGGAGAGGTAAATGGTTTAGCATCCATAAGACCAAATGACCTAATCTTTTCCTGTATATAGTGAGACTGTGAGATTGTTAATGTCCTGGTAGGTCGGTCTCGGGTGATCTACCAGCCAATAACAGTATCAATTTTACCCAAGTCTTTTAACAGGAATCGACTGGATAATTGATCTTTGATAGATTGAACAACGTGTGTCTTTGCACCACAAATCACTAGGTTGTCAACGGAGACACCAATAACGCATCGCTCGCGAGGAGAAATAAAAATGCAAGAGTCACTTTCAGATCTTTTAAAATCAAGGGAAGTAAGTTCAAGGCTCAGCTTATCATACCTTGCTTTTCCAGATTGCTTCAGGCCATAGAGAGCCTTGCTAACCCTGAAATATTCAGAATCGTTGAATCCCTCAGGCGACATCATATAAATTTCTTTGGTAACATCCCCCTACAGGTACGCGGTTTTAACATCCACTTGGTCAATTTCCCAATCAGTAGAGGTAGCAGCGGCGAGAAGAATTCTTAAGGAATCCATGCGCAACGTAGGAGAGTAGGTTTTATAATAGTCGACTCCTGGGATTTGACCAAAACCTTGTGCAACAAGTCTGGCCTTAAATCTCCCGTCGGACTTAACTGTGAATACCCATCTTGATCCAATAGACTTCCTATCATGAAGCACGTGTATCACAGGTGTAAAGACATTCTTTTCCTTGAGTGAGTGAAACTCCTCATTTATAGCCCCTTGCCACTTATCTTTGTTAGGTCCATTTATTGCCTCTTTGTATAATTAAGGAATTTCAAAACTTCCTCCGACGTAAAGCGCATCAGATCTCGGTATCACGGGCAGTTGGGCAGTAACTTAATCTTCAGGGTAATATATTTGTAGTTGCATAAAAGAGAAACTAGACGGTCTACGGAATCTACATGTACGCGTGCTCGCCTAATCGCCACGCTAGTGGTATCACCATGCCAACGCTAGTACCCGTGACACTCGGCTGCCAAGCTGATCTAGGTAGGATCTGCCTTCGAGCACGACTACTCCTCCTAACAATAGGCTCTTCTGAATATGATTCTGGTAAATTATTTTCTGGCCGTAACACATTTTCTGCATTCATATCATCATAGGATTCTTGAAGTGGAGGTAGTGAGGCATCTGAAGAAGTTGGGGGAATAGGAGCTGGAGAGGCGTGAGCGGAAGGGTCCATAGAGTTAGTATCTATATCAGAGCTAGATTCGGAATCGGAACTGGATTCGGAGTCGAAATTATTAGAGGTGCAATTGTGTGGGTTTTCAAGCAGTTTGGTCTGATCATCAAATTGTTCTGTAGATGATTTTTCCCAATCCTGTCAGAGGTTATAAGCTACTTTGTCATGTGACAGGGGTTTGAGCCACACTGCGGCGTTAGATATTCTGGCTGTTTCTCTGTAGCTCTACAAACTTCTTTATTATCCCATTCTAGAAATATGTTTATGGGCCACAATTGTTGAAATTAGTTCTACTAATTGGTGTGATCTGCAAGGAATGTAACTTGTAGAGACATTACCACTCTGGTTATCATTCTGCGCTATGACCGTTGTATGTCATATTATACGCTAGTCCGTATTGACACACAATCACCAACTAGTTTTATTAGATAATTTTGTACATAGTTAGGGTTACAGTTTGGGGTGGGAGTAATAAACAACTCCCACTTTACTCCTCTCTACAGCCACCAAATTGTTCCAACTTGATATACAGTGAAACACCAAGCCTAACACGCGTTAAGATATTCCTCAATAGCGCATACAATATTTTTACAGGTAATAAGTCCGGTGCTCTTAGTGTTTACCTATTCTTGTTTAGAAGATGAACAATTGCTAATGCCTTGCGTCTTTCAATATTTTTTACAGAATTTCAATTCAATTCGGGAAAATATTTTAAAGAAGATGTCTAACATTCACTCTGAGGTTCCTAACTCGACTGAAGGTCATGTTGCACCCCAGTTAGTTGATTGTCCTGTCACAGAGCCCATCATAGAAGGTCTCTTAAGAGACGAACTCGAGATGTCGTCATTTTTTCGTGATGTCCTTGGCGAGGGCCTGCATCGTTGTGTAACCATGACAAACATCGTTCGTCTCGAGGGGCCTGAAAGCTATGACATGTGGGAGGCGGACATGATCGCTATGTGGAATAGCACGGGGCTCTACGAGCTAGTAGTCGAAGGATTGCAGCCAGTAGAGCACGCTATAGTAACAGAACGTAGAGCCCATCGGATCTTGTCCAGTATTGCGGTCTTGATGTTGTTTTACTAGGTATATGATGGGGTACGTACAATTGCGCAGAGTTACTAAAAGGATTCAGATGCTTGGGTAGAGCAGGCAATTGCGCGTATGGCAGGAATGTAAGATTGAATTAAAAGATGATAAGAATGATGATCATAAAATATTTACAATGTGGCAGACTTTAGCCTATTTATACCAAGAATATGTCTGTGTGTGACCAGATCAAATGCAGCAAACACAGATATTCTTTGTGTGCCGAACATCGCTTAACTTATCCAAACACTCCAGCCCGACTGCAGCCGCATCGGCTCTTCCGTGACCCCAGCGTACTCTGCCGTGTACCGCTCCGTCTAAGCTCCTGCTGCCGGAACGAGCACGTTCACCGAAGCTCGGCATAACACTCCCTCTGTCGGTAACGACTATTTCTCAGCTTCTCAGTGAATTTCCACAGGTGACTTGACCTTTGTCAGTGCGTCAGCAAGCTGAAGATTTGATGGGACAAAGGTGACAGTTATCTTCCCATTTTGATGCTGCTCGCGGCAGTAGGAGTTCCTGAGCGCTATATGCTTAGACCGCTTATGATTGTCATGGTTTTTGATCAGTGAGATTGCTGATTGGTTGTCGACGTGAAGGTTGGTACATGCTGCCCCATTAATGCGGTTAGTGATACCTAGTTCTTGAATGAGTGACTTGACCCATTGGAGCTGGCGGCAGGTTTCAGTAGCTGCCAAGTATTCTGCCTCAGTGGTGGACAGGACCACCTCCCGTTGCAGATGTGATTTCCAGTTGATAGGACCTGATGATAATCTGATTAGCATTCCAGATGTCGATCGGCTGGTTGATGGGTCGGCTGCAAAGTCTGCGTCCGAATATGCTTCGAGAGTTGCTTGATGGTTGTTTCGAGTGAATTCTATACCTTGGTCAGGGTCCTTCGCAATATACCGGAGTACTTGACGTGCGGCTTGCATGTGTTCGTTCGATGGGTTGACCAGGAATCTTGCGAGATGGTTTACCGCGAATGCAATGTCTGGTCTCGTGTTGTTTGAGAGATACTGTAGTCCTCCAATGCATGAGTTGTACTCTGTCTTTTCATGCGGAAGGCACGTCACGTTGTTTGGTTCCATCATGCGTTCCAATGGCGTGTTTGCTGACTTGCAGTCTGAGAGACCGTGTCTGTTGAGAAGAGTGCGTGCGTATTGTCCTTGAGAGAGCTTCAGAACCGTAGTTGATGGGTGGCTGATCTCTATGCCAAGGAACAGATCAGTGCTGACAGTCTTGAGGTTATATTTACGATATAATTCACTCATTAGTTGGTCTATTTTTGACTGATGTGGACTCACTACTTGAAAGTCGTCAACATGCATCAGTACAAAAAGATCCTTTTCACTGTTAGTGTAGAGACAAATGTCAGATGTGGTGGGAAATAAACCCAGCTGGGCAAGTGTTGACTTAGCATCATCATACCATAAAGCCGCTGCTTGCTTGAGTCCATAAAGGCCTTTGCAGAGTCGGATGACATAGCCATCTTTCTCGTATCCTTTTGGAAGTTCCATAAACAAGTCTATTTTAAGGTCAGGGTTAAGAAATGCAGTTGGTACGTCACCTTGTTTTCTGTGCCAGCCTAGTTGGTGTGCAAGAACGAGAATGATTCGTCCTGTTTCAGGTCTAGGTGTGGGTGCGAAGGTTTCATGGTAGTCAATGGCTTGTCGCTGAGTAAAGCCCTTAGCTGTGCAGCGAGCCTTATATTTTTCTATGTCGCCGTTTGCGAGAAACTTCTTTTTAAATACCCACTTGCATTTCATGGGCTTGCGGCCTTTGGGTAGTTGCGAGTGTGGGATTATCCGTATGGCTCCCTTCTGCTTCAGAGATTGGAATTCTTCTTCAGCTGCTCTTTTCCAATGTGGGGCTTCTGGGCTGGACATTGCTTCGTCCCATGTTTGTGGGTCAGTTGATGCTTGTGCAGTCATGCCATGGTGTAGTCGATAATAGTCAACACGCTTGACTGCTCTACCGCGTTGTGACCTAGTAATGCCGTCTTCTGGTGAGTGAGGACGCTTGGTACCGGCCACTGGTTGTACTGGATCCCATCCAGTCATGACGTGGTCAAGATGTTCATCCTGCTCAGTCGATTCTGCTTCATCGTCCGAAATTTCCACAGCGGGTATCTCCCTCTGATCCGCAAGTTGGTGGCTTGGCCTTGAAACGACTTGCAGATCTGTTGAATGCGAAGGAAAATTATCAGATTCTGGCGAATTGGGGACAGTATGAATATCGTGTGAATCTGATTGATGGTTGATGATAGAGTTTGGTGGATGTGAGTCATGTGAGTCATATGACTCTACAGATTCCATGGTGACTGTGGGGTGGTGAGGTGTAGACGGCGGATGCTCCCTCTGATTTTCTGCAGTGAATTGATGGGGTGCCGATGGTTGTGAAGTAGGTTGAGGCCGTGATGGTGTGTTGTTGCTCGTATGGTCATGCGATGGATATGGCGGCTGGGTCGATGGTGGCTCCGAGAAGATGGAACTGAGATTTGCCCAGTAGCTGGTAGTATGCTGGCGTTCTATAGAGTTTAGTTCATCGCCAAAAACTGTGTCTTCGTTAAAGGATGCGTGAGGGGTGATGCTTTCAGACCATTTCCACCCTTGCGCTGGTGTCCAATGGGGGTGATAGATGAGAAAGTTTTTGTTAGTATTCTTTTGAAATCCTACAAACCAGCCCATTTCTGCCCTTGGCTCGAATTTGCCTGGTTTAGGGTCAATGAGTTTATATGCACGACAACCAAAGCGTGGAAGGTTGGTAAAATCAATTTGGTCTGAGTGAGGCTGCTTCAAACCTTTGAGAAAGTCTATTAACGGCACCGATTTTGTGCGGAGGCAATATAGACGATTAGTGATGAAGCATGCGTGTTCGACCGCCCACGGCCAGTAACATGCAGGCATTCGTGCATCTATGAGCATAGATCTTGCTCTTCTCAGAATGACCTTGTTGGATGCTTCAGATGTCCCGTTTTGTTCAGGCGTATAAGGTGCGGAGACGTCTGTCCTAATCCCGTGTTGTTCACAGTAGGATTTTATGCGGAAGAATTCGGAGCCCCCGTCTCTAAAAATAGTGCGGACTCTTTTGCCGTACTGATGATGTTGATGCTCGACCCATTTTACTAACTGGGGTGCAATTTGGTCTTTGGTGCACGTGGAAATGGCCCATCTCATACGTGATTTTGCGTCGGTAATGATAACAGCGTACTGTTGCCCATTACATGCCGTGGTTAGTTTTCCAACAGTGTCAATGAAGACCTCA
The DNA here is from genome assembly GCA_028751805.1 of Podosphaera xanthii. Taxonomy (NCBI): domain Eukaryota; kingdom Fungi; phylum Ascomycota; class Leotiomycetes; order Helotiales; family Erysiphaceae; genus Podosphaera; species Podosphaera xanthii. The sequence goes on from JAPWIX010000007.1 coordinate 1,320,785, forward strand.
TCAAGGGGATCAAATGGTGTAGGCCTCGGTTCTCGTGAGACATACCGTTGTGCTTTGCTGAGATGACAGGTCTCACAAGTAGATAATTCACTTGTGTTTAATCCTTCCATGCCTTTAGAGCATTGTGCTGTTTTCTTTAGAATCTTCTGCCCGGTGTGACCTAATCTCTGATGCCATCTCTGTGCACTGGAAGTGTTGGAGACTCTGGCCACTCCTGGGGCTGCTATAAGTGGTTGATCATGATGACTAGGCAGGGAGTGGATATAATACACATCATTCTTCCTAATTAATCTGGCTATTGGTATACACTGGCCTTGTGGAGTTCTTCTTGTGAGTGTTGTCATATTATCGTCAGGCGTTATAGAGCCCAATCTTTGGAGTCTTCCGGCCGATATGATTATACAGGAGGAATTGGGGGAATATAAACAGTCATGGAGATCAAGGGTAGTACTACCAATGACGATGCGTGCGGTACCTTGTCTTGTGAGTGATGTTTTTCCTACTGCTTGGTCAAACTTGATGGGCTTATGCCTGGTAAATATGTCACGGAACATGGATTCACATGGGACAAAGTGGTGCGATGCACCGGTATCATAGATAGCAAAGCGTGTATTGGATGAGGAAGATGCGGGGGCAGCTACTGCTACTCCGTCCTCAGACTCACTATCACTATCAATACAGGGATTGGCGACAGAGATAACGTTAGACTTCCCCTTCCCTTTGCCTTTGCCAATAGCTTTCCGAGCTAAATATCGCTCACCAACTGGTCCGACAGCCAATTCGGGATGTTGTTTAAAACACTCTCTATTGAGGTGTCTATGCTTACATCTCTTGCATTCGGCGTCAGGGTCATTGGCTACATTTGAGCCTTGGGCTGCCATAGCGTGGTTAGTTTCGGCAGCTGTGGTGGTCCTATGACCATCAACAACCCTAAGAGTCGACATCATAGTTTCCAAAGACGTGTAAGAATTATTGTCGTTACATGCCCTTAGATCTCGCCATGTACCTAACCATGGCACATGCTTGGTGCCGAGAACAAAGACGGCAGCGGCTTGGCCCTTGGTCACATGGTACTCAGTCCCGGTGGCTGCATGTAGAGATTCAGCAGCCTCGTTGAGAGACTGAAGATGTACCTGGAAACGATTAATATAGTCATCTGCAGTGTTAACAAACCTTGTCCTCAGGAACTTTTCCAATGCGCGCGCGTATGGTGCGGTGGCTGTTTCCTTTCGGGTGTCGGCGATGCTATTGTATAACTCGAGAGCCGTCATCTGATCATATGATCTAGGACACATCGAGGGATCGAGTCTGCTGATGATTATGTTCTTTGCAGAAATTTCTCCAAGAGTCCATATCTCTAGAGCCCTGAGATGTTCGTCAAGTGCGGTCGAGAAACCCGGATCTTCAGGGCTCATTTCCGCAGTAGTGTCGGCGGGTCGAAGGATTGGGCGGATGCCAGGGAAATTATGGAATACATGTCCTATGACATTATTCTTGGCTAATTTCGCCTGGAGACAACTTTTCCACTTTGCAAGTGGAACGCCTTGAGAGAGAACAAACTTGGAGGTGTCGCGGTGCATGGATTGGAACATGGTGGTGTGGAACCTGGAGCAATCTATTTACTATTAGTAATGCTTCTATGCGTGGTACAGCGCCGGGCTCATAACCTGTTTTACTAGGTATATGATGGGGTATGTACAATTGCGCAGAGTTACTAAAAGGATTCAGATGCTTGGGTAGAGCAGGCAATTGCGCGTATGGCAGGAATGTAAGATTGAATTAAAAGATGATAAGAATGATGATAAAAATATTTACAATGTGGCAGACTTCAGCCTATTTATACCAAGAATATGTCTGTGTGTGACCAGATCAAATGCAGCAAACACAGATATTCTTTGTGTGCCGAACATCGCTTAACTTATCCAAACACTCCAGCCCGACTGCAGCCGCATTGGCTCTTCCGTGACCCCAGCGTACTCTGCCGTGTACCGCTCCGTCTAAGCTCCTGCTGCCGGAACGAGCACGTTCACCGAAGCCCGGCATAACAGATGTACATCACTACTGTGAGTCCACACATTAGACAACGCATGCCAGAGAAAACAGTTCCTCACCTGATGTGGCTCTATCTCAAAAGTGAATATAAGAGGCAAAATACCTACTTGTTGGTGTACCAATTAGGTACCTTTGCCCAACTAGCCTCTGAGTTTGACGACACGCAGTCATTGTCAGCGTTTGTCAGACGTTTCGAGGCTGAACATTACAAACTTCGCCGCCTTGCCGAAACATTGTCTGATCCATATAGAAGAGATTTTGGTGTTTTTCTTGACAGAGACTCGACGAAGCGTAATTTCTTGCTGGGTTTCTTGAGCAAGAAATTGAAAAAAATCATTGACAACTTGACCACCAAGGATGATTTAACATATTCCATGGTGAAACAGAAGTTAAACGATATTGACTCCACTAAGCAACCTCAAACAGCATTAGTCACTCTAGCCAAGTCGAGTTGCCCTGTCGTCACTAAACCGTCGAAAGCAGCGAGGAAGAAACGCTGTAATTATTGCAAGAAACATTTTCCCTCGCAAGCCAACAATCACACTTGGAATAAGTGTGAAAGACTAAGAGGAAAATATAAACAAAAAGGGGTCATAGCTACTGAAGTGGCAAATATGACTACCGGCTCTTTAGATAATGTTAGTAAATCCAACTTTATATTCAATACTGGTGCATCAGCCCACATGTGTCCTTCTTTAGACTGGTTCAACAACATCAGCAAATGTTCCGGACTTGTCAACACAAGTTCCGGGGAACCCATGGAGGTCAGAGGAAAGGGCACGGTGAACCTGAGATGTAAACTGTCGAATGGATATATTTCTAAATTTGTATTATCTGATGTACTGTATGTACCAAAGTTGACACATTCTCTTTTATCTTGGAACAGAGAGAGGTTAAATGGCTATGAACTACGTGATGATGGTAAAGTGATGCGTCTACTCAAAGGTGATCAAATCTGTCTTGAAACAATTTTTAAAGGATCTCTTCCTGTTGTTGTGGAGTCTGATCCATTTAGTCAAGATATAGCCTGTATGACATACACATATTGGCATCAAGCTTTGTGCCACTCATCTCCCTTAACAGTCTCTAAAACAGAGATGGTTATACAGGACTCCAAGTTAATCCCTGTATGTCCTAAAGATTTTCACTGCGAGGCGTGTGCACTGTCCAAGTCCACTCATTAAAAAAAAAAAAAAACCCTCATGCAGTTCGTAGTAGGGCAAGTGCTAGAGGGGAATATTTGCATTCAGACCTGTGTGGTCCTTTCCCAATGCGTTCCCTGGGTAATGCGCTCTATTACATCAGTTTCGTTGATGATGCTACTCGCTACTCTTGTGTTAAGTTCTTATCATGCAAAGCGGAAGCTACTAAAGCTGTAATGAATACGATTGCAGAACTTGAAACGCAATCTGGATGTAAAGTGAAGGCATTGCGGACTGATAATGGAGGCGAGTATGTTAACAAAGAACTTACAAATTACCTTACTCAGAAGGGGATACGTCATGATTTGACTCCACCGTATTCTCCTGAATCTAATGGTATTGCTGAGCGATTGAATCGTTCCATAGGCGAGGGTATTTGGGCTATGCTATCCAATATTGCTGAAAAGCGGTTGTGGGCAGAAGCTGTTCATACATTTGTTTATACCAAAAATCGCTTATTTCATGGTTCTGTGTGTGGTCAGACACCTTATGAAGCCTTTCATGGCTATAAACCCACATTAAAACACTTGAGGCCGTTCGGTGGAAAATGCTTTTTACACATACCTAAGGCTAAGCTTCCTTCAGGTAGTAAACTTCTCCCAAGAGCTGAACCAGGCTTGTTCATAGGATATGGTGATGCGCAACACCACTACAGAATTTATACCCCCTCTGACGGGCAGGTGACGACTTCTGCTGATGTTAAATTCCCTCCTAGTGAAGATAAAGCTGTAGCAACCTCTTCACATCAGCAAAAATGTTTCTCGTGAATCATCTATTGCAACTACAGTTTGTAAATGGGAACCCACTGGCATCGGTATTCAATCCACTAGATGATATTCATAAAACTCATGCTGTTCCATGTTCAATTCTTCAGCCGTCTATTGTTTCTTCTGGAAACGACGTGTCTTCTTATGAACTATCGGGGGCTCAGCCAACTCCTTCTCCAAATGTTATTAAAACCAGATCGAACCGCTTAGTACGACCTCGAGTGTTTTCTGACACGATTTCGGGGGAGTGGTGGGAAAGATCTCGTGCTCAGACTTCCAACTCTCGGGTTGAATCATCAGACGTATTCAACACTACTAAGGAAGACAGTGCATTAGTTAGCATTTTAGAGATACCAGAACCAAAAAATTTTTAAGAAGAAAAACGCTCAATTTATTGGTATGAGTGGGAGAGAGCTTTAGAGGATGAGATTTTATCACTCAAAGAAAACAACGTGTGGCATGTTGTACCGCGTCCGAAAGGACGAAAGATTGTCAATGGAAAATGGGGTTTTAAAGTTAAAGGAAATGCTCTCGGAGAAGTCGAACGATTCAAGGCACGCTATGTTGCCAAAGGTTTTACTCAAGTTCAGGGTCTCGATTACGAGGAAACCTTTGCTCCAGTTGTACGACTAGCAAAACTAACCATTTACTTCTTTGGTACTTGCCACTTTGCTAGAGCCTTCACGAGGCTAGTCCTTCTCGTGTCGTGTATACGGATACGAGTTATTATGATGTCACAATATGCCTTAACATAGTTTATATTTATCTATGAAGGAGAAATAATCAACTATCTCTGATATCAACTACTTATACGCCCTGCCTCCTATCTGTTCTTCTGGCTACCTATTCCCCAACATTCTCTTGACTTCCACAATAGAAAGTTAGATGATATCAATCTTCGAGAATGTTCCATTTGAGCTAAACTAAATCTGTGCTTCTGCCGATCGCTAGCGGGGGAGATTGCATTAGAGAACAGGGCTGTATAGAGCCCCACCTATGCTGATCCTATGCACTGTTTGCCTGTGATAATCATTACAGGCTACAGGTACAGATCGGCTTATCAGTCATCACAGAGAGACCGTGCAAACCGCACTATTTTCCTTGATCAAGAACAGTATCTTAGGGCTGTGCTAGAGAGATTTGGGATGATAGCAAGTAAGTATAAGTTAAAGAAAATTCCAGCGGCTGACTACGAAGCTCTCCGTCCTGCCAATGCTGAAGATAGAAGAATCAATACTTCTGAGTATCAACAATAGGAAGCTTGATGTTTGCGATGGTACTAACAAGGCCCGACATAGCATTTGTTCTAGGAAAACTATCTCAATTTATGAGTAATCCAGCAGAGCAGCATGGCCATGCCTTAAAGGAACTTTTCCGTTACTTGCAATCAACCGTATCCCAGAAACTTTGTTTTGGTCCTGGGGGAGAATATGGTCACTTTGTAGTATATTCTGACGCCAATTGGGCGAGCGACAAATCAGACCGAAAGAGTGTGTCCGAAAGTGTGGCGATCTTTTACAGTGGTCCGATATCTTGGTTTAGCAAGAAACATAGATCAGTGGCTACTTGAAGCTGTGAGTCTGAATATATGGCACTTTCAACTTGCGCAAAGCAAGGGCAATAGATTGCTCAGGTCTTTCGAGACCTGAGCTGCTCTCACTACAATGGAAACGACCCCGAGCTAGTACAAGTACTAGGTGACAATCAAGGTGCACTCGCACTTGTCAAAAACCCTCACTTGCACGAAAGATCTGAACACATCGACGTTTGTTATCATCACATAAGAGATTTGTTTGAACAAAGAAAGCTTGACGTAACTTATATTCCGACTGCTGATATGGTTGCAGATGGGATGACAAAGCCGTTGATGAAAATAAAATTTGAGAGGTTTGAATCGCAATTGGGTGTAGTCGACTAGAGTCATGTAAAGCACCGAGACAAGCTCTGTGGGGGAGTGTTGAAGGTTATTGGTGCAGAGTATATCAAGTGCTAGTCGAGTGACGCGGTATACGGAAGCAATTGTAATTAACGAGTCAGCGAAGACTAACGCGTGTACTAGAAAAGGACTCGCAGATGCGCACAGAAGTAATAATGCTAATCAATTCAATCCTATGATTCAGTTCACAATACATAGCTTCCGTTCCCTCTGCTGTGACTCATTCTTACACGCACAATTGGGCTCTCGTTTTAATATAAAGTAACTAAACAGAAATCTAGAATGTATCGTATTCCCTTCTCGCCTGGATACAAGGTGGCTTACACAAATCTAAGTACTCATTTGCCGCTTTGATCAGATCGGAATATTATCAGTAAGACTCGTTCTGAAATTTATTTGGTCTACAGATAACATGCAATCATGCACCTTAAAGTTCCCTATTGGTACGAAAAACCTCGGAAAGCGTACGTTATCCTCAGTCGCTAGAACTAAGATGATACAACCTTGTCGCTGAACACTCATACCAAAGACACAATCGCCAGTACCATTACAGGGTGACACTTGTTAAGACTTACGGCCCGTTGCTTCTCCCCTCAACCGTGAATACCTGTCTAAGGAAAAAAGAAAGTAAAAACCTCAGACTCCTCAGCACGCTTCATCATCTTGTCCGTCGCAACCGCGCGAAGTTTGATCTCACAATCTTTAACCCTATTATCAAAGTAGGTGTTCAGGCTGCAAAGATTCCTGGTTAAAAATGCCCCAGATGGCGGATCACAAAACCATAATTTGTTCAAGTCTTAGCGGACAAGCCCCAAAGTCGTACACCTCAGCGACAGCCCTGCCTAACTTCCCTCTTCAGACACACCTCTTCTCCCTCATGACCATCTTTCTGTCACTATTCCTATCACTCGTTTGCCCTTCCTGTAAATTGATTTTCCAACCAAAGAAAAGAACCCTCCACAACTTTGTGCCGCAGGCCTTCAACCCTCTGTCGGGTGTCCATAGCATCCAGGGCGCGTAGTTGAAGCCACTAGGCGCGGATAATCATTGAATGAGTAAGTCGATTTAACGAGGTAAGAACAATGATCGGAAGGATAGCAGTCGGGTGATTCGTTTGAAGAGTTGTGTCGTCAATGACAGAAATTGACTAGACGGCAGCTTGGTCCTGACAATAAGTGATGCTTGTCTCGCCGCGACCTGGATGCGCTTCTCTTCTCCGCTATCTCATATATGCAGCAAACATATTGAGCGTTTACAGCAGGGACCACGCGAAGGTGAAGAGTTCGTCTTTGCCCGCCTATGTAATATCAGTGATAGCTACACGCATGTTATGATAAGCTATACGGTCACGCTGATCCATTTCCTATACTAGTGGCAATTATACAAAATTCCATGAGAAATATCCGCGAATACTTGAATCGTCATTTGGAAAGCTCTAGATTATTGGAATACCTCTGAGAATCAATGTTTACTGTGGATGCGCCTGTTGGTATGACAAAGGTCATACGCCTAAAGTTAATAAGTGCATTTAGAGCGATGAGAGTACTGCAGTACGTAATGTGAACAGTCGTTCATATGATCTTAAAATTGATAATAAGTGTCCCTTCTCTCTAGAGTTATGAGGTTGGTATCTACATTCGGATAATTATTTACCCGATATAAAGGGACTACAAAGGAAAATGTTATGCGTCGTGCAGGGACCACAAACTCCAATACCAAAATAGTCTAAGTCAGATTGATCGTTCCGACAGCGCCTTTTCACAGTTTAAGCTCTAATACGATATATAGATCTTTCTAACCGACTTCTTTGAGTACCAACAATTAACTTAAATGTATATATATAAACATTACATAATCTTCGTGGCTCAGTTTGTTAGAGCCTTGGTCTCATACTTATGACAGGTTTGCTAACATACCTGCGACATTCAAAGGTCGCGAGTTTGAGTCTTGCCAAGGACAATTTTTACCTGGCTCCACTAAGTTGGCCCTTAATACTGGTTTCTTCACCTTCACGCGCTGCTGGTGATAACGCCTAGGATCTATTGCATACATAAGATAGCTGTCATCAATTTCCCTTAATTGGTACCAAAAAACAATCGCAACTTGATTTGAATATGGTGAGTGATTTAGGGAATAAATTAATCGGTAATCATGCAAATTAGTCCGCGTAAAAGTGGGATCAGTAATAATTATACTCATCCCAACTCATTGTTTTTGAAAAGAGATCTAAGCCAAACATAAGTACGTAAAGGTGTCAAAATTTGTTCGCAGTTACATTTGTACTAGCTTTACAGAATACAACCATTAATCTTATCAGTGAAATAGTATGCCCAAATCTTAAGCCAACAGTATAATTTGACAAAAAACTACAATGAGACAATGTAATGATCTATTTATATCAGCTTTCTATACTATATCACTTTACTGGTGCTAAAAACATTAATCGTTAATACGCAGTTGTCGGATTTCTATAGTTGGTCCAAGTGGGAATTGTAGTGCGCCTCCTCCACCGCTGCTCTATTTCTTTCCATAGCGTTCAGTGTCAGGGTTGGTATCCGATTGGTGAGATAATCAATACAGGGATGGTTACAAGAGCACAGAGTAGCCCGCTGAGGCTCTGTTATGTTTCCTTTTGTTCGTTTATTATTTTTTACTTGTACGGCGTTGGTAGGATTCTCTGTGACACTAGGGCACCAATCAGAAGCACTCGGCTGGACTGTACATTTGTTATCTCCCAAGATGAACGAGAGTCTCGAAAGGTTGTTACAATGTGCCGGCGCTAGCCTTTGGATTCGTGTTTAAACAGGTGGCTGCGCACAGATTTTAGGAACCGTGCAACGTCCCTGTAGAAACATGTTTCTAGTTGGAAGGGATGCTTTTCAGTTGTATGAGGCATGTTTGGTTACAGAAGGTTTAAATAACACTATTGTTACAGATAGGGGGTTTTAGCGTTGGGGATTGATCATGCCGTTCTACATGCAAAACATGCTAGTCATGCTGGAGCAGCTGTTTGTAACGATGATGATGATTTTAAGGAGTAACGGAATTGGCTATATGGGGGAGATTTCCAGATGGAAGGGGAGGAGGGGGGTCATTGTGACTAAGGTTATTGTTATTCTTTTAGGCCAGTGTGGTCATTGCAAGCAGACTCCGTTGGAGTAGAATCTATATCGTCTCTTTACAGTGTTTTCGTGGCTAGTGAAGTCCATTTGTTATTATCACATTTATCTTCAAACATTTATCTCCTGTTATAAATCCTTACCATTAAGCTTTCCTAACCTTACTTACCTTTATCCTCATCTCTTTCCCCACAATTCCTTGTCTCCCTTCCTCACCCTAATATTCAGTTACTTGCGTTCTGCCTAATGAATCATTCAGCAAATTGACTGTTGCCCGTAGCATGCTGTTCCGTGAAGTATTCCAGCAAGCGATTCATCTTGGAGATAAATCCGGAAACATAATATGTTGCGATTGGATTGTCATCCATTTCAACAAGTTTGCATTCATCCAGGCAATCCTCAGATTCATCATTGCATTCGGGGTCTGTCATTGATTCTGCATCTGAGTCATCTGGCATATCCCTGAGGATATCCATTAAAGGCTGGAACTCCAAACGATGAATCAACTGTGACTGAGTCCAGAATGGACTAGCTCTTTGACAACAGACAGTATGGAAAAAATTATTGGGATCTTGAAGATCCTCGTGACAATGTAAGATATGTTTATAAAGCAGAAACTGACTCAGGAGAAAAGATTCACATCCACACGTTCAAGTCGCTGTGTCCGAGTGATATTTCTTAGGGTCCTCTGCGTTAACCGCTTAACTTGAAAATTTCTTCCACTGCTCCTTGAATTTCTTTCTCCAGCTAGCGACTGCTTTCCGGTGATTGCCTTCTCTAATTGCTTCCATTTCGTCGAGTCCTTGTAGAATTGAGCAAGAAACCAAGGTCCACACCACCAAATCAATTGGTGGTCGGTTAAGTCGACATAAAAAGTCACGCTTTTATCTGCATCAGTGTGATTCGACTATCATTGTGGTCTTCAACACTGGAATTTCTTGTCGACACACCGCGCGGGCCCACAGTTCCCATTGTTCTGACTTACACAAATTTATGTATAAATACGCCCGTAACCGGAAACAATTCCGTGATCTGCACCAAGTGTATATCTCGCTGGCACACTCACGTTGAATTGTTTCAGGAGATCGGAGTAAAGCGTTTGAATCTGGAATTAACGGATGCGCATTGAAATGCCAGCTGAAAATTGCAAAAACCTGATTCCTATCATCGGGATTTGAAACTCCTTGCCGGCCATTACCTTCAAATACAATACCCTTTGTCTTACACTCACATCTTCCAAGCCTACAATCTATTTTAGCTTACTCAATTATCTTTTCAAGAAAGAATGGTTTGTAACGTACCTATGATCTTCTTCAGATCTGTTTTTAGGGTAGGAGCCCTTGTCAGGAATAGGCCATGATTCATTGCTGCACTGATATTAGGTAATATCAGGTGATATCATGTGTCAGGATTAGCGCATACTTAATGCTGTCACGTGAATAATAATCAATTCACTTGTTGTCGCTAATCGAGGTCTAGCCTTCTAGAATCTTCTGTACTTCCGTCTGAACACTAGGGATTTTGGGTTAGGGTTCTATAGGTTTCCACACTATTCTCTCTCTTGTAATGGTTGATGGGCGTCTACAGCATTCTTTAAGATTCTATGTATTTCTAAGATGGCCTGGTTGTCGGCCAGATGGCCCTTGTAGAGATGGAGTTAGGCTTGTGTATAAATAGTGGCTTTCCCTCTGTCTTTAGAGGTTCTTCAGACCTGAGTCTTGTTATCTACCGTTGTTCAATATAATCTTGTCTTGGTTCACAGTCATTGTCATTGTCTAGATTCATAGTTATTGTTATTGTCTTGTCCACCGAGTTCATAGTCCTCGCCCGTAGTCCACAGCCACAGTCTAAGCCAACAGTGTTACAGTTATGAGGAGTAGATGCAATGTTCTGACTTGCGAGTATAATGTATGATCCCTCTAATCGAGGATAGAACGGGAATGTGGTAAAGAAGAGTATGTGAGTTATGTAAAGATGTATTAATCTGTTTTCTATGGAGGCTGAAGTATCCTCATTATATACATAATCCTAACACCCTTATTCTATTGTTATACTCACTGTTTTCCACAGACTGAGTTGCTCTTCATGCTGTTAGTCTATCGAGTCGTGTACTTGATCTCAGCCTCATCATGCGATAAGTATTGTTTTATGCAACTCATCTTACATGACTTTTATCACGAGATTGAATCTATGCAACACGGTATCTGCTAGTCAGTGCTGTCAACTTAGCAATCTCTGTTGTTTCATGCTTCTACATGTATGCATTCATGGTACGTGTATGCGTGATTACCACTCCTACATATGTACCATAACTCATGAGTCGCAATTCACAACACTCCCCCTGTCGGCTACGACTCTGCTACTGAATAGCGACGGGTGACTTTGCTTTTGTCAGGCAATCTGCTAATTGATTATTTGTGCGAATGTAAACAACTTCGATTCGTCCCGTTTGATATTCCTCACGACAGTAAAAGTTTCTAAGAGAAATATGCTTGGATCGTTTATGGTTGTCATGATTTTTAATTAGTGATATGGCAGACTGGTTGTCGACGTGAAGTTTTGTGCAGCTAGCTCCATCAATACGGTCGTTAGTACAGGTTTCTTCAAGGAGGGATTTGACCCATCTGAGCTGTCGACATGCCTCAGTCGCTGCTAGATACTCAGCTTCAGTTGTCGAGAGCACAACTTCTCGTTGTAATCGCGATCTCCAACATATCGGGCCGGATGACAGCATTATTACATAGCCTGAAGTTGACCGGCTTGTTGATGGATCCCCTGCGAAATCTGCGTCCGTGTATGCTTCTAGTATTGGTCTGCCCTTGGATCGGGTGAAGGTGATTCCTCGATCTGGATCTTTAGAGACATATCTGAGTATCCTAAGTGCTGCTTGAGTGTGTTCGGGACTTGGGTTAATCAGGAACCTTGCTAAGTGGTTTACCGAGAAGGAAATGTCTGGTCTTGTATGATTTGCAAGATACTGAAGACCACCGATTATAGAATTGTATTCAGTCCTTTCTTGTGAACTACACTGATTGGGGTTTGGCTCTAGGGGACGTTCCAGTGGTGAAGCCGCCGATTTGCAGTCCTTTAAGCCATGTCTTGAGATCAACGTACGCGCGTACTGTCCCTGTGAGAGTACAAGGGTGTCTTGAGTTGGGTTATTAATATGAATACCCAGAAAGAGGTTTGTCTTGACTGTCTTCAGTTTGTACTTTTTGTGGAGTGCCTTCATGATTAACTCGATCTTTCTAAGGTCAGGGCCCATGATCTGGAAGTCATCCACGTACATTATGATGAACAAATCTTTAGCTTTGTTTGTATACAAACATGCATCGGATACTGTTGGGAATAGTCCAAGTTTGGCAAGCGTTGCTTTAGCATGATCATACCAGAGTGCTGCTGCCTGTTTTAATCCGTATAATCCTTTACGGAGGCGAATGATGTGGTTCTCCCTTTCAAACCCTCGAGGCATTTCCATGTAGAGGTCAATGTCTATGTCGGGGTTGAGAAAAGCTGTTGGTACATCTCCTTGTCTTCTGTGCCAGCCTAACTGGTGTGCAAGTGCGAGTAAGATTGTCCCAGTCTCGGGCCTTGGAGTTGGGGCGAAAGTCTCAGTATAGTCAATACCCTGTCTTTGGGTGAACCCTTTTGCTGTGCAGCGAGCCTTCCATCTCTCAATACTTCCATCAGTGTTATATTTTTTCTTAAACACCCATTTACATTTCATCGGTTTTCTGCCCTTGGGAAGCTTAGAACGAGGGATGATTTCGATTGTGCCAGTATTTTTTAGTGAGCGGAATTCTTCTCTGGCTGCTAACTTCCACTGTGCTGCTTCTGTACATGTCATTGCCTCTTCCCATGTTGTAGGGTCCGATGAAGCGTGAGCTGATCTTCCGTGGTGCAGGAGATTGTAGTCGTGTTTCTTAACCTTCCTCCTATGTCTCGTCTCCATCATTTCGGGTTCTGGAGAGTGTGAACGCTTCTGGCCTGCAATCTGAGGAATAGGCTGCCATCCTGTCATGACAAAGTCAAGAGGGTCTTCGATCGTGTCTAGGGCCATTTCCTGTGGATTTTGCTGCCTCCGGGGCTCTATTTCCTGATGGATATTAATAGTGTCCAGTGGGTCATTTTCAGTGCCGAATTCTTGCTGATCAGCGGTGTCTGATTGCAGAGGTGTGAAATCTATGAGTGGAGGTCGGGTTTGTTCATCAATACACGATGGATAGGTCAATTTTAACTGTGTTGTCTGTGTAGGTGGTGATGGAGTTGGCGACTCTGAATAGATTGGCGTATTGTCGACTGTTGCTATTGATTCCGAAGAGTGATGCGCCTTTGTATGTTGTGGCGAAGTACATTCTGTCAAGTCTTGATAGATAGGGCTGCTTTCTGGTGGGGGTGATTCAGTAGGCTTCTCTTCTGATGGCGATGATTCGGTGGTTATACTCTCTGACGAGGATGCTTGATTCTCCCCCTCAAACTGTGTAGTGGTTTGACTGTTACGAGTTAGAGGCGAGGTAGCTGGTGTTGTGGGTGTAATAAAAATTGGTAAAGAGTTGGTGCAAACATTGGAAGATTGTTGCCGATTACCTGGTTCATCACCAAACATTACATCTTCATTGAAGGTCACATGAGGTGTGAAGCTCAATATCCATCTTAATCTTTGGGATGGCGTTTGTTGAGGATGATAGATTATAAAGTTCTTTGATGTTTGTTGGAAACCTAGAAACCATCCCTTGGTAGCTCTTGACTCAAATTTTCCAGGCTTCGGACTTATTAGTTTGTAGGCTCTGCAACCAAATTGTGGCAGGTTGCTAAGGTCAATTTGATCTAGATGAGGTTGGTTGAGGCCCTGCAAGAAGTCGGTCAGTGGTACTTTCTTCGTTCCTAGGCAGTATAATCTGTTAGTGATGAAGCATGCATGCTGGATTGCCCATGGCCAGAAAGATGCGGGCATGCCAGCGTCTATGAGCATCGATCGTGCCTTACTTAGAATCACCTTGTTCGATGATTCTGATACTCCATTCTGTTCTGGTGTATCTGGTGCTGAAATTTCGGTGCGTATTCCGTGGTGACTACAGTATTCTTTGATTCGAAAGAATTCTGATCCTCCATCTCTAAAGATTGCTCGAACTCTCTTACCATACTGATGATGTTGTGATTCGATCCATTGTATGAGGAGTGGCGCGATCTGATCTTTGGTATTTGTAATCAGTACCCAGCGCATTCGTGTTTTTGCATCTGTAATTATCACTGCATACTGTTGTCCATTGGCTGCAGCTGCTACTTTGCCGACAGTATCGATGAATATTTCATCTAACGGCTCATTTGGTGTGAGTCTTGGATCTCTGGATACATACCTCTGAGCTTTGCTTAAGTGGCAGGTTTCACATGTAGTGAGATCATTCATGCTTATTCCTTCCAACCCCTTTGAGCATTCAGCTGTCTTCTTCAGGATGTTCTGACCAATATGCCCTAGCCTTTGATGCCATCGTTGAGCGTTTGCCTTTGGTGTTCTTGTAACGCTTGGTGCAGCTATGATTGGCGAAGGGTTAGTAGCTTGTCTATCATTGAGAGGACGTATGTAGAATACATCGTTCTTGCGGACTAGACGAGCTATTGGCTTGTCAGGCTTTTTGCTTTGCTTCTGGATTAGTAAAGATTTGTTAAAGTCAGCAAAGACGTTTGATAATCTCTCTAGTCTGCCAGCTGACACAATATTACAAGAAGACTTGGGGGAGTATAAAGCATCACATAATTTGAAGATGATGTCACCAAATTTCAATTGTGCGTTGCCTTGTAGTTCCAAGGATGCGGCTCCAACTGCTTGGTCAAATTTGAAGGGTTTTGGGGATAGTTTAAGGTCACTGAACAACTTCTTTTGAGCCACGAAGTGATGCGATGCGCCAGTATCATAGATTGTAGGATTTTCATTGGCGTGAGCATATGCTACCGAGATGCTATTTTCAGTAACATGGCTATCTGCGGGGACTGTCTTTCTTTTTCCCATTTCTTTCCTTCTCTTGCTATCCTTATTTTTTAATTCTGGATGCTGTTTGAAGCATTCCTTATTCTTGTGCTTATGACGACAATTCTTGCAATAAGCTTCTGGATGCGGGTCGCGACAGGCTGGGCCGGTTGCAGCATACGACGTGTTAGCGGGCTGTGCTCGGTTTCCAGCTGTCTTTGAAAGGGATGATATAAATGATTGTAGAGAGGAGATTTTGTTTTGAAGAATCACGATGCTCTTGTTGTCAAACATGTTGCTACTTCCAGCGTTGGCACTTCTGAGTTGGTCTACAGTAGAGCGGCCCGGGCTCATAACCTGTTACAGTTATGAGGAGTAGATGCAATGTTCTGACTTGCGAGTATAATGTATGATCCCTCTAATCGAGGATAGAACGGGAATGTGATAAAGAAGAGTATGTGAGTTATGTAAAGATGTATTAATCTGTTTTCTATGGAGGCTGAAGTATCCTCATTATATACATAATCCTATCACCCTTATTCTATTGTTATACTCACTGTTTTCCACAGACTGAGTTGCTCTTCATGCTGTTAGTCTATCGAGTCGTGTACTTGATCTCAGCCTCATCATGCGATAAGTATTGTTTTATGCAACTCATCTTACATGACTTTTATCACGAGATTGAATCTATGCAACACGGTATCTGCTAGTCAGTGCTGTCAACTTAGCAATCTCTGTTATTTCATGCTTCTACATGTATGCATTCATGGTACGTGTATGCGTGATTACCACTCCTACATATGTACCATAACTCATGAGTCGCAATTCACAACAAACAGTCCATAGCTTACAGTTCACGTCCAAGGATTCTTTGATCACACCTAGCTACGCCTCTTACAGCCCTAGCCTATTCCGAGGCAAGGTAAAAAAATATTGGCATGATTGGGCAAGTAGTTACTTAAAAATTTTGCTTTGTTGCCATCATTCAGCTTCATCTGAATGGCACGCTTTGCATGCCAGAAGCACAACTGCATTTTTGCCGATGGCCAGCCATGCTAGATAGCATTGATCTCTGACCGATCTTTGTCACATCCGAAGAAGGATGGATTGAACCCAACATTGAGTAAGGGCCTAAGAAGCTGTGCAAGAAGCAGTGTCATTTTTCCTAGCGTGTTTGACAAATTGGACTCAGTTGGCATAGATTTCTCGACAAATAGGTATGCTAATGGAACACCAGTCCCATCATATTCTTCAAGTACAGCAAAAAGGTCACATCCCGCACAATTGGTTCCAAATGCAGCATCAATAGCTAATTCTTTTGCTTTTGATGCAAGAAAGGTTGTAGAAACCTTAATGTACAACGCTAGTCCGTGGTAGTTATTGTTTTACTAGGTATATGATGGGGTACGTACACTTGCGCAGAGTTACTAAAAGGATTCGGATGCTTGAGTAGAACAGGCAATTGCGCGTATGGCAGGAATGTAAGATTGAATTGAAAGATGATGAGAATTAATATCTGACAGAAGTGGCAAATCTAAGCCTACTTATACTTCTAAAATCATCCGTGCGCCAACAGAGCAAACAATGCAAACATCAAGTCTTGTGGGACCCATACCTCGCCTAACTAGTCCCAACACTTCATCCTAGCCTCGGTGGTGTCACCTCATCTGCTGCTCATGCAGCCTTGCCATGTCCACTATGCTCCTAGGCACAACAGGGACCCACACCTCGCCTAACTAGTCCCAACACTTCATCCTAGCCTCGGTGGTGTCACCTCATCTGCTGCTTATGCAGCCTTGCCATGTCCACTATGCTCCTAGGCACAACAGTTATCCACACGAAATTAATGTTGTCGATACAATTCTCCTTTTTCTTTTTTTCTTTTTTTCTATGATGTTTATTAGATCTACGGATTACGTGCAGCTATGCACCCTAAAGTTCCCTATTGGGACCCAAGACCTCAGAAAGCGTACGCTATCCTCAGTCGCTAGAACTAAGATAATACATTCTTGACGCTGAACACTCATGCTAAGGAGGCATTCGCCGGCACCACTACAGGGTTACACTTGTTGAGACTTGCGCCCCGCTTCTCCCCTCAACCGTGAGTACCTGTCCAAGGAGAAAACAAAAAACCTCAGACTCCTCAGTATGCTTCATTATCCCGTCCTTCGCAACTGCGCGAGATGTGACCTCACAACGTCCTCTATCTTGTCGTAGCGGATGTTCAGGCCACAGAACTTTCAACTTAGACATGACCCAGATAGCGGATCACAACACTATCTTTTGTTGATAGGGCCTTAGCGCGCACAAAGCTCTCGAAGTCGAAACATCCTCTCAAATTCCCCTTTCAAAAACTCTATCCTCCCTCCACATCCTGCTTACTTGTTCTCAGTCTCTCATAAATTCCCCACTAGAACCGTATCCTTCCTTGATTGTCATGAGCAATCTGTCTTCCCAAATTTGTGCCCTGCGACTTTCATCCTCCGTCGGGTATCCATATCGAGGGCGTGTATATGGGGATCTCGACAAGGTAAGAACTGCGTCAATTTCATCGGGGATGGTCCAAAGTAGGAAGATAATCGATAGGTTGTAAAGTTGGCAGAGATGTATGAGAGGTTGAAGTCAAGTTATGGCCGAGAGAACGCTTGACGTGATGAGAGGGCTCCGACTGAGAATGCTAG
This sequence comes from Podosphaera xanthii, assembly GCA_028751805.1. Taxonomy (NCBI): domain Eukaryota; kingdom Fungi; phylum Ascomycota; class Leotiomycetes; order Helotiales; family Erysiphaceae; genus Podosphaera; species Podosphaera xanthii. Next base: position 1,338,507 of record JAPWIX010000007.1, read on the forward strand.
TGGACCTCTGACCCTGATCGTATGCAACTCCTCTTGGCTATCTCAAACATGCAGCGAACATAATGAGCTTTTACAGCCGGCACCGCGTGAAGGTGAGCAGTTCGACTTTGCCAGCCCACCTTTTTCTTTGGGCGGTAGCTTTGAAGACTTGAATTGATTCTGATCACGTTGCCAATATTTTGTACTTACCTTCTGCCACAATTATTATATTTGTTATTGGACAACAAGCTGGTATCCTGAAACTTTTATTTCTTAAATGTTCTGAAAGATTTCAGATGGCGATTGAGAGCGACTTTGTCTCTCAAAAAGTTCCCGGATCTCTTCCGAAGAGTGGATTTCTGCACGTGGAGTATGATATTTATGGCGTATTTTCAATCCTAGCGTGCGATTCTCGAAAGAGGGATGTTATTTAAGTTCACTTCCACAATTAAAATGACTTATCTGGTTACAGTCCCACATTTTGTTGGATGAAGTACGCTTAAATACGGCTTTGTCCTGCGCACGGTGGTACGTTCCCGTGAAATACTGTTAATGCGACCTTCGTTGTCTAAACCTGAAGCCTCTATTATATAAAATGAGTTTAGCTAGCATGTCTACAGCTTTGTTAAATTCTGAATAGTCAGAAGTGTCAACAACTGATGTTTCTGGCCGTAGCCCAAAAGCGACGGGTAATACATCAATGTAAAAGATGTACTCCATGTTTAATGTTTTGGATTGAGACTGTAGTCAGTCCCCTTTAGTTTACTGCGAAATTCATACACTTGACACCAAAGAAATACTGGTCGATTCCTGTCTCTGATTTTCGATAGAAAATAATTCCAAGTATCAAGAGCAGACTTTTTGCGCTTGTTCATGTGACTTACACACGTCTTCGTTAGTTTGGCTTTCCTGTTCTTACGAAACTCTTCTAGGGAACGGCGAGAGCCACAGATTGAGCTGTACTTGGAAGACTCTATTTGAGAAGTTAAAAATGTCATCCTGGTAATATAGTGCGCAATATTTTGGTGGAGTCGTAGTCAGATATTTACGCTTGATATGTGACGGAAATGACGAACTTTGAGTGTATTCTCAATTGAATAATAATAATAATAATGGTAATGCTGGGGGCAACCGAGTAGTAAAGGAAAGATACTGGAAAGACTGGTTAAGCCTCTCAGAAGCATTCAATATAAATGCCTGAGATCAATAACAGGGGCGTATAAATCCACTAGCTCTAGAGTTCTAGAACATGAAATGGCGATACAACCCATAGAAAACTACATAAAACAAGTAAGGGTCCAACACGCTGGAATCACCCACGGCACAAAGGTACAAATATTCGTAGAAGCATCGATCCACCGGATCCAGGAAGGGTCACGGAGAAGGACAGGGAAAAGCCAAAGCAGTCGTATCATCGACTATGAGGAGTGGAGGTCTAGATGCCAGGGAACAGAGACCCGTGGGGAGCAGAAAATTGCAGGCAAGATTGCAGCGTTCAAAAGTTGGCAGAAATCATGGCCAAACAAAAACAAGCGACAAACCAAAGGAAGCAGAGAAATAGAAGACACTATACTGTGAAATGCAGCGAAATTCACTACTAACCCGAGAACAGGAAAGGAGGGAATGAACGACTTAGGTACCCCCGTAGGAGTTCATAAAAACCTGACAAGGGCCCAAAGCAGCCGAGCAACTCAGATACGGAGCGCACACATAGGGGTTCGCTCGTACCTATTTCGAAGAAAAGTACTAGGAGTCGAAAGTCCAAGATGCCCATGAGGATACCCAACTCAAAACATAAGACACATGATCTTGTCTTGCCCACAATGGTCAAGTGGGAAGAGGAGTCTGGGCGGAAGCCAAAGTGAAATCCTTTGAGGCTATGACGAACAGTCCAGAAGATATCTCTAGAATTACAAAGTGGATACTTCAAGAAGGATGGTTTGAGCAGTTTCGGTTGGTAGGGGATATTGAAACCGCCATAGCAGCAAGAACATAAAAGGTTGATTGGGTAGAAATGGGTTCCACAAATGGCTGAGCAGCGATGATTGCACTTCCTAAAAGTAAGTCTCTGACAAAACAGACAAAGAAATAAAACGGGCATTACGAGGGGGATTTCACCAAAAGGGCTCCTCCTATGTAAATATAATAGTTTATAGATTCCTGCATGGGCCATTAAAGGCACTCTATCAAGTTAATGAAATCAAATCGAATCGAATTGTAATGCTGAATCGTGTGCTCGAGAACGCGCTTCAATTGTTATCGTGGATAAAGTATATATTTCTCAGTCGGATTAGCTTAGTCCCTGAATTATGTCAAGATCATTCATGACTAAAGTATTAGTAATAGTCATCGCTAGTATATAGTAGGACACACATAGGACTTTCACCCATATACTGATAATTATTCATATTATTCTACCCAATCTATTCCACCTGGCTTAACAGGTTATGAGACCGGTTGGCTTTCACTCACCATCATACATCTCTCGACGTACTCAACTCTTTTGTTCATCAGTTATTATCTCTTTTTTTTTTTGGACCTGATCAAGTCGAGCTCACAAAATGTCAGTTATTAGATCCACAGAATCCTCAGGAGAGGATGCAAAATTTAAGACAAAGTATGGGGATATTACGATCCTCTCATACAAAACTTTTCCTGAATGGCATGAAGACTGTTCACTCATTTGGTCTTTAGCTGGATTAGAGGGAATCATCGACGGGACGGAAGAATGCCCGACTGGTCCAGCAAGGGCCATAGAAAAATATGAGGCTAAATTTCAAGAGGCCAAAATTATCATCAATGGGTCTATCGGGAGAACTTATAAGCAGACGGCGAAAAGATTTTTTACAGCCAACGATTTCAAGGGCTTGTGGGCCAAATTAAATGAGCTAAATCCTGCTCAAACACCTCATTTCGCTAGCTCCCTTCACCACGATCTTCACCAAGTCAAGTTTGATCCGTCAACTCAATCAATTCAAGGAGTAGTTGATCAACTTCAGAAAATTCAGGCTCAACTAGAGCAGACAATCCTACCCCAGCCTGAAGAAATGATACGCCAGTGTCTGATTCAAGCACTGCCAAACGACGACTTCTGGCGAATTCAGAGGATGCATGTGCTCGCAAACAGCCTGAGTTTGCATGATACAATCATGTATCTCAAATCATGCAAATCCACCGAATCAAGCAAACCTCCAGCCGAAGTAAACATGGCTCGAGACAACAGAGGCGTTCCAGGGCCAGGAAGGGGAAGAGGAATTGGAAGAGGAAGAGGTGGACGTGGACGTGGACGTGGAAGGGTCGACAAGAGCAGGAACTTTGTTGTGCTATCGACATCGGCGATCTACATAACCGTGATGTGGATCGCATCAGGTGCACCATACCGCACGTGTGAGGTCAGGTGCTAAGTGGATCATAATATGTTTGATGTGTTTGACACGGTGGGTCAAACACTAAGCGAGAATATTCGTATATAAATAGTGGGCTCTCCGCACAATGTATTTAGAAATATAATCATCATCCATTTCTTATTAATTACACAATATCAATTTATACCACATTCATCCAGTTCACAACAGTGACATCTTTGCAAAGGTCAGCACATGATGATACCTCCCAAATCTCATAACTGTAACAAACTTCCAGGATCATCAGGATAATGGAAGAAAATGGGGGTCGGCAAGGGGAAGATTTAGAGGAAAAGATGGACAGTTGCATGGAACCAATTTTGACGAAAACCAATGCAAGTGGTGTCTCAAGCATGGGCACTACGAAGCTCAGTGTGAAAGTTATAAAAGACATCGAAGGCAAGCTTTGGAAGAAAACAATGGTAGGAACCAACATACCAATACGGGGTATACCGCCATAGTATCGTCTGTTCCTGAAAAGGAAAACACCATCTTCTCCTACTCTCCTATTGCATCGCCATGTGTGACCAGCCGATCATTTTCTGCTTCAACTAGTTCCCATACCATAATCGATTCTGGTGCGACCGAGCACTTTAGTGGCATCTACTCAGATTTCAATCAGTTAAAAAGATGGAACTCCCCACGCAATTTCACTGTAGCGAATGGCAAAGAAGTTCTATGCGAAGGATATGGAACAATTAAAATCAAAACTCAACACCAAATACTCGAACTCAATAATTTATGGTTTGTAAGGGATTTTGGGAATGTTCGTCTGATCTCTGTCTGGCGCCTAAACGACTCTGGTATTGAAGCACGATTCATCGACCACAATTGTCATCTTATCAAAGATAATAAGAAAATTATGACTGTTTTAGGCTCAAATCGACTGTACAAAATTCAAGAGCTAAAATCATCAGCACTCAGTGGAATCTCCACTGTGGCACCCGTATTTGACAAACGGACCTCATCAATGCCAGATAATATTGACAATCAACTCGGAGAGTCAATGACAGAATTAATCCAAAGTACTCCATCTTCGCGCGAGAATATACAATCCATTCCGAATGATAAATGTTATGCCGAGCTTCGGTGAACGTGCTCGTTCCGGCAGCAGGAGCTTAGACGGAGCGGTACACGGCAGAGTACGCTGGGGTCACGGAAGAGCCAATGCGGCTGCAGTCGGGCTGGAGTGTTTGGATAAGTTAAGCGATGTTCGGCACACAAAGAATATCTGTGTTTGCTGCATTTGATCTGGTCACACACAGACATATTCTTGGTATAAATAGGCTGAAGTCTGCCACATTGTAAATATTTTTATCATCATTCTTATCATCTTTTAATTCAATCTTACATTCCTGCCATACGCGCAATTGCCTGCTCTACCCAAGCATCTGAATCCTTTTAGTAACTCTGCGCAATTGTACGTACCCCATCATATACCTAGTAAAACAGGTTATGAGCCCGGCGCTGTACCACGCATAGAAGCATTACTAATAGTAAATAGATTGCTCCAGGTTCCACACCACCATGTTCCAATCCATGCACCGCGACACCTCCAAGGTTGTTCTCTCTCAAGGCGTTCCACTTGCAAAGTGGAAAAGTTGTCTCCAGGCGAAATTAGCCAAGAATAATGTCATAGGACATGTATTCCATAATTTCCCTGGCATCCGCCCAATCCTTCGACCCGCCGACACTACTGCGGAAATGAGCCCTGAAGATCCGGGTTTCTCGACCGCACTTGACGAACATCTCAGGGCTCTAGAGATATGGACTCTTGGAGAAATTTCTGCAAAGAACATAATCATCAGCAGACTCGATCCCTCGATGTGTCCTAGATCATATGATCAGATGACGGCTCTCGAGTTATACAATAGCATCGCCGACACCCGAAAGGAAACAGCCACCGCACCATACGCGCGCGCATTGGAAAAGTTCCTGAGGACAAGGTTTGTTAACACTGCAGATGACTATATTAATCGTTTCCAGGTACATCTTCAGTCTCTCAACGAGGCTGCTGAATCTCTACATGCAGCCACCGGGACTGAGTACCATGTGACCAAGGGCCAAGCCGCTGCCGTCTTTGTTCTCGGCACCAAGCATGTGCCATGGTTAGGTACATGGCGAGATCTAAGGGCATGTAACGACAATAATTCTTACACGTCTTTGGAAACTATGATGTCGACTCTTAGGGTTGTTGATGGTCATAGGACCACCACAGCTGCCGAAACTAACCACGCTATGGCAGCCCAAGGCTCAAATGTAGCCAATGACCCTGACGCCGAATGCAAGAGATGTAAGCATAGACACCTCAATAGAGAGTGTTTTAAACAACATCCCGAATTGGCTGTCGGACCAGTTGGTGAGCGATATTTAGCTCGGAAAGCTATTGGCAAAGGCAAAGGGAAGGGGAAGTCTAACGTTATCTCTGTCGCCAATCCCTGTATTGATAGTGATAGTGAGTCTGAGGACGGAGTAGCAGTAGCTGCCCCCGCATCTTCCTCATCCAATACACGCTTTGCTATCTATGATACCGGTGCATCGCACCACTTTGTCCCATGTGAATCCATGTTCCGTGACATATTTACCAGGCATAAGCCCATCAAGTTTGACCAAGCAGTAGGAAAAACATCACTCACAAGACAAGGTACCGCACGCATCGTCATTGGTAGTACTACCCTTGATCTCCATGACTGTTTATATTCCCCCAATTCCTCCTGTATAATCATATCGGCCGGAAGACTCCAAAGATTGGGCTCTATAACGCCTGACGATAATATGACAACACTCACAAGAAGAACTCCACAAGGCCAGTGTATACCAATAGCCAGATTAATTAGGAAGAATGATGTGTATTATATCCACTCCCTGCCTAGTCATCATGATCAACCACTTATAGCAGCCCCAGGAGTGGCCAGAGTCTCCAACACTTCCAGTGCACAGAGATGGCATCAGAGATTAGGTCACACCGGGCAGAAGATTCTAAAGAAAACAGCACAATGCTCTAAAGGCATGGAAGGATTAAACACAAGTGAATTATCTACTTGTGAGACCTGTCATCTCAGCAAAGCACAACGGTATGTCTCACGAGAACCGAGGCCTACACCATTTGATCCCCTTGATGAGGTCTTCATTGACACTGTTGGAAAACTAACCACGGCATGTAATGGGCAACAGTACGCTGTTATCATTACCGACGCAAAATCACGTATGAGATGGGCCATTTCCACGTGCACCAAAGACCAAATTGCACCCCAGTTAGTAAAATGGGTCGAGCATCAACATCATCAGTACGGCAAAAGAGTCCGCACTATTTTTAGAGACGGGGGCTCCGAATTCTTCCGCATAAAATCCTACTGTGAACAACACGGGATTAGGACAGACGTCTCCGCACCTTATACGCCTGAACAAAACGGGACATCTGAAGCATCCAACAAGGTCATTCTGAGAAGAGCAAGATCTATGCTCATAGATGCACGAATGCCTGCATGTTACTGGCCGTGGGCGGTCGAACACGCATGCTTCATCACTAATCGTCTATATTGCCTCCGCACAAAATCGGTGCCGTTAATAGACTTTCTCAAAGGTTTGAAGCAGCCTCACTCAGACCAAATTGATTTTACCAACCTTCCACGCTTTGGTTGTCGTGCATATAAACTCATTGACCCTAAACCAGGCAAATTCGAGCCAAGGGCAGAAATGGGCTGGTTTGTAGGATTTCAAAAGAATACTAACAAAAACTTTCTCATCTATCACCCCCATTGGACACCAGCGCAAGGGTGGAAATGGTCTGAAAGCATCACCCCTCACGCATCCTTTAACGAAGACACAGTTTTTGGCGATGAACTAAACTCTATAGAACGCCAGCATACTACCAGCTACTGGGCAAATCTCAGTTCCATCTTCTCGGAGCCACCATCGACCCAGCCGCCATATCCATCGCATGACCATACGAGCAACAACACACCATCACGGCCTCAACCTACTTCACAACCATCGGCACCCCATCAATTCACTGCAGAAAATCAGAGGGAGCATCCGCCGTCTACACCTCACCACCCCACAGTCACCATGGAATCTGTAGAGTCATATGACTCACATGACTCACATCCACCAAACTCTATCATCAACCATCAATCAGATTCACACGATATTCATACTGTCCCCAATTCGCCAGAATCTGATAATTTTCCTTCGCATTCAACAGATCTGCAAGTCGTTTCAAGGCCAAGCCACCAACTTGCGGATCAGAGGGAGATACCCGCTGTGGAAATTTCGGACGATGAAGCAGAATCGACTGAGCAGGATGAACATCTTGACCACGTCATGACTGGATGGGATCCAGTACAACCAGTGGCCGGTACCAAGCGTCCTCACTCACCAGAAGACGGCATTACTAGGTCACAACGCGGTAGAGCAGTCAAGCGTGTTGACTATTATCGACTACACCATGGCATGACTGCACAAGCATCAACTGACCCACAAACATGGGACGAAGCAATGTCCAGCCCAGAAGCCCCACATTGGAAAAGAGCAGCTGAAGAAGAATTCCAATCTCTGAAGCAGAAGGGAGCCATACGGATAATCCCACACTCGCAACTACCCAAAGGCCGCAAGCCCATGAAATGCAAGTGGGTATTTAAAAGAAGTTTCTCGCAAACGGCGACATAGAAAAATATAAGGCTCGCTGCACAGCTAAGGGCTTTACTCAGCGACAAGCCATTGACTACCATGAAACCTTCGCACCCACACCTAGACCTGAAACAGGACGAATCATTCTCGTTCTTGCACACCAACTAGGCTGGCACAGAAAACAAGGTGACGTACCAACTGCATTTCTTAACCCTGACCTTAAAATAGACTTGTTTATGGAACTTCCAAAAGGATACGAGAAAGATGGCTATGTCATCCGACTCTGCAAAGGCCTTTATGGACTCAAGCAAGCAGCGGCTTTATGGTATGATGATGCTAAGTCAACACTTGCCCAGCTGGGTTTATTTCCCACCACATCTGACATTTGTCTCTACACTAACAGTGAAAAGGATCTTTTTGTACTGATGCATGTTGACGACTTTCAAGTAGTGAGTCCACATCAGTCAAAAATAGACCAACTAATGAGTGAATTATATCGTAAATATAACCTCAAGACTGTCAGCACTGATCTGTTCCTTGGCATAGAGATCAGCCACCCATCAACTACGGTTCTGAAGCTCTCTCAAGGACAATACGCACGCACTCTTCTCAACAGACACGGTCTCTCAGACTGCAAGTCAGCAAACACGCCATTGGAACGCATGATGGAACCAAACAACGTGACGTGCCTTCCGCATGAAAAGACAGAGTACAACTCATGCATTGGAGGACTACAGTATCTCTCAAACAACACGAGACCAGACATTGCATTCGCGGTAAACCATCTCGCAAGATTCCTGGTCAACCCATCGAACGAACACATGCAAGCCGCACGTCAAGTACTCCGGTATATTGCGAAGGACCCTGACCAAGGTATAGAATTCACTCGAAACAACCATCAAGCAACTCTCGAAGCATATTCGGACGCAGACTTTGCAGCCGACCCATCAACCAGCCGATCGACATCTGGAATGCTAATCAGATTATCATCAGGTCCTATCAACTGGAAATCACATCTGCAACGGGAGGTGGTCCTGTCCACCACTGAGGCAGAATACTTGGCAGCTACTGAAACCTGCCGCCAGCTCCAATGGGTCAAGTCACTCATTCAAGAACTAGGTATCACTAACCGCATTAATGGGGCAGCATGTACCAACCTTCACGTCGACAACCAATCAGCAATCTCACTGATCAAAAACCATGACAATCATAAGCGGTCTAAGCATATAGCGCTCAGGAACTCCTACTGCCGCGAGCAGCATCAAAATGGGAAGATAACTGTCACCTTTGTCCCATCAAATCTTCAGCTTGCTGACGCACTGACAAAGGTCAAGTCACCTGTGGAAATTCACTGAGAAGCTGAGAAATAGTCGTTACCGACAGAGGGAGTGTTATGCCGAGCTTCGGTGAACGTGCTCGTTCCGGCAGCAGGAGCTTAGACGGAGCGGTACACGGCAGAGTACGCTGGGGTCACGGAAGAGCCGATGCGGCTGCAGTCGGGCTGGAGTGTTTGGATAAGTTAAGCGATGTTCGGCACACAAAGAATATCTGTGTTTGCTGCATTTGATCTGGTCACACACAGACATATTCTTGGTATAAATAGGCTAAAGTCTGCCACATTGTAAATATTTTATGATCATCATTCTTATCATCTTTTAATTCAATCTTACATTCCTGCCATACGCGCAATTGCCTGCTCTACCCAAGCATCTGAATCCTTTTAGTAACTCTGCGCAATTGTACGTACCCCATCATATACCTAGTAAAACAATAAATCTCTCTGGGAACTATACCATCGTCGTCTAGGGCACATAAATTTTCGAGATATAAAGAAACTAGCTGACCAAGGTGTGATACCCGGCAAATTAACCGACAAAAGACCCGTGTACCATGGAGAAAAACAATGCGAATCCTGCTTAGCCGGAAGACTGAAAGAACGTTTTAACAAGAAAACAGATACCAGGGAGCACATCAAAGGAAGACGTCTGCACGCAGATATCTCAGGGATCCAAGGGACATCAATTAAAGGCTTCAAATATTTCCTCGTAGTTGTGGATGATGCTACCAGAATGTACTGGGTTTCTCTCCTTCACACTAAAGAAACAAAGGAAGTGTTGAACCTTTTCAAACAAATCATAGCCATGGTCGAAGTCCAAAGTGAAAACAAAGTATGGTATATAAGGGCTGACAACGGAAAAAGTGAATTTGGACCCGCATTTATGGACTATTTAAAGGAAAGAGGTACCCAATCTGAGCCGTGCCCACCCTATAAACACTCAATGAATGGTGTCGCGGAAAGAGCAATAGGAATTTTAGCAACCTACGCAATGTCAATGCTGTTTGAGGCACAGCTACCACATCAATTTTGGGATTACGCCATCGAGCACGCAGTTTGGATACGCAACAGAGTGCCTACATCAGCTCTACCCTTCGGTCCAAGCGAATCAACAACAAGCAAATGGAACATCCCACACGCAGCATGGTATGAAAAGCTACCCAAGCTTCAAAACTTAAGGCCATTCGGATGTGTTGCAACTCTAGCCTACCCCAAAGCTCTACTACCTCAGAAGTGGACTCCCAATACAAGAGAGGGTATATCAATCTTTGTAGGAATGAGAGGGGAATCGATTCATAAATTATTATTCGCTGCGACGCTACAAGTTTGGGAATCGGCTGATGCTAAAGTAGACGAATATACTTACGCAACAGTAAGTCTAGGGCAAGATATTAAGGCTAACGTCCATAAATCACAGGCTCCGGGGAATATCACACAATATACGCCGAAACCGCAGGTTGGTCGGCCCAAAGGAGTAAAGCAAAAGCGAGTTCACTTTCCCCGAAACACAGGCACGATCAACGAATCGAATAATTTAGATATAGCTTCCTGGAACACGCAAAGAACGCCTGGAAATGCATCTCAAAATAATGGAAGCCTGAAGCTACAAAACGCACCAAGTGCGCAGGGACAAATGGAGATCTCTGACGGAGCATTGGAAAACTCCGGTGAAGTGACGACTTCACATAATAATGAACTCTTCAGCTCTGCTGTTGAAATACCTGGGGCGTCTGGCCAACGCGTACAGGAAGCACAAATGGACGTGCTCAGACCGTCGTTGCGTACGACGCGTTCTGGAAGGGTCGTGAAACCTTCAAGACATGCGGTGGAAGCTGCCGTAAATCATTCAAGACATGCGGTGGAAGCTGTCATACCTCAAAATAATGCACAAATGGAAGTGCTAAAACCATTGCGAGAAGCAACACGCTTTACAGTGTTGACAAGATCAACCTCAAAAGGACAAGCTTTTGGACCCAAAGTCAAGCAACTGGCTAACGCACGCAAGGCAGTGTTTATAAATGCAGAGGAATTAATATCCCTAGGTGCACCTACACCGCCCTGTGAATCGATCACTGTTGAACAAGCAATGGAAGATGATGAAATTGGTTGGATTGATGCCATAATAAAGGAGCTTCTGGCTCTTCAATCAACTGGAACATTTACAATTATCAAAGGTGAGCCACCAGTTGGTAGGAAACTTATATCATCTAGACTCGTTTTACGATACAAACTGGGAGCAAATTCTACAGAAAGAGTCAAGAAAGCGAGAGTTGTCGCAAGAGGTTTCGAGCAACAAGTAGGACTAGACTACTTTTGTCGTAAATAGAGAAGTAACATGACTGCATAACTAATCTTACCCAAAACAGTATAGTGTCTTAATGCACTATTATGAAAATAATTAACCGAGATAATTATTTTCAACTGTATTACTAAGCTGCTTCCATGACCATCATGTTATCAGATTCTATAAGGATCCTCATTATTCTAGCAGCTTCTCTTGTTTGCCCATATGGCCAACAACCTTCTTTATGGAGCTACACTTTACCTTATTTAGCAATGTATAGAAAGGCATAGAAGAATATAGAATGTACTGGTGGAATGTGGAACACCATTAAGAATGTATATAAGTAGGCAGAGTTTTCCCTCAGTAGAAAAGTAAGCTTTTTGTCAAAATATACTACTTGGTCTATTTGGGAACCATAAACAACCTCCCTCATCGTCAGCGTCAGTCTGTGTAATCATCGCCATTAGCAGAACCTTCTAACCTTTAACGGTACGTCCTTCAGACTTGTTCATAACCAATTATTTCAATTAGCCTATGGTCATCTGAATTTGATATCATCATTCCAAGACTTCAGTATATCCACAAAGGGATGTAGTTTTTTTAAAATCATTTTTGCGTATGCAGCATGAGGCTATGACGCGAATGATTACGGAAGATGTGTATGTGACGCAGTACTCTCATGATAGGGTATTGTTCGTTGATCCGCTTCTTATAGGGTACAGGGGTTAAAGCGGGGATAAAGTGGAGATAAAGTGGTGATATTCCAGGTTACCTCACGATAGATCCACAGTATCCCTGTTAGCTTCAAATTTTAAAATCTTATGGCCTAAGGCATAAGAGATATGCATCTGTATATGAAGTCCAACGCCCACCTTCATGCCTGCACCCTTCTTCACTCGCGCACACCTGAGGTCGTTTCGTTTAAATCATTGTCAGCTATTTACTATTATTTTGCTCAACGGCATACTTTTATTTCATTCATCTATCTAATTTTTACTTCATGTGAGTGCATCTGAACCTTAAGTCAACTACTTTAGAAGATTTTAATTTACTGTACTAGATTGCCGCAAAGATGGATTCACCTCAACAACCTTCTCCATCATCAGCATCTCCTACTTATGCAAAACGCCTAACACAAACTCAACGTATTCAAGTAAGTCTGAAATCTACAAATTGATAAGGTTAAGAGAGTAACATGTGCAGGTTAGAACCTTGGCCAGTGAGGGACACAGTTACGTCAAAATCTCTCAACGCCTTGGGATTACATGGCGACAGGTACAATACACCATGAGCGTTGAAAATACCGAGCCTCAGTACTCCAGTGGTAGGCCACCTATTCTAAGTAGTTCCCAGGTCGATGAAATAGAATTTTTCGTCTGTTTATCATCGGAAAATCGTCGGATGTCATTTTTCCAACTTGCACATTTTATATTTCGGCACTTTGGTGTGAGCGAGAATGTGATCCGACGTGAACTGGCAAAGAGGGGATATGCACGCAGGATTGCACGATTAAAACCTCCTATCTCTTCAGTCAACAAACTGAAGAGATATGAGTTTGCCAGAATACATCTCCACTGGCGGAAGGAACATTGGATGAGAGTCCTCTGGTCCGACGAGACTTGGGCTATGAATGGTCGGCAAAGTGATCGTTGGGTCACAAGAAAGGTCAGTAGTCCCTTAAAGGCTCCTAAGATTTAGAGTTCCCTTGAGCTAAGTTTAAGTCAAAGATTGGGGAAGAGTACGAAGATACCTGTGTCCTAGCCAAGACGCGGAGGAGAGTTGGGTGGATGTTCTGGGGATCTTTCTTTGGACGACAGAAGGGGCCTTGCCTGATTTGGGAGAAGGAATGGGGCCATATCACTGCGGCCAGTTACTGCGAGAGGATAGTGCCTCTCATAGAGAGTGCGGTCTTTCGGGAACCAGGACTAGATGTGATGCAGGACAACGCCCCTCCTCACAAGTCGAGGCAAACTATGCGTGAGTTTGAAAGGAGGAATATTTCTCTAATGGAGTGGCCGCCATATTCTCCTGATTTAAATCCGATAGAAACTTTGTGGAGTTATATGAAAGCGTACATGGAGCGTCTTTATCCAGCGTTGGATCAAGGGGGGCAGCGGAGTCAAGGGCATCTTCGTCAAATAGTGAACGAGGCGTGGGATCTGGGGTTTAATGGGGATGACTTGGAGAAACTGATAGATTCGATGCCCCGAAGAATCAGAGCCGTTTACGAAGCTGAAGGCGGATATGTAAATTATTAGCTAGATAGAAGTATAATTTATTTATGAAATGTATTAATGAATTAAAAAGTGAATAGAGGGCTATAATGGACCAAAAAAGCAAAACCAACGAATATTTCGTTGTGAAATTTTTGCCATACAAATTTAAAGTTTAGGTGGGGAGATCTACTTATCGTCATGCTAATTCAAGTTAGTAAAAGCCTATATACCCTGTAAAAGTCGAATTTTAGCGCCTATACACGATTAATACCGTAGTATCAGAGTATGACTCTGTTTGACGTTTGGAACACTCATACTCAGATTTCATTTGCAGATACCACTACGAGAATAACGTCTTGCGACATGTAACCTCTTTCGTGAATACCCACCTCTGGGAAAAATGGGTAAAAACCTGTGGTTACCTGAGCATGCTTTCATCATCCTACGAATACGATATTACCGCGAGAGAAATAGTGTGCGGGTCTTGCTGGATTCGAAGCAGCTTTCTCCTGTCTCAAGTGGGGCATGTGTCTACGCCACCCGAACTCTACATGGGAGAACGACCCGGATGATATACCACTGCACCATCCGACCCTGGACCTACTATAGGGTTGACAGGTTCTACTGTACTGTACGCATTTTCTAAAAATACCTGAGTGAGTTAATGAGGCAGCAAATCAGGATAACGAAAACCAAAATATTCGACCTTAAAAGTTTATTATCGCGATGTTTGTTTTAACGATTCGTTATATGTAAAGTTGTTTTACTAGGTATATGATTGGGAGACGTACACTTGGTAAGAGTTACTAAGATAGAATATGGTGGAGATGGTATATATTTAAAATGATAATGATGTATGAAGATAATGATAATATATTTGCAGTGTGGCAGACTTCAGCCTATTTATACCAAGAATATGTCTGTGTGTGACCAGATCAAATGCAGCAAACACAGATATTCTTTGTGTGCCGAACATCGCCTAACTTATCCAAACACTCCAGCCCGACTGCAGCCGCATCGGCTCTTCCGTGACCCCAGCGTACTCTGCCGTGTACAGCTCCGTCTAAGCTCCTGCTGCCGGAACGAGCACGTTCACCGAAGCTCGGCATAACAAAAGTCAAAGTTATAAATTTGGTGACGGTGGTACTCGAGACAATATAAATTACTAAAGGAATGAATTATGATGAGGATGATAGTATATTTCTCAAGAATGAACCTAAACCGCACACCTCTCATCTAGATGGATCAAGAGGCTATTTATCTACATGTAAGACCCGCTAGTAGCTATATTATTTCCTTGCCATATCTCAAAATAACAGTCTAAAGTTAGATCCGAAACATCTTAACAATAGATACTGTATCATGACAGAAACCTGGAACGCCACCAACGAGCTTGGTACATCGACAAAACGGATTCCATCTCGAACACAAAAAAATCGCAGAAAAAAATTAAAAGATTTTATCAACAGAACATGAACTTGAATTGACAGAAATTGGTTGTACCAATTACTGCTAATGTTGTAGCGTTTGCGGTAAAATGGTTATGCCGCGAGGTATGAAAAACTCCATCGCCAACAAATTGAACGGCTTCAATTCAGGTAGAATGGACCCAAAGACGACTCCTTGTTTATTCCTCGATGCTGAGCATCTGCAAGAGTAAATGACCTGCGCCAAAGGGTCGGATGGTGGTGTGGTATACCGCCCAGGCCGTTCTCACAAGTCTGAGTAGCTGAGGCGCATGCCCCACATGAGACAGGAGAAAGCTGTTTCGACTCCAGCATGACCCTCACACCTTATTTCTCGCCTGGTCATATATGCGACGATGACGAAGGCACAATGGATAGTTATGGGTGGCTGAAATGCGTTCTTGCGATAGACGTAAACGGTTGAGGGTTCAAAGGGCTAGCAGACGCCTGACTTCAAGTTATGTTTTTAATTGATACTCGGCTGTGAGTGCTCCCCATGTAAAGTTAAGTAGTCGCTCCCTGTACTGTACCAGTGTCATTCGTGTCCTAACCTAGCGGTTGCATACACAAGGATGATTTAAAAAAATATATAGACCCTCGCCATACCACGATAAAAAATACAACAGTCGCAAATGCAGGTATGATTCATTGATAATTTCTGACTGTTCACTCCTAGCAGCATGGAGTTGCTTGTCGGAGAGGAATTCGATGCTCGAACTCGCGCTAGACGGGGCTGTCCATGCGAAGGCTGTCGATGCTAATAGACTGAGAGGGGTTGACACCAGTACAGTAAAACTTCTCTAACACGATAGTGGGTCCCGGCATAAGTGTTGAAAATATTCATTGTAATTCATCCATTTATATTTGCAATACTTGCCCCTGCGCGCAAAATGACATGTAAGGGTAAGTGTTGCAAATATAAAAGTCCAAGTTACACTGAATATTTTCAACACTTATGCCGGGACCCACTATCGTGTTAGAGAAGTTTTACTGTACGAGCCATTTTGTCGCTCACCTCGAATGGGAATATAGTAGAACCCCTCTTAGCTAATAGTGGGTCCCGGTATAAATGTTGAAAAGATTTATTGTAACTTGGACTTTTATATTTGCAATACTTACCCCTGCACCCAAAATGACCTGAAAGGGTAAGTGTTGCAAATATAAAAGTCCAAGTTACAATAAATCTTTTCAACATTTATACCGGGACCCACTATTAGCTAAGAGGGATTCTACTGTACTCGGAACGCGGGTCTCGTGATACCGGAGATTGGGGGTCGCGCGTCCTCTTAGAAACGTTTGGAGGTTAAGGTAGCGACTGTGATCTGGGAAACGAGCATTCTGGTGTAGGAATGGAATATCTTGAAGTGGTACATGTTGTTACGGGCTATGCCGAAGACCTACATTTTACCGGGACAGGGGATACTCATTTAGCGGGGCTTTGTAGATCATCATTTAGTTTCCCCTTATTTTACAACACAAAAACAACTGCAATCTGAATGACAGGGCACGGATAGTTGGGCTAAGCTGTAGGAATATATTAGCTACTGTATACACCGTGACAGGTTACTTTTTACTTAGAATATTAACAGTATTCGACCACCTAACCTTTGTTTCTATCGCGTTTTGTAATCGCCCCATCACTCATGTATTCGAATTCCGTCTCCGGGTCACTGGCAATCAGATACCCAAATGGGGAAAGAGGATTTTAAAAATCTGAAGCTGTTGCTCAGTGCTTTGCCCAAGAATAAATCAAACTCTTCAGCCCAGTATTCTCCCGAACCAGTCGTACAATTGTTTCGACATAGATCAGTGATTTACATGCTTGAACATTTTTACATGTTTATTGGAATTTGTCTAGAGTTCCTAATTAATCGCTACCGTGCTACGTACTCATTCTGCCAAGTCGGTTAGCAAAGATGTATTCTCTATATGTTTGAGGTATGACAACTTTTGAATCTCGGAACGCCAAAAAAATTCAAGTCACCATTCCTATCTACTAACGCCTTCTTCCAAAATTATATTGAATCTCAAAAATTATTACTCGTCAGACGTCTTCAAACTCAATTTCTTCTTCTTCTTCGTCGTCTTCTTCTACTTTTGTATTCAATGGCTCTTCTATTTTAATTTTTTTGACCACTCTCTCTTCATACTGATTTCCAGAGCTTCTGCCCGAATTTTTCATTCCCATATCCGTCCCGTTAGATAATTCGCTGGCATTCCGCTTCAGAGGCTTAGTTTCAGTAGCTGGCTTCATATCATATGATGATATGGGCGTTTCGATGCTAGAAGTCACAGGGACATCCTCGAAGTCATCCTCTTCTTCCTCGTCGGTTTCTTCCTCTTCAGCTCGCTCGACTTCGGCCTGTTTAGCTTGTTCAGCCTTGAGACGGGCAAAATATTCATCCATATCTGTTCCATCAGTATTTCCCAGTGGCTCGTCAAGATTCTTCTTCGTATCAACTCCCTGAGATGAAGCCGAAAAACTTGGCTGAGTGCCGAATTTAACTTGTTCGCCAGTAACAGTGCTGTGCGTGAAGTGTACAGGCATAGCATTTTGGAGAGCAACTTTCTCCTTCATGGCCTTTTCGGCGGCTAAATCGGCGTCTGTTGGACCCTCCGAATTTATAAGTGTAACCGAGATTGAAGTAGGACCGACGTTTGTCATGCCTTTGACAGCAGTTGGCTTCGCAGTTGAGGTCTCGACAGGTGCTGTCTCATTGGCAGGGTTAGAATCATCTCTGATAACCTCTAGCCTAGTGGCCATGGCTTGGTCAAACTTTATATCAGGAATAACGACCTCATCAATTTTTGGCAACAAATCTGTAATGAATTTGAATTGAGCGTGATATCTGGTAGACTGCTCATGACCACCACGATTATTTTCTGGATCATGTATTAGGGGGAAGCTACACTTGTGGCAAAGAAATCCAGCTTTAGCATCCCACCGATCAAGTACGTCGATTTGGGTCCATTCCGATTTACACCGGTTACAGAACCATTCTTTCCTGTCTTCCTGGGGTATGGTGTTGCCTTGTACGTTCTTATTCAAAAGATAGACCCGCCATTTGATTGCATCAATTGTAGCTCGGTAGTCGATGTAATAATATGTTCGGCTCATAAGACGCGTCTGATCTCCTTTTTGTTCTGCGCGGGTATGACTGTTGAGACAATGGTGTCAGTTCCAAAGAGCCATGTAAAGATGTGCGCATTACACTGCGAGAAATCTATCCTCATTCAAGCGGCCACAAAGCTTATGGAGCTCCTTCAGATTCATGCCCATGAGGTAGGCTAAATCATCATCTCGTATTCTAGAGATTAATCAATACTCCGCGAGCCTACAGTTAACATGACACGTACGCAGAGTGTAAGATCAAGGCATCTATCACAAGAATATGCTTGGTTTCGTAAAATGATCGCATACATGAGCGCACGAGACTTTGAGCAAGGTCCATTGCGTTCAAAAATCTGAACGTTCGTCAGAATTTCGAATTAAATTTAGAGTGAAGCTTGTCACTTACTGAGGTTGACGGGAGACCTCTTTAAGGGTCAAAGAACGACGAGCGCTATCCAACGAAACCTATTTATTTCAATTGTATAGCGATCTCATGTTTCAACCATGAGATGCTAATTCTCAAGTTGCGGAGAAACATAAACGTACTGTTTTGGTGCCCTACGTTTGGAGAGCAGCGACACAATTGTGATGTTTCCGTAATGACTCCGGCCGAACTTAGCAGGCTTTTGGCCACAAAAAAAGCTAGGCTTCGATTTTTCGAAATCGAATAAATATTTGTTCACTGCTGCCCAGTACAGTTGTCCCTCTCTAACTCGATAGTGGGTCCCGGTATAAGTGTTGAAAATATTCATTGTAATTTGGACTTTTATATTTGCAACACTTATCCTTACAGGTCATTTTGCGTGCAGGGGTAAGTATTGCAAATGTAAATGGTAGAATTTCAATGAATATTTTCAACACTTATACAGGGACCCACTATCGATTTATAGAGGGACGACTGTACATATACGTGCTGAAAGGCCGGATGGTTCAGTGGTATACCATCTGGGCCGTTCTCCCAAGTAGTGTCCAGCTAGCCGAAGCACATACCCTACCTTAGACAACAGAAAGCTGACTCGACTCCAGCATGACCCTCATACCTTATTTCTCGCCTGGTCATATATGTGACGATGACGAAGGCACAATGGATAGTTATGGGTGGCTGAAATGCGTTCTTGCGATAGACGTAAACGGTTGAGGGTTAAAAGGGCTGTAAGACGTCTGACTTCAACTTGTGTCTTTAATTGGCACTCGGCTGCGAGTGCCCCATATCTACTTGAGTCATTGCTCCCTGTACTGTATCAGTGTCATTAGTGTCATAGCCTAGAAATCGTATTTACAAGAATGATTAAACAAAATTGTTGCGTGCTCTGGCACATGTAAGCTTACTATTAAAGAGATTGTAGGACCGGATGAGGGATTGGTATAACCTACACGATTGATTGATTGAACCTGATTATTTTTTGATTACTTATTATGTCGTGCCGGCGCACAGCATACAACTTCAAGGATAATGTACTGGTTAGCTCAGCCTATTCACGGCTACCCGACGCGTCAGTCTCCCGAAAGATTCCAACCATGGAGATGCGTAAATTTCAAACGTAAGGTACTTGTAGATGACTAATCAGATCTGCATCAAGCAGCAATATTTATTTATTTATATTCAGGTCACAAGTTAAAAATTCTTCTTTGTCCCTCTTGAGACTAGGGTCGGTGAAGCTGGCTGAGGTTAAGCCAAAACCCAGAGCTCAACTTGTTCCAACCAAACATTACTTGAAGTAGCTACAGTTAGAGGAAAAGGCAAAGGAAATTACTTCAAGAAATGTACAGAGTGTTGGAAATGGAGAGACGTTGTGTTTCAGACTTCTTAGCCTTCCATTTCGTCTAGGTTCCCGCCAAGATCTTTTGTATCTTGTAGATGTTGAAGTTGATGCAATATGAATTATAAGTTGTCATGGGACTGTTAGTGGCTGAGCTTGGCGAAGGCGCTTGTGTGCTTATTCTGGGATATACTCGTTTAAATGTCGCCGAGGGTCGGATGGTGCAGTGGTATACCATCCGGGTCGTTCTCCCATGTAGAGTTCGGGTGGCGTAGACACATGCCCCACTTGAGACAGGAGAAAGCTGCTTCGAATCCAGCAAGACCCGCACACTATTTCTCTCGCGGTAATATCGTATTCGTAGGATGATGAAAGCATGCTCAGGTAACCACAGGTTTTTACCCATTTTTCCCAGAGGTGGGTATTCACGAAAGAGGTTACATGTCGCAAGACGTTATCTCGTAGTGGTATCTGCAAATGAAATCTGAGTACAGTAGAACCCCTCTTAGCTAATAGTGGGTCCCAGTATTAATGTTGAAAGATTCATTGTAACTTGAACTTTTATATTTGCAACACTTACCCTTACAGGTCATTTTGGGTGCAGGGGTAAGTATTGCAAATATGAACGGTAAAATTTGTATGAATCTCTTCAGTAATTATACCGGGACCCACTATTAGCTAAGAGAGGTTCTACTGTATGAGTGTTCCAAACGTCAAATAGAGTCATACTGCGTCACATACATATCTTCCATAATCATTCGCGTCATAGCCTCAGGCTGCATACGCAGGAATGATTTAAAAAAAAAAATCACCACGACACTTTAAATGTAACTTTATGCGTTTGGCGTAAAGTGCTTGTATATGTACTTGGCTTGCCCCATCATGGAAAATTAATCTGATCAATACTTTCATTTTTTCACTTACCTTTTAATGTTGCGATTTTACTTTGCACAACATTTTCAACACAGGGCATTCCTCAAACTCCGTCATCTCGCCATGCTTTATGCAAAGCTTCTTTCAATCTCACTCTTACGCATCCAGCAACGGGTTGTGCACAAGCGTAGAATCCGTGTTTCCTCCACAGGAATCCTGTCTGTGGAATCTTGATTTTTGTAGCGACAATAGATCTCGAGAAGCCTAGTGGGCAGCTACTGAGAATTGCATTATTACTAAAGCCATTAACTAAACATGTAAAACTAGAGATAGTCAATGCCAAGTAGTCTCCACCATGGAGGGAAGACAATCTATCAATTTCAATTTCTAAATCAAACAAGTCAAGGGCAAAGGAAGAACATCTGGAGTTTTTGGAGTCAATTCCTCCCTCACATTTTATTGTTTATACAGATGGCTCCCTTGTTAAGGATAAGAGCTGTCGCATTGGAGTAACAGTATATTTTCCTTATACAAGAGAGCTCAAGTCACTATCTTACAATCTTGGAGACAGGATTGGCATAGCTGATGCAGAGAGTTATGCTATATTCAAAGCTGTTGCGAATTCATTACTAGTAGGTTACAGGGCAATCGGCTGTTACTGGTTGCTCGGTCGTAACTATGTCTTTATTGTTGTTGCCATGGCTATTACCTTTGTCTATTGTTTATCTATGTAAACGGGCACGACTAATGATGTATATAATTGTACCCCTGGCCGAACGCTAAATTTTAAGAGTCAGTTAAAATCACAAGTTATTGAAGTCTACCCTGCTCTGCAATATCATTACTGAGGAACACATTATTGTTCAACAGGTTATGACCACCGGTGCCTTGACTACAATACAAAGTGATAAAGTGTCAAGCAAGAGAACACGCCAACTGTTGACAAACTTCCGCGTCAAGTAAGAGTACGCACCAAATTGTCTAACAGGAAAGCCCCGCGTCAAGTAAGAGCACGCACTTAAAAGCCTTAATCAAAGAGTGAAGATAAGTTCAGATCACGAAAGATATGAAAGATTGATACTGTCGAAGGGTAACCATGAGAAATGGTTTCGCAAGATCCAATTCAAAGCTCAGGCAAACGGTTACTTTTACGTAACACAAACCACTAAAGAGGTATTTTCCTGGATTGCACGAGGAGGCGTCATTCGCGAAGAAAAAGCGAAAAAGGATCCTTCACCTACAGACATAAACCCCATGAACGACCTATCTTCAAAGTTTGAGAAACTCGGCGGATCAGTGAACCGAGAGAAGGCGCAGGCATTTGACCGAGATTCTGCTAAATTTTTCTCATTGTTGACAAATTATCTCGGCGATGACGACCAGGCCGTGTATGATCAATTTGAACGGCCAAACGAAATCTGGAAAAGCCTTAAAGACAAGTATAGCGAAGCTAGTGCTGCATCAGCCTCACATTTTATGAAGAAAATACAGAAATTCCCGGAAGAATACGACATCGATGCCAAAGGAATAACAAATGCCTGGCAAACGTTGAAAGGTTACGCTGTAAAGCTTGGAAATGCCGATGAGTCTTTTCGGAATGCTTACTCTGAAAAATTCTTGTTTCTCATACTTATCAAGATGCTGTCGGATAAGTACACCTCCTTGCTTGATGATTTTCGACTCAGACCAGAGTTAACAGCTCAGGAAAAGGTGACTATTCTCGAAGACAAAGTGCGAGACATGAAAAGTACAGAGCAAGCTTATGTCATCTTTGATAAGCAACGTCGACGTAGGGAGCACAGATCTTCAGACGTTTCCATGCCAGACCTGCCGCAAGAGATACTCTGTTACAAGTGTGATGGCGACGATCACCTTGCCAAAGCTTGTCCATTTTCAGACGAGATAAAGGCCTACGGAATAGCTCTCCGAAAAAAATTTGAAAAACGCAACCTGAAGTCGCGTAAAATTAAGCCTCCGAAGACATCGTCTGCCAGAAAAGCAGAAAAGAAGACAAGAAGCAATCGTCCAACCAAGTCTAGAAAGTCCCACAGTTACATAGCTTGTGAAGATTCAAGCTCAAACTCCGACTCATCAACCGATGAGGATTTCGCGGAGCTTTCTGAATCTGACTCTGACCGCCCTCCTGCACATAAAGTCATTTTATCTAAAGCCCTCATTGGTAAGAGTAGCCCTGACCACTGGGTACTTGATACCGGTGCCACATCCCCAATGACTGACCAATTAAACCTGTTTAAGGGAAAACTGAAAAGAATAAGGCCCACTACCATACAAGTCGGGGGAGGCTCATTAACATCAAACTATTGGGGGACTGTGAACGTGAGGTGTGCAGATGGTTTGTCAGGTTTTGTCAAAAATACTTTCTATGTACCTAATTTGGGTATGAATCTTTTATCAGCAAAACAATTATGTAGAACAGGAATGGAAGGACATTTTGACAGCAAGAATATCTGGATCAAAAACGGTGATAAAACAATGATTCATGCAGCACAGAAAGATGGACTATATATCTTAGTGCACATCGCAACTGAACTACAGGGAAAACTACTTAACGCAAAATTAGGAAAACTAAATGCCTGTACAGCCTCTACAAGTACTGGGAATACCAGCACGGCGGCACCATTGGAGATCAAAATGGTGAACGAATATCCACTATCGGAACTAACAATCAATAACCCAGATCTATCCGACAAAGATACAGACCTCTCCGAGGACGACCTAGCGGAGACAAAAGAAGAAAGAGCTCGATATAGACTTTTTCACAGGCGTTTTGGGCATTAAGGCCCAGGCATAATTGGAAAATTGCACAAATTCACCAACTTGAAAAGAATAAAAATACCAATTACGTCGAAAAGAATTTGCAAATCATGCAAAATTGGCAAGATGAGAAACAAAATAAATAGAACGCTTGTCCCGCACAAAACTGAACCACTAGAACTCATTTCTTTTGACATTGCGGGCCCATTCCCCACTTTACTCCGGGGAAATAGATATTTATTGCAAGTCATTGACAATTGGTCACGCAGACTTTGGTCAATTCCAATCAAAACAAAGGACTAAGCCACAACCAAACTACGAAAATTAAAGCTAAGGGAAGAACGGCAGACTGGGAAAATACTCAAGTCTGCAAGATCAGATAACGCACCAGAACTCAAAAAAATTATGGTACAATGGCAAAATGAAGATGACATGATTGCTGAATTCACAGCGATCGCATCGTCGCACCAAAATGGGCCGGCTGAACGCAGTATACAAACGACTGAGATGGCTATGAGAACTATGATTGATGATGCTGAGCTTCCCATTGAATTTTGGGATGAGGCAGTTGAATATAATTTGTATATTAGAAATTGACTCCCACTTGGTCCAACAATAAATGGTAAGTTTACTTCCCCAATCGAAGCCCATACCGGAGTAAGACCAAACATCGACCATATCAGACCTTGGGGATACAAGGCATACGCAAACGTAAATCCTAAAACTTTAGAAGCTAGAGGAAGACACGACAAGTTAGTTGTGAGAGGAAGAGAAGGTATATTTATGGGATTCTCAGAAAATACGGAAAAACATGCGAAGATATATGCTCCAGATCTCGGACGCGTTGAAAGGGTCAATGCCTTCCTCATAGTTGAGAAAGTAAAAGTAGGATCAGTTAACCTACAGCTGAAAAATACTTTGACCGGAAATCAAGGGACCTCAAATCATCTCCTACAACGAAAGAAGAGAGGACGCCCACGCAAAGACCATGAATCTACAGGAAATGAGGCAGATTGTATTGATGAAGTTATGATTGACTTGGCTCCCGCACTAGCTCCGACGCCAGCATCAGCTCCGACGCCAGCACCAGCTCCGACGCCAGCACCAGCTCCGACGCAAGGGCCATCGCCATCACCATCGCCAGCACAAACTTCTACATTAAATTTAAGCGTGGAGAAATCTGAACTAAATATAGAATTAAATGATCCGATATCGACGAATACCCGCAACTTAAAACAAACTGAAGTAATACCAAAGAAAAGGGACGTGCGGAACAAATCAATTCTCTGTAAAAGGAAACCAAAGAAAGAGCAGGATACATCCAAAATCGACAAGGATACCTTTCCTAACCAATGTATAACCAAGGAAAAAGAAAAAGAAAGGATTGATCATGTTCAGATGAGTAATGATAACAAGATGGAAACTAATAAAGTAATGAAAATTAAAAAGAAGAATGAAAACAATAACAATGAAAATGATAATGATAATGAAATAGAAAACGGAAATGAGATGGATTATGAAATTGAGATTAATAATGAGAGCAAAATGGAAGATGAACATAAAGCAAACCAGCAAGATTTGCTCCCAATTCCGAGAGATAGAAACATGGATAACAACGTTCTGATCATTACTGTGCTGAGATATTTCTTCCGTAACAGGAAACGTAAGAGTATCTGTGGAGGCTCAGAAGAAAAAAGAATTAAAAGAATTTGCAAAGCATTGTTAGCCGGACTACCACGCTCATTCATCGACAATCCCACAGATAATTATATAATTAAAGCACTCATTGCACCCTTCGAAATAGAGCCGGAGGTGCCAAAAGAATCGTCGTTCTCTACTTAAGTAATAAACAGGATACCAATCCCCAAAACATTTAATCAGGCAACAAATGACAAAATTCACGGTAAGATGTGGAAAAAAGCCATCGATACCAAAATTCAAGCCCTTGAATCAAATGGAACGTGGGAAGAACATACCCTACCTACAGACGCAAATCTGGTATCAACAAAATGGGTTTTCACAGTAAAACTGAAAAACGATGGTACAATTGAAAGATATAAAGCTCGACTTGTTGCAAGAGGATTCAGCCAACAATACGGCATTGACTACACGGAGAGATTTGCTCCTACTGTTAGAATGGATACATTCCGTCTTTTTTTTGCCATAGTGACCAATTTCAATCGAGAATGCCATAACTACGACATAAAAAATGCCTTTACAGAGTCTAAGCTCAAAGAAGAAATATTTTTAGCCCCGCCAAAAGGAGTAACAATCTCTGACGGGAAAGTACTCAAGGCTCTGCGAAGTCTGTATGGTTTAAAACAGGCCGGAAGAGATTGGAATTTGCTCTTAAAAAGGTTCCTGTTATCAATTAGTTTTGATCAAAGTCAAGCAGATCCTTGCCTATTCATCAACCATGGAAAGAAAATGTGGTTATTGGTATACGTTGATGATATCGCCGTCGCTGCTAAACAAACTTGCGAACTCACCTTGTTTTTTGAAAAACTCTCCGAAAGATTCAACGCCAAAAACCTGGGGGAGATTGAAAAGATTCTCGGCGTTAGAATAACAAGAAATCGAAAAGATCGTAGCATCTACCTTGATCAAGAGCAGTACTTATCATCAGCCCTAGATCAATTTGGAATAACCCACGCGAAACACACCAGCAAAAAGATCCCAGCCGCGGACTATGAAAATCTCCGCCCCGCTATTGAGTCTGACAAACGCATCAATATAACTGAATACCAAAAGGGAATCGAAAAGCTCATGTATGCAATGATATTCACAAGACCCGATATCGAATTCTTACTCTGCCGACTTTCCCAATTCTTGAAAGACCTAGCGGTACACCATGGTGTTGCATTGAAAGGCCTTATGCGATACCTGCGATCTACAGTTAAGCAGCGTCTCCGACTCGGACCAGGGGGAGCTCATCCGGAAACATTTGCCGTCTACATTGATGCAGATTGGGCAGCCGATAAAAGGGATTGGAAAAGTATTTTGGGGGGAGTCTGCCTATACTATGGAGGTCCAATATCTTGGGCATTGAAGAAACAGACTTCAGTTGCTACTTCAAGTGCAGAAGCTGAATATATCTCTCAAGCTATGTACACCAAGCAAGGCCAGTGGTTTGCACAAATTCTCCGTGACCTGCGAATGGATCAGATTATAAATGAGAACCGGAATACAGTCCAGATGTATGGAGATAACCAAGGCGCTCTGGCATTGGTAAAAAATCTCCATTTACACGAACAGTCAAAGCATATAGATATATGTTATCACTTTGTCAGAGATTTGGCGGAGAAGAAAAGGCTTGTGATTGACTATGTTCCAACCATTGACATGGTAGCCAATGGGATGACAAAACCCTTGCATCGAGTTACATTTGAAAGGTTTAATAGACATTTGGGTCTGGTCAATCAACTAGACTCCCAGGAATTGCACTGAGGGGGAGTGTTGCGAATTCATTACTAGTAGGTTACAGGGCAATCGGCTGCTACTGGTTGCTCAGTCGTAACTATGTCTTTATTGTTGTTGCCATGGTTGTTGCCATGGCTGTTACCTTTGTCTATTGTTTACCTATGTACACGGGCACGACTAATGATGTATATAATTGTACCCCTGGCCGAACGCTAAATTTTAAGAGTCAGTTGAAATCACAAGTTATTGAAGTCTACCCTGCTCTGCAATATCATTACTGAGGAACACATCATTGTCCAACAAAAGCTTTATTATTTATTAATTAAATCCAAAATAATGCAAGTTGTTATATATTTTCTGATAGTCAAGCTGCTATCTTAAGAGTCTCTAAATTTAACAATTTTTCTTCCTTTAAGGTTAGATCCCTAAGTAGCAAAATGGATGTCAAGATCCATTGGTGTCCAGGTCATCAAGAAATTGAGGGTGATGAACTTGCTGACAATCTGGCAAGAAAAAGCCTGGATCAACTTGCTATGAAAAAGCATCAATATACCTCTTATTCCTTCCTAGTGGAAGGTATAAGAAAAAAATTTTTACAAGCCTGGGACTCTGATTGGACTAAGCAAGTACTTAGGGAAGAAGAAGGCAGGAAAACCATTGGTCATGGAAAGTTTTATAGAACTTCTGCAAGGATTTCTATACCAAGCCTCAATACTAAAGCAATTAATCTTTCAAAATTTAGCAGACAGACCCAGACCTCCTTTTTTCAGGCAAGAACAGTGATTGGTAACACCCTGGCTCACCTCTATCTGATAGGAAAAGTAGATACAGTTGTTCCTCTCTAACTTAGTAGTAAATCCCGGTATAAGTGCTGTAAATATTCATTGAAATTCAGCCATTGAAATTTGCAATACTTACCCCTGCACGCAAAATGAACTGTAAGGGTAAGTGTTGCAAATATAAAAGTCCAAGTTATAATGAACATTTTCAACACTTATACCAGGACCCACTATCAAGTTAGAGAGGGACGACTGTAGTAACATTTGCAACTTCTGTAAGAGGGAGAAGCAGACAATGGAGCCTCTGCTCCTGCACTCTCCACAATTCTCATCAGAGAGGGATAAGGAATTTGAAGGTCCGGAGCCCAGAAACCTGCAAATTATTTTCAAAACCAATGTTGGCAGAGAAAAACTGTTAAAGTACTTAGAGAATTCTAAATATTCACAACTAATTAAAATTGTAGGTCAAGAAGCTACAATCACATAACAGATTAACTTTTGTCCCGATTTGGCCTCGCAGATGTCGTTTCTTGTTTTATCTAATTTGGGATACTACAGTTGTTCTGTCATGTAGGGTGTCTCTGTATGAGTCACGCGCTAAAGGGGGTTTTGTAGTTGATGGCGTATGTGTATGACTCAGTAATTCCTATTTCTAAAAGTATACTATTTTTTGATAAATCTTTCCATTCAATAATGGTTAGTTGGTCACAGGTTGGGATAAATCAACATCAGGCATGAATCAGGTTAATTCCTCAGGCACGACTAATGTCATCTCAGAAATGAATCAGGTCAATTCCTCAGGCACGACTTATGCCAACTCCTCAGGCATGAATCAAGTAGATATCTTTGGGATGAGTACGCGATCAACTTCACACTCCCGAGTAGTTGGGTTTTACATCAAAGGTTTAGTTCTCACTAGAATGTTGCGTCAACTTTCCACAAATCATTCAATCTTTCGCAAGAGTTATTACTATTATTATTAGTTTACTTTCTGTTATTTTTATCCATCTTAGATTGATATGCTTAGACACTCTCTTACAAAGTTTTTTCTGGGAACTAAGGGAATGGGTATATAGAGGTAGATAGAAGGACGTAGTGGGGGACAAGAGAAAAAACAACAATTGAGGTTCATTCACAGAGTGACTTTATTTTTACGTCTTGAATTTCCTCAAGCTCATCTTCCAGATTCTTCTTTACAGAATCACCATATATTTCAGACTCTTTGTTACAGAGTCATATTCATTTATCTTGTTGAGTTGACCGAAACTCATATAGTTATGAGCCCGGGTTGCTAATACTGCACTCGGATATCATCATTTGCTGACATTTTTTTTTGTTTTACTTCTTTCTATTCTAAAAATTCTATCACAAAAAACATTGTTTTTTTTCTTTGTCGAAAACCTTTATTCAACAATGTCTTCAGGATTCTCTTACTCGACAAACCCATCAAGTGGTGTCATCATTTTACAGGGATCTCAAAGCTACCTGGAGTTGATTTATACTATCAAGATGGCGTCGAACGGTAATAGTACAACGGATTTCAAAAATGTATGGAAATACATCGACCCAAAAGCCGACAACACTACAGAAATTCCAAAACTATCAGCACGTCCAACTCCATCGGATGTCAATCCTGCGGCCTCATCAATCTCTCGTCTCACGCCAATTGAGCTGGAAGACTTCAAATATCGAGACAACTTGTGGAAAGAAGAGAAAATGGAAATTCAGGAAATTGAACGTAGACTGGAGGCAGTACAAAATAAGATTTTGGGTTCAATTTCTGAAAATCTCTTATCACAGTTAAAAAATGCATCCACAATTAAAGAAATACTTAAGCATTTGAGTAACAAATTTCGACCTTCAGACCAAGCCAGGAAACAAGAACTGATTCAAAAGTGGAACAGTCTTAAATCACCACCAAGAGACCGAATGATACGTCCCTGGTTAGACGAATGGGAATCAGTTTTTGAAGAAGCTAAGGAATTGAAATTAACTGTTTCAGAATCTCCTCAAGCACAGTATGATTTTTTATTTGTTACTCGCACAATAGACGAGGCATGGGCGACAGCTAATCTCGTTGCTCTTGGACTAGACTTAGAGTACGACAGAATTACATCAGATTTTCCAGGATATCTCAAAGAGTTCCGTCAACATCAAAGGCTGAACGAGATTTTTTCACGAAATATTGCCATCTCTACAAACATCACAAATTCATCAGGAGTTTTTGCAGCGAAAAATCAGGATGAAACCGAGATAAGCTCCTCTCACTCGACATTTCTCAAAGGTAGAAATCAAAATGGAGAAAAGGTGTGTTTGTGTGGGTTGAAACATCTGTACGAACGGTGCTTCTTTATTAACTACAGAGATACAAAACGCCCTTCAAAATTCACATATTGACAGGAAATATTCGACAAGATAAACGAAAGACTAAGACCAAGTTCAATGGAAAAACTTTTAAGGACACTGAAGTCAAAGTTTGGGTATGATCCAAGTTCAACTCCCAAGTTAGCGTTATCATCTGGTTCAGGAAATATCAATCAACAGAAAAATTTTGGAAATCCATCAAATAACTTGGGCTCTTTTACAACTCATCTAGGATCACAAGTTAATCAGAGCACTTCAATGTCAACAGCAGATCATGAATCCTTTTCAGAATTTCATCTATACAATCACTGGGTCTTAGATGGTGGATCTGATGTTCACATCTGCAATGACAAAGCTGCTCATAACTTCCAGAGGATAGAAGAATCTACTCAAAATAATCAGATAATTTCAGGAACAACAAAATACACAGTTGAAGCTTGGGGAACCTGCAAAATATCAATTATCACACCCGAAGGAGATTGACACATTACTCTAAATCGAGTCGCATTAATACCAGGATTTATGACAAGCTTGGTATCGTTATATCTGATGAATCTAAAAGGCGTACATTGGAATTCAATGACACCATTGTCAATGGCTCGCTCCGATGGTTCCTTTTTTTGTTCATTATTTCAAAGTAGAATGCACTGGACATTTGAAAAGTATCCCATTCAGAATCTCGCGGTACGTAAAAACCTTGAAGGACATCAAGTTGCTTTCTCGGGTAGTCAAACTCATGATAATACTTACAAAGGTCATCACAAAACATTCGATAAAGTTAAACTTCACAGAATATTCGGCCATCCCTCACCAGAAGTAGTCGATCATATCGCCGATGCAGCAAGGGATGGATCGATTACCGTAATGAACACGATACCAGCTCCAAAAACAATCGAATGCGAAACCTGTGCACTATATAAAGCACATAATATCATATCCAGGGTTTCTACTAAACAACATCCTCATACAAAACCTTTTGAAAGAATTACAGTTGATTTAATTCCAATGAAGGAGGGATTTAATTCTAATAATCACATAATCCATTTTCAGTGTGCCAAAACCCTCTTCAATATGGTATTTACCATGTTTAAAAAATCAGAATCAATCAATTTTACAAAGAGGACTCTGGCTTCGGTCACTACTATGGGTTATCATGTGAAATTTATACATTTAGATGGTGAAGCTACGCTTCAAAAATCGTTGGATGAGTTAGCGGTCGAAAAAGGATTCAGGGTCGAACAAACTGCACCTAGAACGGCGGAGCAAAATGGCCAGTCTGAAGTTAACGGAAGATGGATTATATTAAAAGCAAGGGCTTTCGCTATCAAAGCAAAACTTCCACAAGACTTATGGCCTCAATTGGTAGTTATTGTGAGACGTGGATTGTATAGGGGAATGCTGGGGCGACGTGAGAGTTAAGAAGGACGACAGTCGAACAAAGAAGCAGGTGAATAGAGCCTTAGATATAAAGCTTAGTAGGTTGACACGTAGTGGGTACGAATATAGCCTTCAGAGATATTCAGTAAACGCAATGAACTGAGAATCTCCGAAGGGTGAGAGCTCTAAATATATATACAGTAAAGTCCTTATGGGACGAATATAGTAGAAACCAAGATAACCGCCTGTGTCCCAAATTAGCAGCTAAATCAAGGTGTTGATTTGCCCTGACATTTAGTTAATCTTCCAAAACAACTGAATGTAAGAGCAGAACATGCATGTGATATGAAACTAGTAAACCCCTAGATACGTGCCAAAAATACAATACAGGTATTAAAATTAGTGTACGACTAGTATCATGTGAAAGCGCACGCACGTGCATTATTTGTAATGCGGAACTGGATATTTACGACAGTAGTTATAGTAGGATATATTATGAACCGAACACCTTCGAAAAAACTCGGTTGGAAAACTCCATTTAAGTGCATTTACGGGTACAAACCACCATTGTCACACTTTGAAATTATTGGGAGTAAAGTCTACGCTCTCAAGAAAAATATACCTCGCTTAGATAAGTTACTAGCACGCGCCCACGTGAGATACTTAGTTGGATAGGAATCAACTAATATATACAAAGTGTGGGTTCCAAGCTTAGGGAGAATCATTAACTCGAGGGATGTGAGAATTGATTCTGGAAATCTCTATAATCCTCATCATCTAGACGCAATTGCCATTAAAGAAATTTCAGAGCAAGAAGTAATTCAAGCTCTAGAATGGCCCCTCTCCACAACGTCTGGAAGAAGACCTATCGGAACAGCAACAAATAATCCCAACAAATATACAGCAAGATATTAAAAAATCAAACGAAGATCCAAAGGTTCCCAAAAACGAGACTAACTTGCCTGGCAGTTTTCCTGAGGAAAACTCATCACTTACTCAAAAACAAAGACAAGATAAAAGCATTTTAGACACGTACAATGAAAATCAATCTCTAAAAATACCTTCTCCTCTTGCGATGGATAATGGCCGTGAGCTTGGTAGAGCAAAAGGAAATCGAGCAATAAATGCCGCATTAATCAATCCCGACATTGATCCACAGAATATTCTGTCCACAAGAGCCCGGAGTTCCAAAAATTTCTCTCAATTTGCCCAATATCATCTAGCATTTATTTCAGCTATAGTGAAAACAAAAAGCCGGACTAGGCTGACTAGAGAAGACTTACCGCCTCCGCCCAAAGGATAGGATCAAATGCTGCGGCATCAGTTTTCTACTGAATTTCAGAGGGCTGCAGAAAAGGAATTTGCTATTCTAGAAGAAAAAGGTACCTGGACCTATATGGACAAGTCAGAAATACCAGAGAATGCTTACATTGTACCTGTGATCTGGATTTTCACTTACAAATTTGATTCAGATGGTTTTTTGATAAAATTTAAGGCAAGAATATGCGCTAGGGGAGATCTACTTCAATCAGAGGAAGATCCGTATGCAGCTACATTGGCTAGTCAATCTTTTAGAGCAATGATGGCTATTGCCGCGGCCCACGATTTGGAAATACGACAGTACGATGTAGTCAATGCGTTTGTCAATGCTCCAATTAAAGGCGACGTATTTTGTCATGTCCCAAAAGGGTTCGAACGAGATATCAATGGGAAAAGAATAGCACTCAAGCTACAGAAAGCCCTGTATGGCTTCACATTTTCACTGCTATATTGGTATGACGAGTTTCTATCCTTTTTGTTGGATTTAGATTTTTACCAAGTTCCGGGAGTTAATTGTATGGTCACAAACCAGTACATGACATTGGTATTTTATGTGGATGATATACTAGTGACTTACCATCAATCAGATTCACAACAAGCACATGAATTCGAAAAGGCTCTGGCCAAGAAGTTTGAAAGCAGACGACTAACGGAGGAATCTTTCCTCGGAATTCGGATAATTCGAGACCGTCCTGTTGCGGGATCAACTGATAGTGGTAAACACCAGAGCAAGTCCAAATATAAAATCAGTTAATTAGTCTAATCTACTGAAAGAACTTAGGAAGAATTTCCCTTCTCATATATATACACATTTGCGCTCCCTGCATAGAGCCTGCTTGTAACTATTATTACTGCGATCTCCAACCTCATGATTAGTGGTGTTGTTAAATACGGATTCCAGCCATTTTAATATAAGGGCCAGCCTTGCGAGTATCGACATATCCGCCTCGCCAATAATGGTCTTGGTGATACCAGCCTCGCTAGCGGTCAGCCTCGCAAATAATGACGTTCTGGCGCAGCCAGAATAAGCCTCGGGGATCTATCCCGTAACATAACCCCCCCTTTTTGGTTGTCGTCGCCTGCCAGTTTGCATCCCAAGATCTTTTTCTCCAACATTGTCTCCTGTCCCATATTTCTGTTCGAAGGTATTGAGTGCGGATGTATCTTCAAATTCGCAACGTGGCTCCCAGGTCGGCTCTGCTTGTTTGAGCCATTTCACAAGTAACATCCGTCGGAAACCTCTACCACGAGGATGTTTCTCGGCCCTTAGAATGCGTTCAACTTTAAACTCTTGTTCTGCCCGCGGTAGGCTGGTGTTTATGGGTGGGGGTTGAGAATCATCCTGTTTTTGTGAAGGAAGTGGATTATTAGCTGCTTGTTTGAGTAAGTCAACGTGAAATCTTGGATGAATGCCAATAGGAACATCAAGCTCGACTACATGAGGGGAGATAATTTTTACCACTCTATATTTGGCATGTAGCCATGCAAACTTTTTTGATGGTCGAGGAGTCGGAATGTTTCTAAGGTTTAGCCAGGCAAAATCACCTACTTGGAATAATACTGCTTGTTGCCGGGCACGATTTGCTGTATCTTCCATCATTTGTTGTCTCCATGCCATTGCTGCTTGCGCTAGAGCCTGTCCCTCTTCAATTTTATTCACAAAGGCATCCACTTGTCGTAATTTCGTGGATGTAAGCCTTGGCTCTATGTTATCGGTGGCATTTGTGGCTGCTGAAATGGGAGATACATAATAGCCATGATTAAGGAAAAAGGGGCTATATCCCAGAGATGAGTCTCTATTATTAAGAGCTAATTGGGCTGCGGGAAGTAATTCGGACCAATTTGTCTGTGAGTAGGTGACAAAAGCACGGATGTACGCTTGTACCTCTTGGTTAGCCCGCTCTGTTGCTCCATCGGTTTCGGGGTGAAAAGCTGTCGAGAGCCTTTGTTGCATCCCTGTCCGCTCACAAAGTCGTCTCCAAAAGTCCCCTACCTAATTTCTTCCACGATCTGATGTTATCGCCCGTGGAAATCCGTGAAATTGGTAAAAGCATTGGAGGAACCGTTCCGCACAAGCTTCTGCTGACATTGTTTTCATGGCTTCCAATATTATTTCCTTACTTAACCTATCAGTGATTACCATTAAGTATCGTGGTTGATCTTTGTCAGCCGGGAGATCTGTCATAAAGTCGATTGATATTTCTTGGTGGAAACGTTCCGGAATCGGCAAGGGTTTTAAAAATCCTCGCTTCTTATCCCGCCAGATGTGAGTTCGCCCGCACATGTCGCAATTTCTCACGAATTGGCGAATCATGTTGCTTATTCTAAGCCAATAGAAGTCTCTACTTAAGATGCTCAATGTTGCTTCTCGCCCAGGGTGTCCAGTGACAGGAGAATCGTGAGCATGATGAATGAGGGCAGTCTGTAGGGGCTCGTAAATTGGAATGAGAAGTCGATCTCTCCACCTAATATAACCCTTTTCGTCAATTTGACACTCTGCAATTGATATTTTGGCTGTCACAGAAGGGGGAAAGCAACGCTCCTCACGAAGAAGTGCATTTTTGATATCACGATATTGTCCATCAGACTTAATACCTTCTTTCCACAGCATGTTGAGTTCTTCATCATCAAATGGTGATTTGATTTCGCTTTCTTCATTATCATTTCCTGAGGCGTTTGAATGCTCGGTTAACGCTATCCAGCCCGGGTTTAAGAGTTGTCTGTCTCGATGTCGAAGGCGAGGGTCA
Organism: Podosphaera xanthii; assembly: GCA_028751805.1. NCBI lineage: Eukaryota > Fungi > Ascomycota > Leotiomycetes > Helotiales > Erysiphaceae > Podosphaera > Podosphaera xanthii. Next base: position 1,374,348 of record JAPWIX010000007.1, read on the forward strand.
CTAGGATCTTTTGGAGCATCTTGTTCTAACCTCGACAAATCATCAGGCCGGCTTGCTTCCTTTCCAGGTCGATAGCGCAATTTAATATTCGGCAAATTATCGAGGATAGACTTCCAGCGAATTTGTCTTTCGGATAACGTTCTTTTCGTAGAAAAGTACTGCAAGTTCTTGTGGTCTGTTAATATATCAAGTTGATGTTTAAGAGACATGATTTCCGATCGCCAAAACTCCACTGAACAGATTATTGCCAGCAACTCCTTGTCGTGTATGTCGTAGTTGCACTCGCAGGGTGAAAGCTTCTTAGAGAAATATCCGACAGGTCGTAGCTTACCTGCTGAGTCCCACTGCAATAGACAGCCTCCCATTGCCCAGCCTGAGCAATCAGTTTCGAGTACCGTTTTTAGGTCAGGGTCAAAAAGTGCGAGAATGGGTGCTGTGATAAAGAGTTTCTTGAGTTTCTCGAATGCTTGGCGTGCTTCGGTATCTAGCTGGAGCTTCCCTTTTCCTGAGAAGTCTTTCTTGGTGTATCGCTGAAGGGGTGCGCTTAGACTTGCAAAATCTTCAATAAAGTCCCGGTAAAAATTAGCAAACCCTAAGAAACTGCGCACTGCTGTCTGAGTCTGGGGGAGCTCCCACTTTTCTACAGCTTCAATTTTTTCTGGATCCACCGAGATGCCTTTTTCTGCTGTAACAATAAACCCTAGATATTTAACCGTCTTAACGGCAAAGTCGCACTTTTTAAGGTCAAGTTTTAACCCTGCCTCCCTCAATTTTTGGAGAATCTTGTTAACTTTTTCTAGATGGTCATTTTTACTACCATCGCTCCATATAAGTACGTCGTCTAGGTATGCAGTGCAAAAATTATTGAGTAAATCACGGAGAAGATCATTTATCCACCGCTGCCACGCTGCTGGGGCGCCCGTCGGACCGAAAGGCATTACTAACCATTTGAACTTCCCAAGTTGTGTTTGGAATGCAGTTTTCCACTCATCTCCCTCTTTGACTCGGATCCTATGAAAAGCTGCGCTAACGTCAATTTTCGTGAACTAACGAGCTTGAGAGATATTTCGGAAGGTTTCCTAAAGTAAGGGAAGAGGGTAACGGTCTTTTCTTGTAATGGCGTTCAAGGCCCGATAATCAACGCAAAAACGAATTCCTCCACCTGGTTTTTTTACAAAAAGAACCGGGGCTCCTCCCGGTGAGCTGCTAGCTCGGATCCAATTTCGATCAAGAAGCTCAGTGATTTCTTTCCGCAAGCAGAGTAATTCGTCACGTGACATACCGTATAAGGGCCCCTTAGGAATGTCCTTGACACGACCTTGATTGTCTTTTTCGAGCTCGATTGCTAGATCTACCCCGGGTCGACTAGGCGGTAAATCACTTTTATCGTTTTTATCTGCTTCAAACGCGACACAATGGTGTCGCAATTGTTCTGGCAGTTTATGAAGTATCTCTTCTCTTGTCATTTTTTTCTTTGGCGCTAACATTTTGTTAATATTGTGGATTGACGCTGGGGCTTTGTCTTGGCACAATGTGGCTACCCATTTAGCTTCCTCTTCTGTAACCTCTATCATCCATGGTAGATGATTGGTTTCAGGTTCGGCGGCGGTCGGGTCAGCGTTGACCTCTATGTCATTTTCACTCGTGAACCTGGCAAGTAGCATGTCCCGGAGTAGGGTGGCGCGGCGTCGAGGATCAGATTCGAAACCGTTTGCGGTTCTAAGAGGGGCAGTATTTCCTTGCTGCCGCGGTTTCGCCCATCGAGCCATACGGTACATATCGGCATCTGTCTTAGCTTCGGAGAATTTTCGGCGCCAGTATTGGCGTTTAGCTGTCTTGACTGCTCGACGAAATTCTTTTCTGCTAGCTTCGTCCCCAAATGTTCTATATATCACTTTAGCCTCCCGGCACTCGTCTGTCCACCATGGGGCCGATTGCCCAGGCTGAGGTGAGCCTCGTCTCCCGGTTGCTTTTCTCGCGTCGCTGAGGATTTCCACAAGATTGCTGGCAAGATTTTCCATGTCCATTGCTGTCCTGATCTCCTGTCTTCCTAGGTTTCTGCTCCATTCCCCAACAACTTTGGTGAAGTCTTCTAGTGCGTTATCTGTTGGAAATTGGTATTGGTTCTTCAAAGGACAATCCTTAGAGAATATAGGCCAATTAAATAAATAAAACTTTCAAATAAAAAGATTATATTGTATCTATCTGCAAACCTACTCCAACTTACTATATAGCTGTATGTTAATTTTATTATTTAACATTTTAAGTAACTGAACAGAAATTTAGCCTGTATCCTATTTTCGTTTGAATACGAGGTGGCAAATACAAATCTCAGTAATCGTTTGCCACTCTGATCAGATCGGAATATCATCAATAAGATTCGTGTAGATACTATATGTAGTATCAATGGTAGTTACACGCATGTGATGATGTGCTAACCGGTCCGGCTGGTCCATCTCCTAAATTAGTAACAATGATGCGAAATTCCAACATTATCGCTTAACTGTATGGGGCTATTGAGTCTGATGGCATTCGATCCGCTAGCATTTGGCCGCGGGACGTCGCCTGCGAGTGTCAAGTGATCTGAAGTGAAGTCGAGCTCCGGTGCCACGTTGGCAATGGCGCCAGCGTTGGACCATATTAGGTCGAGGGTGTTGCCCCTTACGTGTGTCGGCACACCTGGGCTCGAGGCCAGGGTCATGCCGTGCTCGAGCATCCACTCGGTCAAAATGTGGCCGTCTCCGTGCGAGCGTCCTGCTAAGGGTTGCCACTCTGGGTGCACTGAATTGAAGTCTCCGCCGATTACTGTCGGTCCAGCTGGGTTCCATGATAGCAGGGGTGGTAATGCTACACCTGGAGCCCGGTATATGGAGACAAATGTCACATTGTCTATCACTACGGCTGCAAAGTCTGGGGATGTACCACACAAGAATTTTTGCTGGGTATCTCTCCCTTTTCTGGTGTATATTGCTGACCTGGGCCGAGGCGTATCTGCTCCTCCAGTGTTTGGTGAGTATCTATCAAACCCAGGGTGTGACTTCATTAGCCAGCTGTCGTTGTTCCTAGAGGCCCAGGGTTCTTGGATGAGTAGAACATCTGTGCCAGCATCCCATGCGGCTTGTAATATGATGTCATTTGAGGGTCCTCCTTTGCCGAGGTTTGCGCAGAGGAACGTGATTGTCGGTCGATTGGTTACCTCCGGAAGGTTGTGGTCCCTTATGTCACAGTCCGAGATCTGGGATGACGCCAAATGATTCGAAGCAAGTATATTTAATAGTTTAACTAATTACAAAAGTAGATTGAAGAATAAAGAATCAATAACGGATGATGATGAGAATACAAGTGATGTCGTGGGCGCCTATTTATAGATGTGCATGAAGAGGCAAACATGGGTGTGGACCCCAAAGGACGCATAGAGCATGTGACGCGACAAAGCAAGCAAACAGAGCAAACAGTGTCGTGTGACTGAGACCTGGCTTGGTTGGTGTCACAGTTTGAATAAAGATTATTGGATAATCGAGTAAACAAAAGTAGTTTATAATTGCTCTGACTATCTGAGGATGATCTATGGACTAGTTATATATCTATTCTTTAGTTTCTAGAATATTCGTGGTCGTTTAGTGACTTTTCATCATAAGCCCATTGCATCACCGTTCATATCTAGAATATTCTAGATACTTCAACATTAGCCTGTTCGCTTAGTCAGAAGGATTAATTACGTAATTAACTATTACGCAATCAATGCTAACAGGGATTACCCATGGTTTCATTAACCATGTCATAGTGCCTGCGATGACCATCGTAGGCTACAGGGTTTCTATTGGCTAACAAGCCGTCACAAGGCCTCCTCTCGTTCGCCCATTACCCAGTATTTTGCGCGCCAAAGATTCTCACTTTCGTTTTTGACGTTCTCGACGTTTGCGAACTGTCATTTGCTCTGCAGGCCCAACATATGATCCGATACTATCATTCGGAGGCCCATCATTTTTATCGATGGGGCCGTATAAAGCTTCGAAACTGTCCAGAGCTTTTGTATCTTTTAATGATTTTATGGGCTCCCATGTTGGGTTTGCCTCACTAACCCATTTAACTAATGCTTGTCGGTATATTCCCCGACCACGACGAACCGTTCTAGCCCGTAGAATAGATTCTATTTCAAATTCAGGCTCTTCTAGGTCGTCAATGACAGGTGGGTTTCGGGCATCATCACGTATCTGACTTGGAAATGGATCTGTACCAGCTCGTTTTATCAATTCCACGTGAAAGCGCTTATGTATATTTCCGGGAACGTTTAGCTCTACGGTTAACGCGTCAGGTACGGCCGTTACTTCATATTTTGCATGCTGCCATGCTAGTTTCTTCGACAACTGAGGAGTTTGTATATGGCGCAGATTAAGCCAAACTTTATCACCAACCTTGAACTTCTCAGGTTGTCTCCGGAATTGGTTTCCATTAGTTTCATACCGTTGTTGCGCCGAGGCCATAGCAGCTTGTGCAAAGTCTGTCGCATCCCTTAATCTTCGCACGTATTTCGTGGCAGCAAGTCGCCCTGGATGTCGAGATGGTATTTTATCTGGTGGTTCCACCAAAGGATTTAACTCGTAGCCATGTCGCAGAAAAAATGGACTCATATTTCCGATAGCCGAGTTTGGCCGGGCGTTGAGGGCTAATTGGGCCATTGGCAATAAATCCATCCAATTATTTTGAGCATAACATGAAAAGGCTCTTAGATACTTGAAGATTTCCTGATTTGCTCGCTCACTAGCATTTGATTGAGGGTGGTAAGCTGTTGTTAACCGTTGTGATATTCCTGTTAACTCGCAGAAGGCTTTCCAAAAATGGCTCAGCCAATCACTACCTCGATCACTAGTTAAGTAACGTGGGAATCCATGGTAACGATAGTATCGATCGATGAATACTTTGGCGCATGTTTCTGAAGTCATTGATTTCGTACCAAACGCAAATATTTCTTTGGACAAACGGTCTGTAATTACCATAATATTCGTACATCCATTTGACGGTGGCATATTGGTCACGAAATCGATTGTAAGTTCATTTCCAAGACGTTCTGGTATAGGTAAGGAACGAAGGAATCCAGCTTTAGCTTCCCGCCAGACAGTTGTTCGTCCACAGACATCACAGTTTCGGACAAATCTTCTGACACAATCTCTTATCTTTGGCCAAAACCATCGCCGTAGAAGGATACCTATCCAAAAACTCAATAAAATCCTCAGGGTCTCTAGTTTGATGAACCCCGCCATTTTCGTAAAAAGATCCCGCCTTAGTTCTAGCTGAACCTTTCAGTGAATTATACAACATTAAGAATGCCCGGGAGTTGTCGTATCCAAAAAGGAGCCAATCCATACGAAATGTATCCAAGACTGCGGCACGCCATGCCGGGTACTCTGATCTAATACCATGGAATTCTGGAAGCTTAGTTGGCTTCAAATTGCTCCCCTCATTTGGAGGGGGGTCTTTCTCAATGATAACCCTTCTTGAATCTAAGTCCTTCGTTTGTCTTTCGAGCAATTTGTTGAATTTTAGTTCCAGCTGTCGAAATTGCTCTATCGAAACATTTTGCGAATTTTTCGGGTTAGGTTTTTCAATGTTGGAAGACATTTCTCCTAAGGAACTGCGTATCTGGACAACTGCGTATCTGAACTGCGTAACTGAACTGCGTATCTGAACTGCGTATCTGAACTGCGTATCTGAACTGCGTATCTGAACTGCGTATCTGAACTGCGTATCTGAATCACTGCGTATCTGAATAAGGGTTCTTTAAAAGATGCCTTCTGAAAATAGCAGAGAGCAATTATATGTCACAGTTTGGATAAAGATTATTGGATAATCGAGTAAACAAAAGTAGTTTATAATTGCTCTGACTATCTGAGGATGATCTATGGACTAGTTATATATCTATTCTTTAGTTTCTAGAATATTCGTGGTTGTTTAGTGACTTTTCATCATAAGCCCATTGCATCACCGTTCATATCTAGAATATTCTAGATACTTCAACATTAGCCTGTTCGCTTAGTCAGAAGGATTAATTACGTAATTAACTATTACGCAATCAATGTTAACAGGGATTACCCATGGTTTCATTAACCATGTCATAGTGCCTGCGATGACCATCGTAGGCTACAGGGTTTCTATTGGCTAACAAGCCGTCACAGTTGGCCAACCTAGCCTACAGGCAATACCCTGGTCTACAGACCGTTACACCTTACAGGCATTGAGAAGGGGATGGGGTGTTGTTGTCGGCAGTCAGCTCGGCGGCCTTCTGCTTGGCTTCTGCTTCTCTTATTATTGCTGTCCTGTCTTTTTGTCCGCGCTGGCGAATGACAGTCAGTTGGTCGTGGGTTCGTGGGATTGTCTTTCCATTTGCACGGGCTGGGCGTGCCATGCAATTTGGGTCGTCGGCTCTATGAGGCCCGTGGCAATTGATGCAACGGGGGATCTCTTGCTTGCAACTTTCGAGTTTGTGCTCTAAGGAGCCGCATCTGATACACCTCTCTGCTCTGGAGCAGATCTTTGTCGGGTGGTGACCCCAGCATCGGTTACACTGTGCGATCCGTGGTTGGCGACGGAACGCTGTGAGACGGCTGCTGGTCTCGAAAAGTCGCTCTCCGAGTTTGGGGGTGCCGGCTGGGAAGTGGATCAACCAGTCATTTGCTGGTCGACCACTGTTGGAGGCAAGAGCGCGTGTAGAAATGGGGGTTGCGCCAGTTCTGAGGGCAGCTTCTTCCATGACCATTTCCTTGGTAACTGGAACGGAAACATGTTGGAATCTGATTGTTGCACCTTGTTCCGGCACGGTGATTGGGCGCTCCAATATATGGAGGTAGTCGGGGACGTTAGGGGCGAGTACCGACGTCCATTTGGATGCAGCCTCCAGCTTGAGGCCTTGCGTTAGGAGGTCTGCCTTAGGGTTTCCGCCTGTTGTTTCATCCGCTTCTCCTCTTTCTCTCCCTAGGCGATGCACCTCCTCGAGAAGACGATTTTTGGCTGCCTCGTTGGCAGCTGTAATGGCAAATCCTGAGTTAACTACCGTGACCATGTTGATGGCCGAGGTCGCAACTCTCAGTTTTGCCGCAAGGCTCAGTTTCACAAAATATGGAGACATGGATCTCCACGGATGTCCTTCAGGCAGCCTGAGGAACAGACGTTCATCGGGTTGGGCGGTCTCAGTGTTGGAAAACACAAGAGTTTGATTTTCAGGTTTCACCTGTATGACTCGGTTTTTCTTTTGTTCCCGACATAGATTGAAACAACGTTTCCCGAAACTCGCTGCTCGAAAGATGTTTTGGGTATGTCGTTGAGAACAAACCGAAATTTGGTGCTTGGAAGATGTTTTGGGGCATGTATTTATGCATTAGTTATAAATTCTGTTCTACTATAAGTATTACGGTGTGTAATGGAAAATAGGGAATAAGGGTTTCTAATATAATATTACTGAACACATTTTTTTTCTGATTATTCTTTATATCTAACAGATTATGAGACCAATGCTCTAAGCAACTGAATTGAAATTGATCTATCTTTATATATATATTCATTATCAGAGTTATCATTTTGAGAAAGCATCTCTCCTTTCTTAAAAACTTCTTCAGTTAATCATTATATCCGAGATAGTACTCCTCCTACTCGGAAGGCCTTCAATATGTCCACGTCCCAAATCCTCAAAAGTCTTGGACGTGCACCAAAACTTGACCACTCGACCTACGGTAGATGGAGCTCGCTCTTTGAGAGATGTCTTATATCTCTAGAGAGAGAGCAATTTATTCTTGAAGGTGTACCTGACTCCTCAAATCACTCTAACACAGCAGTAGATTCGAAGTCTAGTGTCAAGCCAAGTCGTCCTGACCTGGTGAAAGACAACAATATTATGACAGCAATCCTTCAACTAGTCCCTGAGGAAATTTACTATCTTCTAGAGACAAAAGCGACATCGAAGCAAATGTGGGATACTCTCAGGACTTATTACCGCCCTCATAATGAAGCGACAATAAATTCTCTACTTGAAGAATTCTGGACCTTTTCGATGGATGAAGGTACTGACGTCGATAAACTAGCGAACGAACTTACCGAACGGCAGTCCCGCATAGCCGCCCTGGACAAGTCTCAACGCCCTTCAGACTCCGTCAAGAAAAATCGTCTTCTAGGTCATTTCGACAAGCATTACAACGGATATTACAGCGGTGCTGTAACTTTTCTTAGGAATGACACGAATATCTCTTTCGACGCAACAGTCAATCACCTGAGAACCACTCAATCTGGTCACAGATCGAGCCATCCTGCTCCCTTTGTTGCTCTCGCTAGAGGAGATGAAACCAAGAAACTATCACCATCTAACAAGAAGAAATCTTGTGCTCACTGCAAAAGAAGAAATCATACTCGTGACTCCTGTTTTCTGTGGTTAGATACTCCGGACGGATCGAAATGGGCTGCCAAAAATCCCGATAAAGCTGCTAAGACCAGATTGATGAAAAAGAAATTTGAGGATAAAAATAATTCGAAAGGATCTGAAAATCACGCCAATGAAGGTGTATGGATGATGGAAAATTATGTTCTTTCATCTATGACCACACGAAGCGATAGCGATATAGTTCTCGATACTGGTGCAACTCACCATATTTTCCATGATAAAAATCTTTTCATGTCAATATCCCCCTTTAGCAAATCTATTAGGACCGCTTCTGGAAAAATCGAGTCTGTATCTGGAATCGGATCGGTTGAGTTCAAGGTCTTTGATCTTCAAGACATCAAGAAGTGCAAAATTATTAAAGTTGATGATGTATGGTACCTACCTAAATGCACTAAGAATCTTATCTCTGGGTCGCAACTTATTTCCAGAGGCTTTCAGATAAAGTCCAACTCTAATGGCCTAGGCGTTTATACCCCTGATGGAAATATCGTCGCCACTGCTTGTCCCAAAGATGGGCTATTTTGTTTTAACACATCGGTCAACCTCTTGGTTTCATCAAAGTGTTTTGTGTCGGAAGAAATAGAAAAGAATGTGACCAAACTTGTTCACAACCGATTTGCACATACTGGGTTGTCATCACTCAAAAGAATTAATAAGAGTCGTTTGAGGATAGACGAATCGAATGATTTAGCTGATTTAAAATTCGACAATACTACCTTAAGAGAATGTGATACTTGCAATTCTTGTAAGCAAGTGGAAAAGATCAACAGAAGACCAAGTCCAAGATCACAGGAACTTCTTGAAATAGTACACTCAGATGTGTGGGGAAGAAGCCGCATTGCCGGACTCTCAGGAAGTCTTTATTTTGTGACTTTTACCGATGATTCCTCGCGCGAAAGTGAGGTATACGTCTTGAAGAGTACTAAGGAAGTACCAGAAAAATTCTTGCTCTATAAAGAACGGAAGGAACTCAGCTCCGGACGAAAGATCAAAGCATTACGAAGCGACGGAGGAGCCGAGTACAAGACTATCCCATATCATGGGATTGCCCGACAAGTTAGTGCTCCGTATTGCCAGCATCAGAATGGAGTTTCCGAAAGACTGAATCGTACACTTGTCACCATGGCACGTTGTATGATCAAACACGCTGGCCTGCCGCTCCGTTTTTGGGACGCTGCTATTACGACTGCTTGTTATATTAAAAACCGAATACCTCTGAAAGAGGATAACTTGACTCCGTACGAAAAATTCTCCGGTATCGAACCAGTGCTATCGCACCTAAAAGTATGGGGTTGTATCTGTTACGCACTCATTGATCGAGAAGACCCTCACAGGTATAAACTCTCCCCCACGTCAATGAAAGGCATTTTCGTTGGTTATTGTGAATCATCCACACAGTACCAAGTTTATGTACCGAGCAAGCCGGGTCGCAATAAAATCATTTTTTCAGCAAATGTGCGTTTCCTGGAAGACAAGTTCTGGGATTGGAGCAGAACTTCTGAACATTTCAGTGAGCTCGAAACGGAGGTTGATGAAAGCTTAGAGCAAAATGTTGAAGATAATTTACCGTCGGATTCTGATTCTGATCTCGGACTACAATCACCCACTAACCATCAACAAATTTCACCATCCTTGATACCACATACATCTAGTGAGCCTGTTACCACAGATGATGAGCATGTACACAATACCGAGTTTTTGCAACCTGTATCTCCATCACAAGAGAGTAACAGTAGCGTGGAAAGCCGATATCTGATGCCTCCTAGGAGGATTACACGTGTTCCAAAGCCCGCTCTACCGAGGTCTGCATGGCAACCAAGACCCGATGCATTATATGTAGGAGGAGAAGTCTCGATACCTCAAACATACAAGGAAGCCATACATTGTACTGACAGTGAGAAATGGAAATCAGCGATAGATTAGGAACTCAGTTCGATAAACCAGAAAGGAGTTTTTTCACATGTCACTCATGTGCCTCATGGGAGGAGACCCATTGGTTCGCGATGGGTATTTATAGTGAAATCCGATGGAAGATTCAAGGCTAGGTTAGTCGCTCAAGGTTTCTCCCAAGTGCATGGTATAGACTATTTTGATACGTACTCGCCGACGTTAAGAATGGACTCTCTCAGGATTTTATTAGCAGTTGCAGCATTTCTCAACTGGGAAATTCATCAGATCGACGTCAGAACCGCATACTTGGAAGGAGACCTGACAGATGAAATTTACATGCAAACACCTGAAGGAGTGGAAGGCACCAAGTATGTAAGGCTCAACAAAGCACTGTATGGTTTAAAGCAAGCCGGAAAAGCTTGGTATGACAAACTCGACGGCAAGTTCATGGCTCTTAATTTTAATCGATCAATGAATGATCAATGTATTTATATCCATCCGGAAAAGCAGGTTGTGGTTGGAGTGTATGTTGATGATTTGGTTATTTGTGGGCAGTTACTGCGTGATGTGGAGGATTTGAAGGAAGAACTAACATCATATTTTCCGATAAAGGATCTTGGGGAAATAGATACGGTTATTGGATGGAAGGTTACTCGGGATAGATCGACGAGATCTTTAACGATCTCCCAAGCTCACTACATTAACGATAAGGTAAAATCTTTTGGATTAGGCGACGCTAAACCGTATTCGGCCCCTTTGGATGGGTATAGTGGAATATTACCGGCCCAACCAGACGAGCCATTAGCGGATGATACAGCGTATGCAAGCGCCATAGGGAGCTTAGGATATGCCTCCAACAGCACGAGACCTGATATATCTTTCGCTACTTCCCAGCTTGCCAGATTTAATTCGTCGCCAGTCAAACGCCACTGGGACAGCGCCTGTAGGGTCTTCAGATACCTAAAGGGTACTAACGATTATTGCCTCGAATACAATTTTGGTCCTCCATCGGATGAATTATCACCAGAATTTATGACGAAGCTATTCTCTGACTCTGACTACGCATCCGACATCACCACTCGAAGGTCAGTCAGCGGGTATATCTTGATGTTTGGAGGAGGCCCCGTCTGTTGGCAATCGAAAAGGCAGAAATCAGTAGCAACCTCGACTACAGAGGCTGAATATGTTGCTTTATTTGAGGCTACAAAGCAAGCCATCTGGGTAACTCGGCTTCTCAAGGAGCTTCATGTCTCGACCCGAGTTATCAATAGCGACGGAATTCTAATTTTCACAGATAATCAGAGCGCGTTGGCTCTGGCCAAGGGTACGAATTCCACGAAAACAAAGCATATAGACGTCGCGTATCATTTTACGAGGGACTGTGTTTTAAACAAAGATATTAAGGTGGAATACATCCCAACAAATGAGATGTTGGCCGATGTACTTATGAAGCCGCTGCCACGGTCGAAGGCGGAGCCATTGTGTGGTAAAATTTTTGGACTTGTTTCTAAGCAATCTTGTCAGTCAGGAGGAGTGTTGGAAAACACAAGAGTTTGATTTTCAGGTTTCACCTGTATGACTCGGTTTTTCTTTTGTTCCCGACATAGATTGAAACAACGTTTCCCGAAACTCGCTGCTCGAAAGATGTTTTGGGTATGTCGTTGAGAACAAACCGAAATTTGGTGCTTGGAAGATGTTTTGGGGCATGTATTTATGCATTAGTTATAAATTCTGTTCTACTATAAGTATTACGGTGTGTAATGGAAAATAGGGAATAAGGGTTTCTAATATAATATTACTGAACACATTTTTTTTCTGATTATTCTTTATATCTAACACTCAGGTCTCTTTGTCCTACTGGTCGATTGGATAGGTCGCGCGGGAGTCTCAGCTGGAAATGCTGGCGGCGTTTGCTTTGGCTTCCTAGCCCTCAGGCGGGAAACCTCCGTCCAATTGCCATCCAATGATGGTATGATCAATTCTGGCTCATCCATTGGCCAGACTCTTCGCGGAGCGGTTACGGCTGGTTGGGGCGTCGCAGCTGGGGGTGGAGCTGGGGCGTTTGTGATCTTGGTCGGTCGTCGCTGCGCGCGAGATTGGGTGGTACGGGGGGCGACTGCCTCCTGTGCCCGTACAGGTTGCGTGCTGGTGGCTAGTAGATTTATTTGTGCAGGACGACATTTTCTGCCTGCCAGGATATTTGCAATCTGGTCCTTTAGACCAGCCGCGGCGATTTCGGTCTCCCTGCGCAGCTCTTTGTCTGTAATCTCGTCGAGTAATCTGCAGAATCTGCTGATTATGAGTCTCGCCTCTGCCATGCGCTGTTGTAACTTATGGGCTTCGGCTTCGAGGAATTCTGTCATGCTCTTTTCGAAAGAGCTTGGTTGTGTTGAGTGTGTGGGATTTGCGAGTGGGATGATGGGCCGGATGTCGACCATTTCGACGTCTGGGGACATCGGATTTGCGTGTGTTTGGGGGGAGGGCCGTTGAGCAGTCTCGAGAGAGAGCTGCGAGGCCATCGTTTTTAATCGTGCTCAGTTTGGCGACTTGGGTTCTCGGTGGGAAGGTATCATAAACTCCCGTGACCGTTTTGCTGAATAACATATTTTTTTTAAAAAATAAAAAATGTTACATGTTCAGCAGTAATATGTGTGGAACATGCCTCACTAAGTGACAACAATTCAATACATCGCAATTTAATGACTATGAACCACAAACTGTCCTTTGTGATCACGTTGGCAACATCGCGCAACTTTGACCTTGCCATCTATTTGTATAGTAAAGATTTGTTTTGTTTTTCAAAGATACCCATATATTGGGTCATTGACTCGTGTGAGAATTACAAGTCCAACTCGCGCATACCCGAGGAAAAGTGTGCAATAGAACTGTCATCAGCTAAATGCATAACTGCGATATCTATGATGTCACGGGTTATTGAAGAAGGTTATGTCATGGGCTGTGGTTGATAAGGTTGATATAATCGGCCCGAGCCTTAAGCGAGAGAATTAGGGTATAAATGGAGGGTTTTCTACCGCACATTGTAGATCATTACCACATATTACCACATCTTACTATTCTATCTTATCGGATCAATTCATCAATCATCTACATTAAGATCCATATCAAACTCTAAATACTCAATCATAATCTCCTCTAAGCAACCTTCTCTGCCATACTCGCAAGTCAGGCAAAACTCCTACCAAATAATCCAACAACTCGCGTTGTATTGAGCATTCAAAGTGTGGCCCTCGTAAGTACAATGACCACAAACTACGTGTTTCGAACGGCGGGCAAAATTGAGTATGATTGCAATACGACAACTAATTATCGCATCTTATATCTTTGTATCCGATTATCCAATACCTTAAATCATTATCACGGCATGCGTCTGTGTTGCGTGTCGAAGGTGAAAATTAAAAACCATTCTTAAAACACTCGATCCACAAACTGCCAATTTTAGTAGGTGCGGCGTAATGACGTCGCAATGGGTATGCCAAAATCTACAGGTGTGAATCTATAGGACACGTAGATGGATCCAGAAAGACCATCCTTGTATGTCAATCTGTTAAGATGACGAATTTACAATGAAGGATCCATGTTCATATCGCCTTTACAACCCTTAGCTCATTTTAGCATGGAAGTAAACCACCCTTGATTTCCCAGGGTCTCTTTAGCGACAATACATGTTATATAAGAAGTTCATTTACGCGAATGGCTCCACAGCATAATATCCCTGTGAATGAATTCCGACCATGCAAGCCCTGATTACTATCAGCAAGGGGCGGAACTCAGCTTCAACTTGATGCATCGCGCTTAATTATGCAGCGTCGTGTGATATTTTTGATTTGATTTCAATTTACCCGATCAGGCACCCAAAGGGTCCATGCAGGTGTCTATCAACTATAATATGTACATGAAAGGGAAACCTTTATGGTGAAAACCCTCTCCATCTGTAAAATTTGGTCTGTAGTTCTTCTGTTTACCTACAGGAAGTGCAAATACCACTGTTCTTTTCCAATTTAGCTTTCTCTCCCCTTTTTCATACCTCTGCTCGTTATAATATTCCTTTTGTCGCCCTGATAAAACCCCTTCTATCGTTCAACTGGAGTTTTCCGCAGTCTTCCGGGTCTCCTTGGTTCCTGAGACTTGTCATTGCAAGCCGTAGGTTTGGTCGCCGCTGTGGTTATCTTCTTCTTTGAGCTACCAACTATCTGCCAATCGTTGGCATGTTCTCTAGATTCACCCTCAGAAGCAAGGTATCTGCCGGAATCGTGTACCCGGATCGCTGCTGTTCTTGCCTTTGCTGCTATTCGTTGTGGGCAGCTCATTTCCCACGCTCGATGTTTTCGGCCGCAGTTGCAGCATCTTTCTTCTGGTTTTCCGGTACATCCCCGGGTGTTGTGTGGTCCTGCACAGTTACCACATCTGGCGGTTGCTGTAGAGTTCCTGGCAATGTGGCCATACTTTTGGCAGTTGAAACTTTGTATAAGTCGGAATCCCGACCTATATATTTCAGCTGCTTTGAGCTCGTATTTCCACATCACCCCCTTTGCTATTGCCGTGTCTGCTTGCTCTGCTGTATCGAACCATAGTATAAGAGATCCGGACGTTTTCCCTGGGATTTGGTTCCTCTTCAACCAAGCTGCCTTGTGGATTTTTGTGCCCTGTAGATATCTACTATTCGTCTGCTGCAACTCCTTTATCTGCTCAGGATTGTCGGGATTAAAGGTATGAGGCATGTCATGGATCAGGACTTGGTAACTTGGCATCGCTACATGTGCTGTTGAAGAGAGCTTATGAGCCCACTCCCTTTTTTCCATCATGTTCCGTTGGGTGTCCTGCCCGGAGAAGTATACTTTGACTTGGCCATTCCCCATCTGCCTTGCTCCTATGACTTCCTCTCTCCCTATCCTCTTCACCAGCTGTTCACTAGATAATTCTGCAATCTCTTGCTTTTCCATCTCATCTTCTATTCTGACTTTAGCCGCAGATATACCCTTCCCTGCAACCTTTGCCCACGTCGGTGCCAGGATGTTCTTCGGACTTTGGATTTGGGCGACTGTTGCCTTTATCTCCTTGATCTCTTGTAATATCACCTTCATTGACGGTGGATCCTCTGCTGGATTGGGCTGGGGGGTTGGCGTTTTCTTCGATTTGTTTCTGCAGGCTTGTAATTGTATCAAACGCTTCCTTGAACATATCTTGGTAATTTTTAATAGGCCAAAGAAAAGAGGACTCGCTGTAAACCTTCAACATCGATAAAGTTTCTTCGACGGCTGTGAAAATTTTTTCCGTTCCATCGTCGCTCTCACAAGAGTCGCAAACGTCCATATCTTCGCGACTGCGGCCTTCAACTGCTTTTCCTTTCGGATTCTGAACTCTGTTCATCGTCTGATTCTATCAATATTACTATTGATATCAAAACAATGGGGTGGATTTTCGACTTTTGATGATGTCTCTCTATTTTCGTCGTGTGATATTGTTATTGACGAACTGCCGCGCTGGTGGATCCTTAACCATGTATTCCTGTGATAGTATTCCGCTAATAAAAGCACTGCTTACTATTCGCAAGGGGCGGAACTTCGCTCAAATATCCTTGTTGCGCATATTTCATCCCCTTCGCCTTATACTCTACTAATCGACCTTCCGCATTGAAGAATTCGCATAAAATTATCCCTAGAGTTGTTTCCTACACTTGACACTTATGATAACGACAGCACGTCGCGACAAATAATTCCCGTAACCATGTTGAAACAACTGTGAATTTCAAATGTACGATGGGGGATTACATTCTGAGTTGCAGCAGTAATGCAAATTAATTTTTCAGGTGTAAAAGGGTACAGTCATGCCTCTGATAAATTAACTAATTTACTGCGATCGATCATGTAAGTAATTAGAGGGATAACTGTATCAGTGGTCGTTGGTTTATACGGATGTTAATTAAATGAGATAAAATAATTTTATACTATATAAAAGTTCCTAGTAGCATACCTATGCTTGTAGTTATGCATGAAGAAAATTCGATTCAGGGTACGAAATTGTAAGAATATAGAATAATATTAGCCGAAAATTATTATAAACGGAGCTACAATAAGAATAACACTCAAGAATATAAATCAACATAAAATACAATAATCACTGTTGTACTATAAAGTATACATATACACAAATAATACATAAATTATGAATATACACAAACAACACAAATATAGAATATATACATAAATTCTTCATTAATATAAATTATACATTAATTATCTTTATACACAAATTATACATAAATATACAAATTATACAATTAAATAAATTGGGTATAAATAAATAAATTACTACCACAAGGGTTAACAAGACTAAGATCGGCAAACTTATAATGCAGATCAATAATATTAAAATTAATAGTACAAGAAGTACTAGCACTAGTCTGTGCATGGGCTCTAAATTAATACAGCACAGACCATCTCAACACCTATGTCAAAGAGTTTTCTCTCTTAGTCAAAATATCTTAGAACATTTTAGAGGGATTAGAAACTAAGTTATTTTGGGACTAGTTAATGGCTTCATGTATAGATAGAGGAAGTTTTCCCCTGACAAAAAGAACAACGAAGAACAGCCAAAATATACATCATACCCAATCTACAAAATTATTCAACCACGATATTTCTTGGTTAGAAAATTATACACTTTTAAACAAAAGTTATTTCTCCCAGTAAATGTATACGCTTCCACCATATCTAATTAAATCTTGAATCTGCTACTTGATTTTTTATAGAAATGCTGTCATATCTATTATTAAAGCTAAATATCTTGCCTGGGATGGCCATGCTA
This sequence comes from Podosphaera xanthii, assembly GCA_028751805.1. Classification (NCBI taxonomy): domain Eukaryota; kingdom Fungi; phylum Ascomycota; class Leotiomycetes; order Helotiales; family Erysiphaceae; genus Podosphaera; species Podosphaera xanthii. The sequence continues at coordinate 1,391,488 of JAPWIX010000007.1, forward strand.
GCGTGTGTACATGGGGCAAATACATGTCAGGGATCAATCAACATCTCGTGATGCATAATTCATAGTCCGATCAGGGATACCCTCAAGCATAATACCTTGAAGAAAAAACTTGTCAAGTATATCCATGCAAGCAACTGAGAATGGGTTGTAACTACGTCAGGGGTGATATAATTAGCATTTCTGCATATCAACTAATATTTTCAAGGATATCCCTATCACAGTTGTGCATAAAACATCTTTCACACTGAGATATCTCTTGGGGTATTAATTTTTAAAAAATTTCATTGTCAGGGCTATCCAAGATAGCTTCTCTGCATAAGAATGTTTCGAAATAGAGATACACCTACTCTGATTCGGAGTTCAAAAATGACCATGCCAGGCATATCCCTACACGTGTAAGGTCATAAATAATAATACATCAGGGTAGCCCATGGTTAAACCTAGGCAAATAGTTTGAACTTATGAACGTTATCCCAACTTATGAATTATTTGAATACAACTTTCTGTCAAGGATATCACTTCATGATCAGGCTAATTATCTAGACATATAATCATGGGTACCCCTTCAAATAAATTGATATAATACATAATACCGTCAAGGGTATCCATGGTTATATTCATGCTAAGATTTAAATTGTGTCAGCATAATTCGAAATTGAATATATACAAAATATCATAATTTGTCTGGGGTACCCATGTTAATATATTAACCGAATAAAATATGTTGCCATGGAGATCAATTTAACCGAATAAATATGTTGCTATGGAGACAAAATTAACCGAAAAATTCTGTTGCCACGGATACCAATTTAACCGAAGACAAATGTTGCCATGGTTACATTAGCACAATTATATGCATTGCATAATATTTTTATCTACGTAATGCATTTCATAAGGATTATGCTCGTATAATATTGCATATTTAAAGAGTATAAATTTGTACATTTGTGTTTTCGCATAATATGTATTATTTATTTCATTAATAGTAAAATTTTTATATATAATTTATTAATAATATCTAATATTAGAATATTTTAACAATTTTCAACCTTAGTTTGGTCATTTTTACGATTACAAATTACAATAATATATTTAGCAACTATTAAATGACACTTACGTCACGCCTAATTATTTGCTTCAAAATCACTTCAGAAAATTAGTTTTACGTTATGGAATGTGTACTTCGGTTTTTCGTCAGTATGGCAAATTTAAAAGTCGTTGCGAGATATCATTACGAATGACCTTACAGAGTCCGAAACTTGGTGTTGGAAAGTGTGTCCTTGTTACGGTTTTGGTAATGATATTATTAGGTTTACCGTTATCAATATTAATCATGGTTGTTGAAACAAGTTGGAATGTAGTTCTTTGCTATGTTTCATGTCATTTTATTTTGTTCGGAGTTTGACTTGCTGTTTCGGGTAAAACAACAACGGCGTCAGGAAAATGAAACATGGCTTACTGTATACTAGTTTTCTACAGTCGTGTTTAGGATTTCAAGAGGAGGTGGTTTAGGATATAGACAAGATAGCTACCACAATCAGGAAATCAGATTCTTCTATAGTCATTTTTCTTCCAACAATTATTGATGTCAATTCAATTCACGTAACTGAAATAGTCCTCCTGGAGGTGGTTCTGGGTATAGTTGAGGCGCCAATTGTATCCAGTAGAGTCCGTTAAGGAATGTGTGCCAATTTCCTACTAATAAACTGTCAGTGATACGTCTCGGATGAAGTTTTTCAAATGAAGGATGTTCTTAATGTCTTTTCAATAACTTTGACCATGGTATTTGTCAGATCCCTGAGATGTGACGTTCCTCTTGAAGGATGCGACTGGTGTCTCTGAGGAGATCTTTTGGTAACGGTTTAAAACGTTATCTGAATCTTTCGAAGTTGAATGCGATTTCGAAGTGACGAAAGTGTTCTAGGTATGTGTAAGCAATCGTTTTCAAAACAGGATTGTTTGAATTTGATCTTCAGATTCTCTGTACTTCTCATGCTCATCGATTTTCTGTCGCTCTTTAGTTGATGCATCGACTGTTGCCAGTTGTCGTTTTACTTAATTTTTATTGGGTAATTGGGTAATTGGGTTAATTTTGTCTTGAAAATCTATTCGGACTCGTCGCCATTGCGGATAATCTTTATCTAATGCTCGTTAATGGCTGTTTTAGAACTCGACTTGAAACGTGCCTGGTAATTGACGGTTGGAACACTCATACTCAAATTTGATTTGCAGATACCACTACGGGAATAACGCCTTACGACATGTACCCTCTTCCGTGGATACCCACCGCAGGGAAAGGCGAGAAAAACCTGTGGTTATCTGAGCATGCTTTCGTCATCTCACGAATACAATATCACCGCGAGAGAAGTGGTGTGAGGGTCTTGCTGGATTCGAACCAGCTTTCTCCTATCTCAAGTGGGGCATGTGTCCAAGCTACCCAGACTCTACTTGGGAGAGCGGCCCGGACAGTGTACCTCTGCACCATCCGACCCGCGTATGCATTCATAAATAAGTACTTTGTGGTTAGCAGGAGACTATCCGTTATCCTTGTAGACAATCTCTTTCACCAGATTTGACCTCGTCAATCAATCTCATTTATCTTTCCCTTGACCTGAGGCATACTTCGACTACAGTATTTCAGGTTATGTATACCTCTGTGGGCGTATAAATTGCTAAGGTAGGTGCCAGTTAAGGTAAAGTCTAAATGATCTCAGCGAATGCAATCTAGAACGTGAGCGCTAAACTTAAGTGATCTAATCTAGAAAAATTCAAAGTACATCTGAAAAGAGGATTATCGAGATTGAGTATTAGTAAAGTAGCCGCGTCAATGTGCATGTCATAAAATACAGTAACTCCGTAGCATGACAGGACCGCTACTACATGTAGACGTATTGTTACATCTGCCGAATACGCGGAAGTTTGGTGGAAATTCGCTTGTTAAGCGGTGGGCATCAAAGGTTACGGAAACCCAAAATGTGGGAATTTAAATTTGCAACGTGCGCACCTTGAGATCTCTTGACCATGCTCGTCAATTCCTGATCTTTAAAGACCTCCGACAGAAATCATGGCCCAAAATGTCGATAAGGTACCTGTCGCGGTTGCCCTTCTTGAAAATAATGAAGGCAAGAGCGTCTGCACAAACACAACAAATATTAGCAGTGACAAGTATAAAGCGTGTAGTGACAGAGATACTAGCGAGAATAAAATTCGTGATTACAACGGTAGAAACCGTGGAGGTAAAGAGTTCAAGTCAGGAAGAAGGGGATTTGGGTCCAAAGATCCCGATGGCCGCAAAAAGAAGGAAGAGATGGGTCGGGCAGCGTGGAAGTAAGTTTTCTCCCAAACATAAGTAACTACGCCTAGTTTCTATTTTCATTGAAATTAACTAATTGAAGCCGTGGGAATCTAGACCGACGGAATCAAAATGAAGACGAGCAGGCGGCTAAACGTCAAAAAATACGAGAAGCGGGTGAAGGCCCTGAAATTAGTTCACGATTTCCTAAAGAAGAAATTGAAGCAGAGGAGCGTAGACCGAAACGGAAAGTTGCTGTATTAATTGGCTACGCTGGCACTGGATACAAAGGAATGCAGATTAATGCTGAAGAGAAAACAATCGAGGGTGATATTTTCGAAGCCTTCGTTTCCGCAGGGGCAATTTCCAAGGCAAATGCAGATGACCCGAAAAAGTCTGCTCTTGTCCGGTGCGCCAGAACAGATAAGGGAGTCCACGCAGCTGGGAATGTGATTTCCCTCAAGCTCATCGTTGAGGATTCTGACATCGTGCAAAAAATTAATGCACATCTACCTCCTCAAATTAGAATATGGGGATATGAGCGTACTAATGGAGCTTTTAGTTGTTATCAATCTTGCGACTCGAGATGGTATGAATATTTGATTCCAACATACTCTTTCCTCCCCCCTCCCCCTCAGAGCTTTCTTGGTAAAAATTTGGTCAACTCGGCCGAAAAGGAAAGTTATTTAGATACGTACTTAAAGCTTCAGGAGGATGTATCTTCCTTTTGGGAAAATGCGATGGAAATTCACGTGAAGCCAATTATAGAGAAATTGGATCCAACCCTAAGAGAGTCTGTAATGTCTACAGTACACAAAGAGGTAGATGGTACAGTTGCCAAGAAGGAGAAAAGTATCGAAAGCGAAATATCCGAAAACCCTATAGTCCAACCATTAGTTAAATCAATGGATAGTCAGCAAGTAGCGACTGCTATGCTGCAACAAGACTATGAAAAATTACAAGGGGAACCAGTAATTAATAAAGATATCGAAGATAACATAATCGTATCAGAACAAGAAGATTCAGAGATATCAAAGATTGCACCAGTTGATGTACCAAATCCCGAGCTTACTCCCCTTGAAGCAGCTGTTAGGGAGGTGAAGGCAGCCTATATCACTGCAAAGAAACTGTACCGTATATCAAATACACGTCAAGCTCGAGTACAAGAAGCGCTCAACTATTACGTGGGAACGCACAACTTCCACAATTACACAATCCAGAAGAATTTCAAAGATCCATCTGCTAAGCGTGTCATCAAATCATTTAATGTGGCCCCTAATCCTATAATAATTGACGACACAGAATGGTTGTCAATGAAGGTACATGGTCAATCATTCATGATGCATCAAATTCGCAAAATGGTGGGCATGGCTGCCCTGGTTGTACGCTGTGGGACGCCGATGGCGCGCATAACAGAGAGTTATGGTCCGGAGAGAATTAGTATTCCAAAAGCTCCCGGCCTAGGCTTGTTGCTGGAAAGGCCTGTTTTTGACACTTACAATCAGCGTGCTGTTACACAATTAGGAAGGGCCAAGATTGATTTTGACAAGTACAAGACGGAAATGGAAGAATTCAAACAGAGAGAAATTTATGACAGAATTTTCCGCGAAGAAGCACGAGATCACCTGTAAGTACAACTCAGTATACCCATTTATTTTTTCTCATGCCAGTTACAGCTTTCATTCGTTCTTCAACCATGTGGATCATCATAAATCCGACTTTTTCCTATGGGTCTCTGCTACTGGAATGTCTGCATCCAAGACAAGGTTAGCAAAGAAAGAAGTGAAAGAGCTACGCGAAAGCGATGAAGAAATATTTGGTAACGCAGAAGAGGGGTGAAAAAAACTTAAACAATTACGGCCCGAAACACCTATTAAATAACACCAAAAATGATACATTTGTTCTCTGGCCCGGTTGGATTAAAAAGTGGGTTATTTGGTCATATCGATGGATAGATACAAACTTTGGCCTCCAAAGTTTAACTGACCAACTCTATTTCCCGAAGTGTAAAAATGACCGCCATACTTTGATTTTGGAAGGCATTGTAAATATTATTTTTGTACACAAACTCCCTAGTATTAAATTGATCATTGATACGAACATGAACTGTATACCGATTTAAATTTTCTTCTAAGCAGTAGGCGAAATTATGTGTATCAATATCTGCCTCTTGATATAATCTTTTCTAACAATTCCTCTACTCTGACAGCATCCTCATCAATCTTTCCCTCTCCGTCACCTTCTCCGATTCCTCTGAGTGGGCCAAATAACCACAACTCTTTAAGCTGTCGGGTCATAATGTGCAGTTCTTCAGCAGCACGTACCTAAGGTTAAGATATTAGCATAGCGTAGCTCGACAAGTTAAGTTTCCCCACCAGGGCAGTGGTCTCTACATCCATCTGGAATGCATGCGCAGCTGCGACTTCCTTGGTGGCGCCTATTTCTTCAGACGCGCATGCTAGTTCCACGATATTTTTAAAGCGCGTCAACAACTCCGCGACTCCACGCTCCTTCCGGTCTGCATTGCATTAGCGACAGCGGTGTTTTATTCTCCGAGTGGTAGAATAAATTGTTTTGTAAAAGTCGAGAGATAGTCAAGCTCTAAGCTGAGAGCGCCAATGTGCTCGGCATGCTGCCGTGTGGGCATGAGAGCTCTTGACATGTCGTCCGTCAGCCGCTCGATAGTGAGAGTGGCTGGTCTCTAGTGCAGTGCTACGGGATCCGAACGGGGAAAAGTGGTGTGAAGCAGCAACTTACCGATTAGATTGCGCGTCGTGCTCTGTCCGTTCTCCATGTTGCATGTGAAGAAGAATAGTGGGCGCGTGGTACGAAGGCAGTCTAGTTTACCAAGAAGGTCCTTTCCAATGAGTGCACCTACAGCTGTGATGGATGCGACGACTACTTATCATAGGGAGCGTTGGGTTGTGAATCATTCAACGCTTCTCGGTTCGCTTACAAGATATGTGGCTAATGTTATCTCCTCTAATGACGACCATGTCAGTACATAATAACCAAGTGTAATTAAAAGAGAAATTTTACGGCTGAATACATTCACCCACCCAGGTTTTGAAAAAGAAGATATAAGAACATGAACATTGATATGTGTTTTTTGAGCACCGATGTGGGATAGTGGAACGAAGTGTATCAATCATACTTCAAATTTTCACCTTCACGTGAGGCCAGTGGCGAAGCTAGCCTCAATTTTTTGTCATGTTGTATAGGAGGATCAATAGTTACTTCAACAAATACTTATGGTTAAGTTGAGCTCGGATTTTTTCCTTAAGCCCAATTTGGCGCACATTTTTTTTAAGATTATTCTTGTGTATACAGCCTTTAAGGTTATGACACGAACGACATTGGTACGGTACATTGAGCGATGACTCACCTTAATAGTAGTGACACTCACACCCGAATATCAACTGAAGACATAACTCGAAGTCAGGCGCGTACAGCCCTTTCAACCCTCAAGCGTTTATGTCTGCCGCACGAATGTATTTCAGCTACCCACGACTATTCAGTGTGCCTTCGTCATCGTCATATACATGACCAGGCGAGAAGTATGGTGCGAGGGTCATGATGGATTCGAACTAACTTTCTCCTGTCTCATGTGAGGCATGTGTCGAAGCTACCCAGACTCTACTTGGGAGAATGGCCCGGACGGTATACCACTGCACCATAACTTATCTCATCTATGATATTATGTATTACTACGCGCTTCAGATAAACAACCGTGATTCAATTATTGCACACGTTGAGTTTACGTAAGTAAATAAAACAGTGAGTTAGCGCGGGGCTCGCTATCTAGGAGCGAGTGACGCTTATTTACCCATAAGACCAAGTGGTACCACATAAATACCGCTCCAGAAGCTATTTGCCCAAAAAAAAATCAGAATATAATCATCATGCAGTCTGGGATAACAGGTCTTGTACCCTTTTTTATGATTTAACGTCCTGATCGCTGACAGTTCATTTATAATCAGCTTCCGAGGAGCTCTTGACAGCGTTTAGAACGCTCGTTACATCACCTGATAAGCGAGGCATTATCTGTACAATCGCTAACGAAGTAGTCGACATTCTTGCGATCCTCGAACCAGCTACGGCGTCCTTTTCAGACGATTTATCCCTCATTACGCCACATATACAGCCAAATATTCCTCTCTTTGTCATCCTGCGGCGTTATGAGATTTCCTCAACAGCTCCGTTTATTTCAGTCACCTATGTTCCAGATTCGGCGCCTGTTCGCTCTAAAATGCTCTTCGCTTCAACGAGACATTCACTAGTAAGAGAACTAGGCGTTGAGAGGTTTCGAGAAGTAATATTTGCTACAACAATAGAGGAGCTTACATCCTCCGGATTCAAAAAGCATGATGAGCATGTTAAGCTAGTTGCACCATTGACTGAAGAAGAAAAAAGTCTCGTTGAAGTCAAACGAATGGAAGCAGAAGAAGGTCGAGGTATGAGAGAGCGGAGAAGTCATGTTATCTCAGGCGTCCGTATCACGGCAACAGAAGAAGTTATGATGGCTCTCAAAAAACTGGCAAAAAATGAGGGAGAAGAAAATCTTGTCCAGCTGGTAAGATTTCTAATATTGGGTCTCAATTGTTAGTTGCTTACAATCGGCAGAGGATTAATACTCAGAACGAGATAGTCGAGCTAGAGTCTAACACCGTAACCCCCATCTTAAGTATTGGGAAGATTATCTCAGATACTGCACCACGCTATTCATTTTACCGTTACGATCATTCACACAATGGTCATGACTCATCGCCTATCTTGTTTATTTATACCTGTCCCTCAGGCTCCAAGGTTAAGGAACGTATGCTTTATGCGGCCTTTTCACGCTCGGTACAGCTCCTATCCGAGGAGATGGGTATTAAAATTGAGAAGAAAATCGAAGAAAATGATCCTGCTGAGATCAGCGAAGAAAGCGTGCTTTCAGATTTACACCCCACAGTGGAGGTTAAAAGGGGCTTTAATAGACCTCGTAAGCCTGGGGCCAATCGTCTCAACAGATAAATCCAAAAAAAACATTAACAAGTTTGAGTCGGAGAGCGCATGAATTCTCCAAGAGATTAAGAAATCACTTAGCCTGGCAAACTTGGCCAACATGTAGGTTGTCTCCAAGTTACCCACAATCCACATCTCATAGAGTTTAAAAGTATTAGCAGAGGGTGAATCGCTACTTCCCTGTGGCTCTTGGATAACCGAAGGCCTCTTTGACAGGAATCTTAACTATCTATGACAATCGTCACTAAAATTTCATCAGTCAAACTAGTTCTTTTTGCAAGAAAATCTCTAGGCCAACTATTATTTGCGTGTCTACGAAAAATGCCCAGTTGCTAGTTGTTATGCGCATAGCTCAAATTGCCTCCGCTGACCTAGCTGTCAACCCAGAATATTAGTCAAATTGACCACAGCCCAAAACTGATCGGTCGATATCAGATTCCCTCTTCGGGGGCGCTCCCCTTCACCGCAATCTAATGAATACTCAGTGTATTTCATTATGATAATCTCGTTAACTTTTAGATTTCTTGGTAACAGTAGCCGGAATTCAGGTGAAAATAATTAACTATGACATGGCCTCAGTAGCATGTATGATTTCAAATGATTACATAAATTCGTTCGGTGGGCCGAATGAAGAAATTGATGATGGACTGCGTCTTCATCTCTAGTAGAGAGCAATGGTGAGATATTAATTTGTTCTACTTTTTTCCGTTTCGAAGAATATCCACAGCTTTTGGCAGGCCACACCGAGGGCAAATACATGTCGCTACATGAAAGCTGGACTGGTGCATGATCAAAATAAGCAGTAGGCTGCTCCGGGCCCCCAAACTCTGTCACACTCCTGCATTTTCTACAATTAGATACTTGTCAAGCCACCTCTTTCTATCAAACTCAATTTGAACTCAATTCTGCGCACTCAATCTCCTTTATCTCCTTCGCCTAAATTTAGTTACATGACTGTGTCAGGAATCTGTGAGGCATAATGTGATATTTAGAAAGCATCGGGCTCCATAATTATGATTACTACCGACACGAGAAAATATTTCCCGTCAATTGAGTTAAATTAAGTAAAGGTCTGTTGATGGATCAAGACCTCACTGTACGAAATATCTTTGACGACGAGATTTACCCTACCCACGATATGTGCAAGAAAGCTATCTCAATGAATGGTGGTTTGTGTTACCTGTGACTACCTCTTCGCCACACGGGTGGGACTACAGACAAACTTACGCACCTGAACGCTCTCCACAATGCGTCCACTGTACTTGTGATGGCACGACAAACTCCGCGGCTGAATGACTGGATGTGAGAGATCATTGAGTAAACGAAAATCCCACATATATGAAAGTATTTGGTTCGGCTTATAGATGTCTGCATCAGTGATTAGTACCGCATTCACGGCTGGGCCTATCCACCGTTTACGAGAATTATTCAGGTAGTTTGAACCTCATTGTACGCGTAATTGGTTGTAATGTACCCAGTTAAAGAGTCGTGATACAAACCCCCCACTTTGAGATGTACTCTTCTCCCCCCCTTGAAATTTAGTTGCAACGGTTTTTTGATGCTGAGTCGGTCGAGCGGTGAACGCAAATTGAATTACTAATTAAACTGAGTTTGATATCTGCGTCGCTACAGCAGCAGACGTAATCACGTCCAGTAACAAATTGTATTTAACATTCGCGCACAACAGTCCCGGCAAAGCATTTCTAGCTACTTTCAATTCTTAAATCATCTGTCGTAACTTACATGCTAAATGCAAGAGGAATCAAGAAATATAAAACACACAAAACACTTGTACTTCAGGCAATTTACTTATTCTACTGTCTCTCAATCTCAAAGGTTCTATCTAGTAATCCTTCATAACTAATTAATCCTCTAACTGTTTCCATGTTCGTTGTTATCAATTTGAGCGCAATCGACGTCCAGCTCTAAAACTAACAAAGGCAGAATTACTTCGTCGAAATGGAGTCTACCCGGATCCTACGTTTCCAATAAAAATTGTAAGAGGCGGTCCAAAATCACGCTAGGTCTGCTGGATATGCCATCACCATCACCATCACCACCAGCAATTCAGAATAGAGAAAAGGGCGAAGAAAGAAACTCCTAGCCTGTTAGAAAAGTAGAATGTTTCAAGGCGAAGTAGACGAGACATGCAGGAAACGGCTTAGATTAACGCAAAATATCAGCTGTCCTTTCAGATTTAAGACCAGAGAGGAGCCCTAGTCTTATGATAGTCTTAGATTCAAGACAGCACGAATAAAGACAACTTTGAACACATTAAGGTGCATGATAGGTAACTGGTCGAGCCTGTCTCAACACGAGACCATGCCAAAAGTTTTACAATCTTGCACAGCTTATGTTGAATTCGGATACATTAAAACAAGACATCAAGGATGTAGGGCAACTGTCCATACTCGTAGTTAATGGCCTGATAATTAAGGGTATTCCCCACATTAAATTGAAACGATACTACGGAGCGAAATTGTTTTCTGTAATTGCATCGAACTTTGACCAGGAAATAGATGTAAATGATGCTAATTACCCAAACAGTTTCTATGTGTAGCAAATTTACCAAGTTCATAGAGTATCTGATTTAATTTTATCCCAAATGAAATAGAGTCCGTACATTGTCCAAAAACCCTAAGGTAATAAATACGCTGTCAAATTTTGAGATGTTGTTCAACAAAGATGTACAAAAATTAATTAAGCATATATGCTTGTACGTACGTTTAGTATTTGTTTACAACTTTTTATTAGACAGTTTTTTCGTAAATGTTGTGGGGCTAATCGATAAATCCATATTTCCAGGCAGAATAGGGTTTTCAAGGGGGGGGTTGTATCATGACTTCAGTGAAACGAGGTTCGTAAAATGAATAGTCATAAAATGGTTGGAACATGTCAATTTACAACAACCTCTAGACAAATTTTGATGGAGGCCACAACAGATCATTGAGCGCGCCGTAATTTCTGTCTCGAACGTGAATTATAGAGTGTCAAGATGGATGATACCTGATAACATGATGGTGTTATCACGTGAAGTAGTTGTCTTTTATTCGGACATTATTACTACGATATTGAGGTTCATACGTTTATCTGGACTCATCTGCTGCTGATCTAACATCTAGCTATGTCGCAGTTACTTACCCAGGGGCCAGATTCTGGCATTACCTCAAGAGTAGGTTACTTGAAAATCCAGATATCCTTGTGACAAAAGTCTCTCTTTTGATATATGGACTGTTCTCCTATTTTTTCGTCCCGAGGAAGAATGCAATCTTAGCTGAGGGTTTCTCATTCATCAGATATGGACTGTAACATGAGGCCACACGCCTTCCACTAAAGAAATTCATATGTACCTGAAATAAAGCTCAATTTCTACACTGTTATGTATCGATCAGTGTCCGAGTTATGTTCTTCTGTGGCAAAGATCCAAAATAGTTTTTCTCTAAGATCCTGGCTTCTGCTATGATCTTGAGTGGCAATTATATATTTAGAACTACGTTCGTATCTCGAGGATCCCGCCATCGAGGATGATAGATTTAGATATTGATGTCACACTTTGGATTATCTTGATCATGAGCTATCGTAATTAATTATAGACCTGAGATCTGTGAGGAGTTGTAAGGTTGGACCAGAGGACATGAGATGGAGGAGGGAGAAGAAGTTAATCTTTTATCCTACTCTATTAATTAGACAATTTTACTTGACTTGTTTACTATTAATTCATAGTATAAATACAACAATAAAGTCAATCAATTATGAGTCCGGCAATTTCCACTGAATAAGCTTGAAATTTTATATATATATATATATTTATTTTTTTTATTTTTTTTACAAGATGAGTTCTAAATTTCTACTAAAAAATGTTGGAGGTTTTGAACGATGGCGTCGTGCTATTAAAGAGCGCTCGTCTCAGTTATTGACGGATGATTTGCTTGAGGTAGATAATGATGATGCCCCAGATCCATCTTTGGAAATAAACCGACCTAAGCCTCTAAAGGATGAAGCAACTACACAGGATATTGCTCTGTGGGAGGCGAGAGAACGTCAATTTATTTTGATTCATACTCGAGTTCAGCAACTTCTTGACTATATGGTTAACTCTTTGGAGCCTACCTTATATGAACGAGTCGTTTCTACAAACCATTTCAAAAGCCGCACTCTGTTAAAATAGGAATATTAATGTTGTTGGCCATAACACCTTAGCGCTGTAGATCTACCTCTCGCTTATGTAAAATAACTAGGAAGAATCCTTCTTTGTAAAATAGTAATCTAATTGTCATACAATTTATCCTGCTCCCTTGACCTTTTACCCACTGCGTGTGATCATTATTTTAATAGGTTATGAGACTCGGGCACAAGGTTGCTGGATAATATTGTACTAACTCGAAGCCAACTCGAAGCCAATTCAAAGCTATCTCGAATTCCAAAAAAAAAAGATTATTACTCAATTTAGTTAAAGTTTCTTTTCTATCACAACAAAATACTCTCTTCTACAATTTTTTAAAATGGATGATGATAACTTTGCGACTGGATCTGGCCCAAGGTCACCAAGCGTCTATTTAGACGGCGACAACTTTCGCGATTTCTTCAGAAACCAAGAACTATGGCTAAAGGCTCGAGGATGGCTATACGTGTTTAAGCAATCAATCAGAGAGTACGCTTTAAAACCAGACAGTCAATCTCCCTCGCTTGATCAAGAAAAGAAAGAGAAATTCGAGCAGTAGGATGCTTCTGCTCGATATTACACCCGACAATTGCTCCATACTTTTAATAGAGAACTATTCGACTCAATATCGTGTAGCAGGGATGCATGGGCTGCAATCAAAGCTGAGTATCAAAAGAGCAATGCCAAAGACGTTAGGAGATTAGAAAAACAAATAACCCACTGGACCAAACCAAAAGGCCTTTCGATCAAGCGTGCTTGGGCCCAGCTCAGAGAGCTCCGAACTAACTTGGTTGAAATAGACTCTACAAAATCCGCAGCGTATACAGAGACTAGCTTGTTTGGATACCTCCTTGTAGGGCTTGATCCATTGATCTATAAAACTGCGAAAAACGTTCTTGACATGCAGCCTCACTTAACCAGAAAGGAGATCCTCGACTCTCTTCAGAACTTCTTTGAAGAGAACGAAAATTCCACTGAACAAGACTTTTCAGCTCTTGCTGCTCGATACACCAAATATAACAAAGGCTCAGCTCGTTTTTCAAAGTCAAAACAAAATCGAGACTCGTCGTGGTCCCCAAGCAGACACGCAAATTTAAATGCAAATGGCCAGGAAACTTGCTATATTTGCAATGAACCAGATCATCATACCAGGCACTGTAAGTTCAGACACGAGACAAGACGATATGGTGAAAGCCTTCGACTTGAAAAAGAGTCCAAAAATTGTCCGGCGTCATCATTTAGGAGGTCTTCAATTCGTCCTAACTCTCGAAAAAACCAGAATCTCAAGTCAGTCAAGTTTTCTGACAAACCTAAAGCCTTCTGGTCTGAAACAGAAGTGGAGACTGAGAGTGAGTAGACAGAGGGAAACCAGTCGGATTTTTTGACTGATGATGATGAGGTGTCAGCCCTCATCACTGAAGAGGTACGCAAATCTCTGTCTCATTCTTGTAAGAATATGGCTGGTGTTGCCTCGTTATTCATCCTTGTAGATTGTTGGACAGGCTACCGGGCTAGCCGTGAAGGCGCGGCCGCTTGAAGACTAGACCGCCCCAACGTTTTCTTTCACTTGTGGGACCTCGGTAGTATTTAGGTGGGGGCTAGTCCAGGGGGGATAAACAGTTCCTATTTAATAGTTGCTGTCGACCTTCCTAAAAAAGTCGTGCAACGTCTTGTTAATTACTATCCTGTTTGGACCACAATCTCAGATAAACATTTATCCCTGACTTTCCCGCACAATCTTCTCTGAATACCACCTCCGTATTATCTTGTAACCCTCTCGCACCCCCGCTGTGTGACAATTTTGACGCTTTTATATCAGACACTGGATGCACGAATCATATGACTGACCAACGGCGTCTCTTTATTAGCGATTTAACTCCAATTTCCCGTCGATGGATAAAAGTTGGTGGAGGAAGACTTTTTTCTGATTTTAAAGGAGATGTACTTCTAAGATGTCCTGATGGAAGTTCTGGTATTTTACCTGACGCGTTGCTCGTCGATGGTCTTGGGGTAAATTTGCTCTCAGCTAAAAAATGTGCCAAAGAAATAATGCTAAAGGATCATTTGACGAGAAGAGAATGCTTTTTCATGATATAGACAATAAAATTATTCTTTCTGCTTTGCTACATGATGGTCTTTACAAAGTTGATCATATTGCTGGGCCCAATGAGCGAGCTTTGTGCAGCCAAGATCTCTCGCCATCTCCAGATGTAGATATGAAAATTATGGAATCTATATCAAACACAACGCCAACCGATGCTGAAATTGTTGATGGTGGTAAGCCACTCCATTCAAGGGCAGAGATTTTAGAGAAGCGACGAAATGAAAGATACTGGCTCCATCATCGCAGATGTGGCCATGCAGGCCCACGCGTAAAATCATTGCTTAACATGATCACTGACATTGATCGCCCAATAAATATTCCATCAAATCTAGAATTGTGTGATATTTGCTTGACTACTAAAATGAAGAAATTCCGGTCAAAGAAGTTGGCAGAACACAAAAATGCGAAACCGGCCCTTATTTCGATTGATATAGCAGGTCCCTTTCCTCCATCAATCAGTGGCCATAGATTCTTTGCCGAAATTATTGATAGCTATACGAGAAAAAGTGGGTGATATTTCTCAAGGATAAATCAAAAATAATTCAAGCACTTGATGAGTGGGGAAACCTTGTAGAAAGACAAAGCGGATGCAAAATCATGGCATTGCGAAGCGACAACGCAGCCGAGATTTTAAAAGTTCTTGGTAGTTGGAAAAGAGATAATGGCGTTGCAATTGAAAATACTGCTCCTTATTTGTCACACCAAAATGCTACTGCCGAAAGAGGCATCCAATCTACAGTGCATGCTACCAGGGCTATGTTGAAAGAAGCAGGCCTTCCCATTGAATTTTGGGATGAAGCCGCAAGAGCTCATATTTATATAGCTAACCGGGTTAAACCGGGACCAACGACGACAAAAATAATCGACGGTAAATATGTATCAAAACAAGTATCTTCAGAAGAAGCCTGGACAGACAAACCAGTCACTATTCGGCACTTCTGAGTTTTTGGGTGTAAAGCATTCGCTCATATTGATAGAAAATCCCACCCAAAACACTCCCGAAAAGACAAACTAATGGATGTGGGAAGAGAATGTATTTTTGTGGGTTATACAGACACTCCAAGTCAGTACCGGGTTTATGCTCCAGATCTTTACACCACCAGTGTTTCATCATACACAAAGTTTAAGGAAGATATCAAACGCTTGACTATCGTAGATCTGAAGTTGTGGAAAGAATCAGGTATCGATTTCTCATAAGGAAAAGGAAATTCTGCACCAGCAATTAGAAAACCAATCGGACGACCAAAAATCACATTGGAACAAATACAGCCATCAAGTCTGTTATATAGCACAGGGCATAGAAAATTCAAATCCGATAATGCTGCTGACAATATGGAAAATTTGGGTCTAGTTAGAACAGACGAAATAAAAACATCGTCCCCAATACTTAACGAACTATACGATGCTGCAAAATTAAGAGAAGACGGTACGGTAGATTTTATAAGCTCAGATGTTATACCAAGCTTAGAAAAACCAATCAATTTTAACGACGAAAATATAGCATCTATTCAAACTCAAGATACTAGCCAAATAATCCCGGCCGACAAAGGAAACAAAGAGATGTCACCAATTCAAGAGGATCTATTAGTAGAGAAAAAATTATGCGGAAGATTAGATGGACCAAAGTTGATTGATAACTCCAAATCCTTACGACGAAGCAAACGATTATAATTGAAAAAAAAGACTGACCAACCAAGCAAAATTCGAACAAATTTCATGTGGTTTTAACGAACTTGCGGTGGATCCACCATATTTGTACCCCCTTTATTCATTCGAAGAACCCTTAGACCTTGAATTAATTGAAGCAAACAATTGTGACAGTTCCGGAGAAACTATTCACAAGAACAAGGTAAAATGCAAGAGGAGTGTTTCAGACAATGAGGGTATAGAGTACCGACAAGCCAAAATATTAAAAGCAATGCTCGCAATTTTGGAAGTTTCAGATAGCCAAAATGATATGAACATAGAAAATGCCTTCCTATCTGAAACTTTAGTATCGGCAGCGTTAGTTTGCGAAGATGTTCCAATTCCAAGGTCATACAAACAAGCGATCGCGAACCCTGTATACGGGAAAATGTGGAAAAAAGTAATTGATGAAGAAATTCAGGCTTTAACTTTGAACCAGACATGGGAAGAGGTCTTCGTACCTACAGATGCAAACTTGATTTCAACCAAATGGGTCTTCACTGTCAAACTAAAACAGGACGGCACGCTCGATCGATTTAAAGCTAGACTTGTTGCTAGGGGATTCACACAACGTTTCGGAACAGATTACAAAGAAAAGTTAGCAAACGCAGTTCAAATGGCTACCCACAGAGCATTCTTAGCCATGTGTGCGGCAGAAGACTTGGAGCTTTTCCACTTTGACATAAAAAATGCGTTTACTGAAGCTTCTCCCGACCCTCCACTATTCTTACGTGCGCCAGAAGGAATCCAAGTCAAGCTTGGTCGTGCTTTGAAAGTCCTCAGGTCCCTATATAGACTTAAGCAGGCGGCCCGAGACTGGAACCAGTTGCTAAAAAAAACCTTTTTGATTAGGGCTTCATTCAAAGCTTAGCTGACCCGTGCCTATTTGCACATTCTAAAAGAAATACTAAAATTTTAGTTTATGTGGACGATATTGCAATCGCAGCTAAATCAACAACAGATATCGAATGGCTTTTCCGGACTATGAACGGGTGTTTCAATACCAAGAACCTGGGAGAGATGAAAGTGTTTCTAGGCATGAGAATCACTCGGAAAAGGAAAGAGAAAACTATTTAGCTAGATCAGCAGCAATATCTGGAGCGCACGCTCACGAAATTTGGCATCCCAAACGCTAAGCACCGACCAGCTTCAACGCCACTTGATGGATATGAAAATCTTTCACCAGCCACTGATGACGAAATTCGGATAGATCCAACCCGATACTCCATGATTATTGGAAGCCTCATGTTCGCCATGCTTTACACCCGAACTGACATCGCTTCTGCTCTCGGAAGACTTAGTCAATTTATGAAAGAGCCAACGGAAAAGCATGGCTATTCCCTAAAGAGACTCATGCGCTATTTAAGACCAACAGTTGATTATTGTCTGTGCTTCAGCACCAAAGGAAGAGTAAATTTAGAGGTGTATTCCGATGCAGATTGGGCAACGGATAAATGTGATCGAAAAAGTTTCTCTGGAGGCATAGGAATGCTTTGCGGAGCAGCTATCTTCTGGCTTAGTAGGAAGCAAAAGTCAGTGACCACATCCACAGCTGAAGCAGAATACGATTATGCGTCAATTGTGGCAAAACTGGGACAGTGGATGACCCAAGTCCTGAGAGACATGGGATACCCTTAGTATATAGCCCCAAACGGAATAACAGTCGAGACCAAAGGCGATAATCAGGGTGCAATTGCTCTTATTAAAAATCCCCATCTCAACGAACGATCAAAACATATTGATATATGTTACCACCATGTGCGGGAACTCCACGAGAATAATCGAATCTCCACTCAGTATGTTCCAACCAACGAGATGATTGCTGATGGGCTCACTAAACCCCTTGCAAAAGGACCTTTCCAGAGGTTTGTCAAAATGATGGGACTTGGAAAAGATTAACGGCGGTATGTCCAAAGGAGGAGTGTTAAAATAGGAATATTAATGTTGTTGGCCATAACACCTTAGCGCTGTAGATCTACCTCTCGCTTAAGTAAAATAACTAGGAAGAATCCTTCTTTCTAAAATAGTAATCTAATTGTCATACAATTTATCCTGCTCCCTTGACCTTTTACCCACTGCGTGTGATCATTATTTTAATACACTCCAACCTTCCTTTATCGAGCTGTTAAGAGGTGTCGGAATATCACCGGAAAAGTGTTTGTGCTAGCACAAAGGGTTGGTAAACAGGTATATTTTGTTGTTCTAGTAAATCGTTGTTCTTTTCTAAGTACAACGTCCGACAGAATAAAGTAATCCCCCAACGCCTCGCTAACTAGATCACATGATATCAACGCCATTATTCATACACTGACAATTCTTTAAATGATTGTTTTTCTTCCATACAGTATTAACTGCGCTCTACCCAGCCTTCCAACCTGACAGTGAGCTCGTTTGTATCAATAAGTTTTTGGAGAGCTGAGGATGCGTTTGCTTTGGTCATAGAGTCTGCAGGATTGTCCTTCCCATTTATCCACCTGATCTCAGCGAGTTTCCTGCGTTCGTACGATTCACGGATAGCCATGACATCAATCATCAACCGTTTTTCCTTGGTTGTACCAAGTTTCACGAGGCACTCGTAAAGGCTGCGACTATCAGTGCAGACGATCAATGGGACTGTTTGTAGACCTAGTTGGGCCATGATTTGGTTGACAGTCGTACATAAGGGGATAGCAATATCAACACCGTTGGTCATAGCGTATAGCTCAGACGCAAGTACAGCTCTGGTCACTCTTTTGCACTTCGTTGAACTCCAATGAATAGTGTTGCCGTGGAAGGTAAACTGGTTCTCGCCAAATTCCTCATTCCCGAGCTTGATAACAAAACCTATTTGAGAAGTGAGATCTTGGTTGTTAGCAAATGAGCCATCAACCCAACAATAGACTTTAAGATCATCAAGGTCTAGATTAATATATCTTAATCCGCGGCTCAAGTCTTTTTGCTGCTCTTGAAGTGCGCTGTTGAGTTCTTTGATTTCCTGGTGCCCAGGTTGCTGATATTGGGCGGCTCTCGATAATTTAAAGGCTACGAGTGGTTGACAGGTCGAAGACATCCATGCTCCAAGTGCTCTTTGTCTTTTGTAGGTATCGAGTCTATTGGGATCCTCCGGGTCGACTAGTGTGATTCTTTTGCCTTGACCGTTGGGTTGAATGTATAAAGCGTCATCTCGGAGCGTGACTAGTAAACCATTAAATTGTAGCGGATTTTTCTCGCTTAAGCGTTCGATGGGCTTTGCAGGGAATTCAGCTTTTGCTAGCTTTTTATCTTCTAGTTTTAGAAATTCTTCGGTTCCGAGGAAGAGCGTATCGTCAACTTGCATGCCTGAAATACTGAATGGTTTGCTAAGGGTGATGAGTAGGCACGGGTCGAAACAAGATGACGTTAAACCGAGTTCATTCGTCAAGTACTTCATCCAGGTGTCAAACCAATGGTTACCAGCTTCTGGGATACCATACAAAGGTTTCACAACGTGCATAAGGGTGCCTGGAGGTAGGTTCTTAGCTTGTATTATTTCAGGAGATGGCCAGCAATATATATCCCGAATAAGATGAGTCTTTGATTGTGTATACGCTTGCTGAATAT
This sequence comes from Podosphaera xanthii, assembly GCA_028751805.1. Lineage (NCBI taxonomy): Eukaryota > Fungi > Ascomycota > Leotiomycetes > Helotiales > Erysiphaceae > Podosphaera > Podosphaera xanthii. Next base: position 1,411,318 of record JAPWIX010000007.1, read on the forward strand.
CTCGGAGAAACAAGGTATGGCCGAATTTTCTTATTAAGCAAATTGCAAAGCAAAAAATGAGGCGTTGACTGGCTCGCTGTACCGTAGGCGACTGAGTCAAAACTAAGGATTTACCTTCATCGTTATATGCCTGTACAACTAGACGGGATTTTTCGTAAGGTGTGGGAGTTTCCTTGCCCTTGATTCCCTTGACAATTCTACATTTATAGATCCGCCTTCCTAGCAATGACTTGTTTGAAGGTATGAAACGAAATACGTCGTTTGCCAGCAGATCGTCGATTTCCTTTTTGGTAGATGCAAAGAATGGTGGTCCAGGAGCTGTAATTAGGCCTTTCGATCGCAAATCGAGGGAAAGTTGGATAGCTGCTTCATCTTGAGACAGGTAGGTTTGCGTTTCTGGGTTCTGGCTTCCATACTGATACTGGCCTGAATATCTTCCCTCCCTCTGACTACGCCTCAGTGGGACTGGCGATACTGTCAAATCATTCTCCGAACCTTTATCTGGACTCGGCGGTGGCTGTTGGGAATGAATTTCGTGTGGGGAGTTGGGGTCGTCAGTTACTTCAAACCATTTGTTTACTGATGTCGATCGGAAGTTCTTCTTTTCTCCATTGATGAGCACCGTTATGGTCTCGCCTTCTTTGTCGTAGAGATGATATGGTCCAGTCCACTTGCCTCTTGTACTCTTGGTCGCTTCACGCCAAACTCTGACTTTTCCTCCTATGGGCACATCTTCGAGGTGGATGTGTCGCGGCCCATTTCGCATGTTTTTGGCTTGATTAACAAGCTGCGTGGCGCGATACTTTTGAAGCTCATCCATGGCCTTTTGCATGGTTTCGGCCCTTTGTCTTGCTGTTGGCGCGGGGGCGTCATTCCAAGTGATTCGAGGATAGGCACCAAATGCGCAAAGCGTCGGTATGAGTCCGTCAGGACCAGCTGAGTCGTTGAGTGCTTTTACTGCCATCTTTAGGATTAAATGGCGGTCAGCGTCCTGCCCAGAAAATTGTTGCTTGAAAATGGTGTAAGCTCGTCGAAGGTCTTTGTGGGCGTTTTCAACCTTTCCAATAGAATGGTGAGCTTCTATGGGAACTTCGATAACGTGAGTTTTCCATCCAGATGCGGTTGCGCGGAATTCTGCAGATGCAAAGTTCTTGCCAGCATCGTGAACAAGGTTTTCTGGAGGGCCTATGTAAACATTGTTCCAGCAGCGCTCGATCGAATTGCAAGTGGATATTGCTCCTTCTTTCTCAGGTCCAGTGAGGAAATCTGCTGATCCTAAGTTTGTCCCAGCGTCGATTAGATGTATTGCGGGACCGTCTTCGAGATGCAATACGTCAACATAAACTGTATGGTTGAACGGTACATCCTTATTTGCAAGCGTGAACTTGAAACGCAATGGCCGATTTGCGTTCAGCTGACAATCCTCACAAAACTTAGTTAGTCGATCGATGACTTTCATGTCGATGTCGCGACCAGCTCGTCGGAAAATTTTCCACATTCTTGTAGCTGACGGGTGTCCCCATCTACGATGACAGGTTTTGATCTGCTGCTCTGTTAGGTAACAAAATGGTTCATTACCAGATTCGTAAATGAAGAAAGCTTGAAAATGACCGAGAGTCATCCATAGGTGGCCGTATTTTCGGATGAGTCCTGCCACTGGCTTCTGATTTTTCATCATGATATCTTTTTGCACGTCTGGGGTAACTCCTAATCGCGTCATGTCTTGTAAGCCAAGTAAAAATGGAGAATTGCAGGGTAAAACGTGAAACGCAACCTCTCCGATAGGTGTATCCAAAGTGATAGACCCAATAGAAACAAAAACTCCTTCGCCAATTCCCGAAATTTTCACCGCTCCAGCCTTTTCCCTATCTATATTCAAATCCTTCCGAATATGCAGAAGTGCTTTAACCTGTCCAACTCCAACAGTAGAACGACCTGCAGCGCCTGTATCAACCAAAACGCCATGAAAAACCCTGTCATCATATCTATCATCTCCTTTATTTCCAATAGAAAATACATCATTAAATAATTGAAAGTCTGCCGTGAAAGCTGTGGTTGAGTCGATATTTTTGTCGTGAGAGATATGATCAAAATTAAGAGAAGAAATTGTAACGATCTTTCCTTCTTCTTGTTTTGGTGCTTTATACTTTGACTTTGAAGCTAGGAATTTGTGGAGAGTTTTCTGGTCTTGCAGGTACCCAGAGATGTCTTCACTACCGATTTCCGTTATGAGATAAGATTGAGCTTCTTCTTCGTACCAATGCTCATCATTTCCTGGCTCCTCAGTGGGCTCATCTACGGCAAGAAAGTGGTGTAACTCAGAATCTGGAGATTCCCCTTCGAATTGAAGAACAAATTGTTGTACTGAGCTTTCATCTTTTGAAGGGTACGTCTTTTTGATTCTATCAAATGCCGCTCGCTGCTCTTCTGGCGTATGCTCTGAGGACCAACAATTAATCTTTTTGCAAACGATACAACGCTTTTCCCAAGTCTTCTTTTGTGTACCGTTTCCTCTTCCGAAGCCTCCTCCTCTTCCCATATTTCCTCCTCTTCCTATATTTCCTCCTCTTTCACGATAATTCCAATTTCCTCGACCTGTGCTACTTCCTCTTGCAGGTAAGTACTGGCGCTCAGCTAAATAACAGTGGTCGCTGTCCCTTTGCTCGATGTAATCGAGTTGGTGATACTGGGAGGAATGTGTGCCTGACAGAGAAAGTTGTAAAAAACGTGCTCGGATGTCAGCGCAAAGACCTTCGGCAGTACTGGCTGGAGAAAACAGGACAAAGTGTAAGTCTGCCACTCCGGAACAGGCATTGATGATTCTAGTTCTTAAGGCACCATCTCCAGCGTGAGATTCAAGTCCTCTTTGAACGCGGCGAAGTTCTCTTTCCAGATTGTTGAATGCTTGTAGCCTATCTGGGCATTTTCTTATCTCTTCAATCAGATTGAGGGTATTCCAAATGGTTTCACGCCGATTTACCCAGTGAACTGTTTCATAGTGTGCCTTTACGAGGTCGCATCGCTCGTCAAAAGTTAAGTCATCATTACTTATCGTAAGGTCCAGATATCTTTCGCTAGCGTCACCGGCAAACATGTTGGTGAGGGCGTCCTTGAGATATCTTTTCTCGACACAGGCGTTGTTGCAGTTGTTGAGAAAAATCTTCTTCTTATAATCGAAGCTGTCTGTCCCATCCCTGTACTTGTCCTCCTCTTTATACATCCTCACAAGTGATTCGAGCTGCCTATTTTTAGGAATTGGGCGGTCTTCCCAATATGTTTGGTTTGCTCGGAGATCAGATTGCGGATCTGTTGAATTCGACGGCAGTGAGATTGTAGACTTTTCTCTTGAGCTGTTGTTTTCGCCACGCGAACCACCGGGGTGATTTGGGTTATATTCACTGGTGATTGTAGCCTTTTCTTTTGACTTTCCCTTTTCCTCTTGTCCTCCATCAATTAATCCTTCCTGCTTACTTTGAAAACAATTGTTTCTAACTTTATACTCTGCGGCAGCCCTAAGTATACTTTCCTCGTCGACATAATGAGGATCTTGGGGATCGCAGCGGGTGCTTACGCCGAGTGGATTTTTCTTTCGGTAGTAAATAAGTTCTTCGGGTGTCCATTCGTGGTATTCTTCCCTTTTTACTTCCGTGGCTAATTGTTGATCAATATGCCTGCCTTTCGGGATAGGTGTCATATATATCCCACGAGAAATTAAGAAGTCTCGGAATTCCCTCCTGAGTTCTGAATCAATCCTGCTAAAAAGGTTTGTGTTCCAGCCCTCGAAATCTTCTGTCCATCTTTCCCAGAGAGGATCGTCTCTAACGCCTTTTTGTCTGTAGAGATCCATTCTGCCCTTGACGTATGATGTGATCTCTTCATTGGTGTCTAGTTTGGGGAAATCCGTTGATGAATTAGACTTTTTTTTTTTTTTTTTTGATAGTGTTTGCGTGATTTGACGCGAAGCAAGAAGAGCGAATACTTAATGCTTAATTGACGGGGTGCGTTAATGGACGCAGAAGCAAGAAGAGCGAATGCTTAGTGCTTCTTTGGCTTGACACGTCGGAGCTCAGTTCAGACGAGGTCGACAACTCCAAGGGACATTCCTTCGTATGTTACCGCGTACGGATCTGTGACCGATGTTAAGGATCACTGATCAGTGTCGGAATATCACCGGAAAAGTGTTTGTGCTAGCACAAAGGGTTGGTAAACAGGTATATTTTGTTGTTCTAGTAAATCGTTGTTGTCAGGAAAGCCTCTACTGTATAATATATATATGGAGATTGCCAGATCATAGTGTTCTATGATTCTGGTCTGGCCTTTTAGCCGAGTGGTGATGCATCTATCTCGTGTATCATGTAGGATGGCAACCTTTAGCCTGACACCCACCTCTTGACCCCTCTCTGTCCCCACGCTGTCTACATACCGCTTATGACAGTTGTTCTTTTCTAAGTACAACGTCTGACAGAATAAAGTAATCCCCCAACGCCTCGCTAACTAGATCACATGATATCAACGCCATTATTCATACAAGAGGACTTTAAACCCTTCATCAAAATCAGCAGAAACGGATCTATAGACAAAACTTGCGAAATTAGAACAAACAGTAAAAACGACTGACATCAATATTTGGCTGAACAGTTGGATCCAAATTGAAAATATCGCTATTTCCAGTAAATATTCCTGGCCAAGCGAAGCCATCGACCGTTTTCATGCAGCCTTAGGACATCGGTCCGTTTTTTTGCAATTAGCTTTGCTGCTCATGTCTGGATGGGTTTGATTACATTGCCTGAACTAGCAGAGCAATATAGACTGTGTGAGTCAAAACTAAAGCGTTTTGAGTATATCGGAAATCGGGAGCTCCAAAACGTTTTCAATCCTCCCGCGTCACTCTTAACGGCAAATGAAAACATTGACCCAAAGAAAGATACGGAGGACTTTAAAGAAGAAAAAAGTACTAAATGCGCATGCGGGATAAAGAACCACACAATTAAGTCGTGTTTCCTGTTTAATGTCAATACCAGACCAGAAAAATGGGTTGACCGTTGGCCAATGTTCGCCAAAAAGAAGTTATAATTTGTCGAAAGACTTCGAAAAAAGAATATCAATAGAAAAAGAACTCGGCCATAGGATACCACGTGAGCTGCTCAATAAACCCAAAGAAATTTCTGCTTCTATTAAAATAGTGAAATGAGATTGTCTGGATTGGTCATAGCTCTGTTGATCATAGCTACGCTAGCAGGGTTTATATTACTATAAAGAGGAAGAGTTTTCCTATCGGGAGAACTTCTGGTGTAACTGGTTTGAAAAGCATTATTTTATGTGTAGCTATAAATCCTCAGAACCCAATTGTGCAGTTCTAAATCTACTTCCATGCCATATTATAAGTCACACGATTAGTAACTTCAGCAGCAAAAAACTCAGATGATATAGAGATACATGATGAGTATATTACCGAGCCTTCTCCGAATTCATCATTCATACTTGCGCTCACGGCATCACAAACTTTGTTGCCATAAAAAAACTGGTGGGTTTTTGGTTCAGGATCAGGTTGTCATATTTGTCACCAAAAAAGCTTGTTTTGGACGTTAAAGATGATGAAAAATCAACAAGTAATCACAACTGGTGCTGGTGATTGTCGAATTGAAGGGGTCGAATCTATTATACTTAAGGTTGATACTCCAGATGGTCCAAGTACTTTGAAGATTGAAGACGTACTTTATGTCCCTAAGTTTATGGCAAACATTGTCTCGATGGACTGTATTAAGTATCAGATGCTTATTTGGGACCACTCGGAAAATTGGCTGACTCGCTGGGACGCTGGAAGATTGCCTGTCATTAGAATTTGGAACCAAGATAATCAGAATTTTATTGCAAAAGAAGCATTACCTCCAACAAAAACCAAATTCGTGATGGGAATACCAGAGACTATCTCAATCGATCTGATACACAAAGACTCTGTTTTTCTGACTAACTCTTCAATGCGAAAAGTGTCTTCGGCAGATTTTGTTGTCTAGCACCGCCTTCTTGGACATCCAGCTCCTAATACAGTAAGAAAGTTGAGTGCTGCGGTAGCTGGTGTTAAAGTCAGAGGTTCGTACGATGGAGAATGTGACGGATATTTGCTTTCGAAATCCAAGCGAATTATTTCCAGAATTCCTGCAGATAGGGGTGATAACTACTGGGCAAGAATGAACGTCGATCTCATATTTCAGAAAGCATGGAACGGAGATAAGTATGCGATACATGCATACGATGCTAAAGGTCGAGATCATCTTGTTGAGACTCTGTCTTCAAAAGATCAGTTAACGCTTTGCCGATCAATCATGAATATGATTCAAATGCTAAAAAACGAGGGTCGAATTGTTAGACTTTTTCATGCTGACAATGAAAAAGGCTTCGGGTCTCATTTTATACAAATTTTACATGGCATGGGTATTAAGTTTGAAAATACCGTACCCTATACCCCGGAGCATAACGGGTTTGCTAAATTGTCTGGAAACCGAATATTTGTAGTTGCACGCACGCTGAGAATACATTCGGGCCTTCCAGAGGAGCTGTGGCCAGAATTAGTCAAGACAGCTGTTTATCTACTGAACAGGACACCGAATGAAGGACTAAGTTGGACAACGCCATTTGAGAAATATCATAATCATAAACCAGATATCTCCAACTTGAAAGTTGTCAGTTGTCGAGCATTTTTTCATATTCCGCGGGAGAAATGTTTAGCATCCGCAAAGCTAGCCGAGCGAGCATGGATTGGGTACCTCGTTGTTTTCGAAGCGCATAATATCTGGCGAATATGGAATCCAAAATCAAAAGAAGTCGTCAGAGTCAGAGATGTGATATTCCAAGAAAGTCGAATTTTCTGTCATGATAAGGGTGATAAAGAAATTCCAATTGAAGTCAGTCAGCTTCCTAGATTTGCAAGCTCACCAGAAATAAAATTTCTCGGTCCGCGCTTAAATAGATGGAATGCAATACAAGAAGAAGAAAACTTGTTGGATCGAATTCTTAAGTCAGAGAATACAGCGAAAAATCCAGCCAGCATAGAGTAATTGGAAACTAAATGAGAATCAGATATCCCGAAATCAAAACTCTTAAATGACGAACAATATGATATCCCAGGGAACTTCCCGCCTCTAATTACTGAGAAGAAAAAACTTAGCAACACGGCTCCGAGAGCAAATGAGATTTCCTCGGATTTGAGTGTAGATAACATCATCAGCGGTGTTCGTTCCCGAAAACCAAATACTCATGGCGCATCAGCTATAATTTAAACCTAGCCAGAAGAAGACAATGATATTAAATCTGGGCAACCTTTCTTTTCGTGTCTTGCAAACGCAATCACGACTGATCACCTAGACGTTAAATCATACCGTCTTGATAACTCAGAAGCCTGTGATGACCAAGTTTTTTCGGATAAAGTTCCTAAATTTCAGACAATCCAAGCTCATGGAAACAAATGCAAAAACATCCAGATCGCTCACAGTTCATGGTTGCTGCAGAATCGGAATTCCAAGGACTCCATGATCGTCACGCATGGGATATCATTGGTATTAATGATGTTCCTGATGAATCAAAAATATTTCCCATGAGATGGGTTTTTGTTACTAAAAGAGATGGCGGTTTAGTTAAGCATAAAGCCAGAATTGTTGTTCGTGGAGACTTGGATAGAACGTCTTACAACCGAGACGAAATTTATTCTCATACGCTCAGTCTCCAACACTTTAGATCAATCATGGCCTTTATTAATTATAAAAATATGGAGACCTTAAGTTTCAATGCGGTTCAAGCATTTGTGAACGCCCGAAGGGACAAACCAATAAATTATTACATGCCCGAAGGTTTTAGACAGAGAGGAAAGGTGCTGTGTGTAAGGCAGGCACTGTACGGTCATAGACAATCGCCCAAAGACTGGTTCAATTGCTACACCAACGCTTTGAAGCTACTAAATTTCAGGTCAGCAAGTGAAGAAAAATGCTTATGGGTGCAAGAAAATGGTATCCTTTTCTTCTTTTACGTCGAAGATTCTGTTATAGCCTATGAGAAGAAATATGAAAGGGAGGCGTTAGAGATTCAAGACAGGTTGTGCAAACTATTGTTGTAATCTGCAACTTTATGCAAGGATTGGCATATTAGCTGGTCGGCATAAGCCCGGGTACATGGGGTCGTGCACTAGCCTGAGAACTAGGGTACATCAGACTTTTAATTGAGTATGGAATGAAATAACATGGATTGGGGATCGGGTGAACACTCGATCACGGTGAATGGGCCCTGGCAAGAGCATGTATATATTATGAGGTCCATTCCCTCTATTGTAACGCAAGTGTTTTAGTTATTCTATTCTGAGTTTACAACAGTTACAAGTCATTCCTCGACATCATTACCTTTTCACCTTAAAGGTAGTAATATACCCCGTAAGCGCTCATAACTGTAATAGGTTATGAGCCCGGTAGCTTCTTATGTCTTAGGCTAACGGGTTCAAGATGAACTATATTACTACGTCCACCGAATCCCCATTGCTCGTACTCGGCTCGGGCGTCGGCATTTCCCAGTGGATCACGAATTTGCAATCTGCGTTGGTCCAAAAGCGCTGTTTGGGGCATGTTTTTCATAACATCCCGTTGATTAAACCAGCGATCTGCCCAGAGGAGCCGACAATGACTGCCGACAATGCAAAATCATTCAAGGAGATTTATTCGGCATACGAGGAAGCAGCGGTTAGGTGGACTGAAGGAGAGATCGTGGCGAAGCAAATTGTCGTCAATATGATCAGCAAGGAAATTCGACCCCAGAATTTCGTGAATATGACGGCCAAGCAGATCTTCGACCATGTCAGCAATGTCAGAGAGGAAGGCGCAACTACCCCGTGGGAGACAGCCGTTCGGAACCTTCTGTCTACGAGGTTCACGTCGACAGCAAATAATTACTGCAATGAGTTTATGCAGAGTTTTTTGGACGTGAACAGTGCCGCAGAAAGTATGATGCCAACCATACCCGGAAGTTCGAAGGATACGCAACGTAAAATTTTCGAGATTAGTCCCGGATTTGCTAGTTTCATGTTTATCATGGGAACTGAAGGGATAGATTGGTTGGACACATGGCGGCAAACCAAGGTCTATGACGAAAAAAACCGGTATGTGTCGTTGGACACCATGATGTCGACACTCCGGCAAGTCGCGAAGGTGAAGGAGGCCCGGTCTGGCGGAGGACAAGTTGCTTTCGGAAAGGAAAATAGGCGGGGCAACGGAAAGGGAAAGGATGGTGGTATAAGTGGAGACTCTGAAGCACTTTGTACCCGCTTCAAACATAATAAACACAAGAACAAAAACTGTTTCAAGCAGCACCCTGAGCTCCGAAGGAAATATAGGGATAATGGTTCAGCGAAGGCCGCGTCTGGTTTGAAGGACGAGGTCGGCGAAGATGAAGACAGCGATGGTCATTTGGATATAGGAGCCATAGCTAGAGCAGGCGCTAGTCTTAAAAACCGTTTACTCTAAGATACCGGTGCTTCGCACCATTTCGCACGCTGTAAAGATGATTTTGTTGAGATTAAGAAGCTAGCCAAGCCGTTCGAATTTGACCAGGCCGTAGGGAATTCTGTGTTGACACATAGGGGCACGTGTCGCCTGCGAATTGGAAATTTATCACTTGATTTGAAGAACGTTCTTTATTCGCCCAATTCTTCATGCGATATTGTTTCAGCTGTGAAGCTCATGCGAGATCATGGAATTGTGGCGGCAAGGCGCAACGGAATCCTTGTTCAAATTAACGACGAAGGACAGGATGTACCAGTAGCAAAATTAGTCAACTTTGAAGGTGTTTTGTTCATTCAACCGTTGGATCAGTGTTGTCAACAAAGTGTAGGACAAAACCGTATAGCACCAGGGGTGGCACGAGTGCCACGTGCAGTAAGTGCGCAAAGATGGCACCAGCGACTCGGACATGTAGGACAGGAGATTTTAAAGAAAACAGCGCAGTGTTCAAAAGGCCTTGAAGGCATAGATCTATCGGATTTAGCAACCTGTGAGACATGTCACTTGAGTAAAGCACAGAGATTTGTTTCCAGGGAACCGGGGCCTACTCCAGGAGAACCACTTGACGAAGTATTTATAGACACCGTCGGAAAGCTCACTGCAGCAATTAACGGTCATCAGTATGCTGTGATTCTTACAGACGCCAGAACTCGAATGAGGTGGGTAATTACAACCCAGAACAAAGATGTAATCGCCCAAGAATTACTTAAGTGGATTGAGCTTCAGTACAACCAATACGGCAAGCGTGTTCGAATCATATTTTGCGATGGAGGCTCAGAATTTGCGCGTATTAAGGAATACTGCGACAAGCATGGAATTCGAACCGACACATCGGCGCCGCATACTCCTGAACAGAATGGAGCAGCTGAGGCTGCCAACAAAATCATATTAAGAAGGGCGCGATCCATGTTGATCGATGCACGAATGCCACCTTGTTTTTGGCCGTGGGCAATGGAGAACTCTTGCTTCATAAACAACAGATTATATTGTTTGCGCACCAAGAAAGTGCCTATTACAGTAAAACTTCTCTAACACGATAGTGGGTCCCGGCATAAGTGTTGAGAATATTCATTGAAATTCATCCATTTATATTTGCAATACTTGCCCCTGCACGCAAAATGACCTGTAAGGGTAAGTGTTGCAAATATAAAAGTCCAAGTTACAATGAATATTTTCAACACTTATGCCGGGACCCACTATCGTGTTAGAGAAGTTTTACTGAATCGATTTTCTGGACGGTTTGAAGCAACCGCATCATGAGAAAATTGACTTCACCCCGCTTCCCCGATTCGGCTGTCGTGCATTTAAGTTAATTAGTCCAAAACCTGGTAAATTTGAAGCAAGGGCAGAAAAAGGGTGGTTCATGGGTTTCCAGAAGAATACTAGTAAAAATTACCTTATCTACCACCCACATTGGTCACCTAAGTAAGGATGGAGATGGGTCGAAAGCTTGTCGCCTCACGTGACATTTGATGAGGATATCGTGTTTGGAGATATGCTCAGTGCTAGAGACCAAAAGAAGTCTTCTCAGTATTGGACCAGTGCAAGTAATTTACCTACAGATATTACTGCGCCAGTCAACATTCCAGTGCCTCCGCAAGTTGATCAAACTTCACAGTTTGAGGGGGAGAACCTAGCACGCGCGTCGGCACCACAAGGACCCGAAATTCCGCAAAATTATCCACCAGAACCGGCATCGGAAAGGCCCGACGTACCTCCGATTCAGAATAAATCAGAGGCTCCGATTCCACCGGCAGTAGACCGATCGGATATCCCGAAAGTGCCACAAGTACCGACTATACCGGACGATGTATGGCCAGAAAGTACGTCTACTGAGAAAGAAGCGAACGATTTGTCAGAAGCTCTACAGTTGACTAGAAGTAACAGACGACCTTCAAGATCACCATCATCAGTAGGTTCGGATTATGATAGTTGTGATAACGTGTCACAGGGCTCCGGACAGGAAACGAATGAATTCGACAGCCAGCCAGAAGGACAAGGCAACAAAGAGGTAGTGCGTCTGGGGGAGCATGACTCATTCGAAGTAGCGGGAAATGAGGATGAAGAAGATCTGGATAATATAATGACAGGCTGGGATCCGATTCCCCAGCTCGCTGGTCAAAAACGAGATCACTCTCCAGAACTTCAGATCACGCGCAGCAAGAGGGGTAGACCTATTAAAAAGGTGGATTATTACAACTTACATCATGGAAAAGCTGCCAAGTTGAGTGCCAACCCAAAGACATGGACCGAGGCCATGACAAGTTCAGATGCAGCACAATGGCGAGAAGCTGCCCTAGAAGAATTTCGCTCTCTGAAGGGAAAGGGAACCATAAGTATTATCAATCGAAACCAGTTACCAGCGGGACGCACTTTAATGAAGTGCAAATGGGTATTCAAGAAGAAGTACCACGCAGATGGGTCATTGGATAAATACCGGGCAAGGTGTACTGTCAAGGGCTTCACTCAAAGATCAGGGATTGATTACCAGGAGACTTTTGCACCAACACCGCGATCAGACACAGGCCGTATAATGTTGGCACTTGCTCACAGATTCGGGTGGCACCGACGTCAAGGGGATGTTCCAGTAGCATTTCTAAACCCCGACCTCGACGTAGACTTGTACATGGAACTGCCAGAGGGTTTCAAGAAAGAAAATCTTATCATCCTTATCAAAAAGGGTCTCTATGGGCTGAAACAAGCTGCAGCACTTTGGTACGATGATGTGAAAGCATTTCTTGGCACACAGGGCATGTTTCCGACTACGTCCGACGTATGCCTTTACACGAATAAGTCAAGGGATCTTTTTGTCATCATTCATGTTGATGATTTCCAGGTCATGGGGCCAAATTTGAAGAAAATAGACGGACTGATGAATGCACTACACAAGAAGTATAAGCTTAAGACGGTTAAGTCGGATCTCTTCCTCGGTATAAATATAAGCAATCCATCCAAGGATGTTCTTAAACTCTCGCAAGGGCAATATGCGCGTAAGTTGCTAGACAGACACGGATTGGCAGAATGCAAGGCGGCGAAATCGCCAATGGAGCGACTGATGGAGCCTAACAGCTCAGTATGCTCAGTGCAATTTAGGACAGAATACAACTCTATTATTGGAGGGTTGCAGTATCTGGCGAATAATACTCGTCCAGATATATCACATTCTGTGAATCATCTCGCACGATTCTTGTCCAATCCATCGGAAGAACATCATAAGGCAGCACGAAGGGTGCTGCGCTATATTGCAGGAGATCCGGACAAAGGTATAACATTTGTGAGGGGCAAGGACAACCCAAAACTTGAGGCGTACTCTGATGCAGATTTTTCAGGAGATCCGACAACAAGTAGATCAACATCAGGATCACTTGTTATGCTATCATCCGGGCCAGTCAGTTGGAGATCTCATCTGCAGAGAGATCTGGTGCTTTCCACCACAGAAGCAGAGTACCTAGCGGCGACTTAGACATGCCGGCAATTGCAATGGGTGAAGTCACTTCTAGTGGAGCTTTGCTTACAGAATAGTGTCGAGGGATCGATATGCACCGAACTTTACGTAGACAATCAGTCGGCCATATCTCTGATTAAGAACCACCACAATCACAAGAAATCGAAGCACATTGCTCCCAGGAATCATTACTGCCGGCAGCAGTTCATGAGGGGCGCAATAGCAGTGACATATGTTGAATCATCCAAGCAGCTGGCCGACAGTCTGACGAAAGCAAACTCCTCAGTCCATCTATAGAAGTACCATGAGAAGATGACGATTGTTATCGTCAGGGGGAGTGTTGTAATCTGCAACTTTATGCAAGGATTGGCATATTAGCTGGTCGGCATAAGCCCGGGTACATGGGGTCGTGCACTAGCCTGAGAACTAGGGTACGTCAGACTTGTAATTGAGTATGGAATGGAATGGTTTTTTTTTTTTTTTTCCTATTTAAGTCTCGGGCCGAGCCCTACGTATCCGAAGATCTGAGACCGGTGGAGCCGGCTAGGTTCAAGTCTAGGACCTGCCCAACTCGTTCGCACCGCGTGAACCGCTACACAAGTAGTAGCTAGTTAAAGTACATTTATTAAACTCCTTTAAGTAAATTCCCAACACCCAAGCCGAAAACTCCAAGTTCCAGAAAAGTTAAAGAAACAAAGGAAAATATATGGTCTAGTCCCTGCACTCCTCGCACTGGTTCCTTTCCTATCATGATCTATGTCATGTTCAAATTTCTTCTTGGTCCACGCTGAGGGCTGTAGACAGAGTCACAGGTTGACTTTCAAAGCAGCCAGTTTTTTGCGCAAATAATTTAAAACTTTCAAGACAATTATGCCCGAGGATATTTTTGATAAATTTTTGGTAGGGCATAGCCCCCCGCAGACGACGAACGTAGTGAGCGTGTCGTCGACAGTGTATGAAGTGGTTAGGAGTAGTCTCCTCCCCGCAAGAACATTCCATTGTCGCACCAAGGTTGTTAAAGCAACGGTGGTGTGCTGCAAAGTTTCCGTGTCCCGTGCGAGCCGCAATAAGTTCAAGCAACAACCGTCGAGGAAGGGCCAGTTCTGGTGGTTTGCGTCTTCGCATCTGGAGATCCAGTTCGCGATACCGCGGTGGACAGGATTCGTCCCAGAAAATATCGAGTAGCGCCTGTCGTTTCTGGTTCATCAAGTGATGAAGGTAAGCTAAGGTGATCGTTTCTGGCTTTACGGCCCGATTAGGTAGCCCACGTAGGGCGGCTCGCGCTGCTGCGTCAGCCTCTTCGTTTCCCTGGATCCCTGAATGTCCCGGCACCCATTTCACCTCCACTACTAAATGTGCCTCTTGTATAAGTGACCGGAATGCGCGGACATCTTTAATGCTTGAGGATGTGTTTCCTGTCAAGACTGCATTTCTGGCTTGTTGGCTATCCATCATCACATTTACTTGTTGTGGCCTTCCCCCTGACCTCCAACGTTCGGCTTCCAAGATCCTCAGCGTCGCCTCTAGAGCCTTCCTCGCCCCAACTATCTCCGCGTCCAGGACCTCTCCCCCGTGGATGATGCCACTTTCCCTTGAGAGAGTCATTCCTCCTCTTTTTAGGACAAACGCCCATGCGGAGCGCCCGTGTCCATCCGAAGATCCATCCGTGTAGGCGCAGATTTCGGAGCTGGGCAGTTTTTCGATCCAACGTTTGCTAGCTTCGAGGTCTGTGTCTTTTGTGCCAAGCTTCGCAAGGTTTATCGGCCCGGGCAAGGGTTCGGCTGGCTCGGCCTCGGGAAGTTCTCGGTAAGCCCGCTGGAGACGAGACATCTGGAGCTCGGGCCGTGCGGATTTCTTGTTCCTTTTCTTGAACTTTTTGTTCCGTCGTTAGGACAGATCGCAGCGCGGCTTCTCAGCGGATGTCGGTCGTCAAGTGTGTTAAGTCTGGCGGCAAGTCGAAGTCGGTTACCCTCAAGGATGTACTTTGATGGTGGAATTCCTCCTTCTCGATGTATCACTACATTCGGTGTTGTCCGTACTACCGGGAGAGCGGCTCTTAGCCCCATTAAGATGGCCTTATCTATCATCTCGCAGGTGCCGGCGATTTGAGGCGTGACTGTTCTTCTTATGGTCGGACGACTCAGTCCAGGCCACCATACTTCTGATCCGAAGGTGGCGACAGGAACGATGCATGTGTCCACTGCTCTCACCAACGCTTTGGGTGCAGCTCCACGATATGTCGAGTTCAAGCGGCGCATGTGCTGGGCTGCTCTGAGCGCTTTTTCGCACCACGTTGTGACGTGGTGTTTGAAGTTGAGACGGGGGTCTAAATGTACTCCCAGCCAGCGAATGTGCTCAGCTGGCTCAATTAGCGTGCCGTTAACCCGGACGCCCACTGCTGTCTCACGACGTCTGCCAGGGAATTGGATGACCTCCGACTTCGCGGTATCAAAGGCGACCGCGTTGTTTTGCGCCCAGTTGAGGAGATGGTCTACCTCGCGCTGCGCTGCGGCGGCCGACTCGGCGGCGGTGGGGCCATACCCAAGGATTCCAACGTCATCAGCGTAGCTGAACCTCAGATTAGCGTTTCCACTGCGCATTGGCTCTGCCATGTATAAAAGGAAGAGGAGAGGTGATATTGGCGATCCCTGAGGAACCCCGCATGTCAACTCCCTCTCGGTGGTGACTCTCCCGTTGTATCGGACTTGTACCCTTCGGTTAGCCAGAAAAGAGCACGTCCAACGCAGAATCGAATCTGGCCACCCTTGTGATTGCATTCTCTTCACCAGGCGGTTGTGGAGTACTGCATCAAATGCACCTTGAACGTCTAGGGTCACAAATGTCGCAGCCCACCCTTGGGAGCTAGCCTCTTCAACATCGTGGACTACGCAGGAGACGAGGTCTGTAGCGGATCGTTTGGGAAGTGCGCCGAATTGTTGGTGGCCGACCACGTCACAGGTAACTGCCAGATGCGCCATACGTTTGGCTAGAAGCCTTTCCAGCCCTTTGCCTAAGCATGATAGTAAAGCGATGGGCCTCCAGCCTTTCACTGTCGTCGGGTCCCGATTTGGTTTCGGGAGCAGTACTACTTCCGCCAGCTTGAAACAGGTTGGGTGTGTACCTAGCTGCATGCATGCCCTAAAGAGTTGTGTCACATGTGGGCCGATCGTCTTCCAACATGCTTCGAGTAACTCGACTGAGACTCCATCTGCTCCAGGTGCTGTGTTTCCGCAGCCAATGATGTATTTGCGGACATCCTCCTCTGAAATATCGTTGTCCCATGGAATCCGATTGTCGCTGGCCGTAGTACATGGCGGGAGATCGTCTGTTGCCTGGTGTCGTGCGAGAAGAGCATCGCGGAGAATTGTTGCTCGCTCAGCCGGATTCGTAATAAGGGATCCTTCGTGATTGAGTGGTGGGGGAATTTTGGCCTGCCGGGGGCTAGCTGAACGCATGAGCTTAAAGATATCTGCCGCTGTATTCATTGCCTCGATTCGTTGTGTGCAATGCTCTTTCTTGGCTGCTGAGATCGTCTCTCGTAGTTTCTGTGCGGAGGCGGCGCGTAGGCTGGGTGATGTCGCTTCTCGGTACTCAACGCGTGCTGTTTTGCACTTGGAAGTCCACCAAGGGGCAGATTTTCCACGGCCTTTTCCGACTTTGACTCCTGTTGCCTGAATACCGTTTGAAAGTTGCATGCAGAGCTCCTGGGCGTACACTTCCACTTTCTCTATAGTGTCCAGTGTTTGAGGCGGATGGACCCATCTTGCAATAGCTCGAGCAAAATTTGGCAGATTTCCTCGTGGAACTCTAACCTTCAGCGGTTCGGTATCCATGGTAGCTGCTGTTATCGGGACTTGACCTCGGATCGGTAGGTGGTCACTGGTTACGCACTCGCTTCGGTCCACCCATGCCATAGTGTCGCTGATGTTAGTCCACACGAGATCCAGTGTATTCCCTCGTCGCTGTGTCGGTTCGCCGATAATGAGACAAGACAGGTTGTGTCTTTCAGCCCACTTCTCGATTTCTTCGCCCTCTCCATGCCTGTTAGAAGCCCCTGGCTGCCAGGCCTCATGAACGGCGTTAAAATCTCCTGCGGCAACCGATTTTGGGGGTGGGTTCCAGTTTACAATCGGTAAGTATGCCGTAGAGTCCTTGGGTGCCTTGTATACGTTGAAGAAGGTGATTCCGTTGACCACTACCCAGCAGTAGTCTCCCGTTGGCGTAGTGCACGGAAATATCTGAGTCGCTGTTATTACCCTATCACTTTTCCTTGTATAGGTCACGGCTCTTGGTCTTACATCCACGCCACCGTATGGTGTGTGGCACGTGTACCCTGGGTGTGACCTAGTTGACTTTTTTCTTTTGTTCCAGCATGGTTCCTGGATGAGAATGACATCGACGCCTAGCTCGTAAGCTCGAGAAAGTGCAATGTCGTGTGTTGATCCTCCTCTGCCTACATTAGTTGACATAAAACTGAGAGTAGGAGGGAGACGTGAAAGGGCCCATGGGGTGCCCTTCACAAGTTGTGCTTGGGGTTAGTGTCTATGACCATAGCTTCGGATGAAGTAGCTTCGGTCGAGAGAACCTCAAATCTGTTATGGGACTTGGCAGCGGACTGGGAAGATTGACTTTGTCCTGCAGAAGCTAATGAGATAGCATCTGCGTGTCTTACGGCTGCTTTAGCTCGAGCTACCGCTGCAAATTCGCGTTGGCTTTGTTTTCTGATGGTCAGAAGCTGCTCTTTAGTGGGTGGGCCGATCCTGGTTGGGCGTGCCAGACAGTCTCGGCTGTCAGATCGGTGTGGGCCTCCGCAGTTACGGCATTTAGTGTGCGCTTTACACTCGGCAGAAGAGTGCATGGTGGAGGAGCAATTCCAACAGGCAGGAGCACGAGAGCATCCACGGGTGCCATGAAATTGTAGGCAACGTTTGCACTGTTGCACGGTTTGACGAGGTTGATGTCGCACTGCG
The DNA here is from genome assembly GCA_028751805.1 of Podosphaera xanthii. Lineage (NCBI taxonomy): Eukaryota > Fungi > Ascomycota > Leotiomycetes > Helotiales > Erysiphaceae > Podosphaera > Podosphaera xanthii. The sequence continues at coordinate 1,429,269 of JAPWIX010000007.1, forward strand.
ATGCCAGACTCGTCGAATAATCGGAATCCTGGTCGTGGAGCGGACGTTCTATCGAATTGGGCCAGCCATGACTGGTAGGGTGCTCCCTCTTTACTTTTTCCGTGTGGACGAACCTTGACCGGAACTGTATTGGTTACTCTTGTGATTTCATTTTTAACCATCTCTTCCGTGATATGAACCCTGCCAAGAATGGATATTATGGCCACTGGAACTGTGGAAATTCGGAATACGACCAGGTCGGATGCCTTTTCCAGCTTGGCTCCAATGGGGGCAAAAGATTCAGCCAAATCTATCAAGATTTGACGAGTTTCTTCATCTTTTGCTCTGAGTGCAAAGCCAGTTGGGACACGATAGACGTGGTCGATTGTGGTTGGCGGGAGGCTAAGGAGTTGCCCTACAGCTTCTCGAACGCCAGTCGGAGAGAGTTTGCGCCAGTCATGGTCTTTCCCGAGTCGGAGGAAGAGCCTTTCGTCTTGCGTGGAGGGAGCTACTAGTTTTGCCGGTATTTGGGGTGCATTTATCTGCTTGAGTGGCGTGCGTCCAACGTTTACCGGTGTGGAGGATTGTTTTTGACCCCTGCCGGTGACTGTGGCCCATGTCGCTTTGGCAGCAGGCTTTGGAACCACTGGGTTGACTACTTGCGTGGGGAGTCTGCTTCTTGGACCAACTGAGGGGCTTTCTCGGGAGATGGCGTCCGCTGGGCGAGGGGGTAGGATTGGTGGGGATGATCCTGGTCCCGTTGTCAAAAATTGAGCTATTGCTGCTCGGATATAGGATACCATAGAGTTTATGTATTGTTCATTCTGATCAGTGGTCAAAGGCGAGAGGGCAGTTTCAGCACCGGTGGTAGCCATAGAGCACAAGAAGAAGTTCGCAGCATATTGCGCCTGTCGACGCTCTTCTGCTTCCATTGCTCTTCTTAGTTCTAAGGGGAGTTGGGTGCCACTAGTCACATGGCGGGACTCTGGGGCCACCCTCTTGCCGTCCGATGTGGGTTTTCGGGGCATTTTTGTACTTGAGGAGGAGTTTGACGCTCCTGTCGCGTTTTATTGGTATTTCCAGGCTCTTGTAAGGACCCGTTTATGACTGGCCGCCTTGGTGCAGGCACAGCAATTCTTCTTTCCGAGGTTCCAGCAACTTTGGCAGTCCTCTCGCCTGCTAAAGTCTTTTCTTTCTCCAGACTTTTATCTGCTGGGACTTTTTCTTCATCTCCTTTGGTGGAGGCAGCCCATTTTGAGTCGGATAGACCCTTTTGTATAAAGGCGTCAATGACACAATCTTGCATTTCTGTGTCCTGAGATCCTTTCTCGAATTCTTCGATCTTTTTACGGATGTCGATTTCCATCTTATTCTGGTCGATCATGTTTTCTGTCATCCCCCTAGTCTTCAGGCGGTTTCTCATAACCCTGTGGGCTCTGTCAATTGTTGCTTTGTGACGCGCTACACGCGACACCTTTGTCGGCCCCGACGCCATTTTTAATAACGGGGAGTACCGCACGATATCAAGTGAGTGTTAGATGAAGTGTGAATCAAGGGATTGGAAGGGCTTGGGGTAAGTTCTCATCGATACGGAATGGTTTGTTTGTTTGTTTGTTTATTATTTTACGTCTAAACTAGCCGAGCCTTGGCCGACCTAAATCTAATCCCAATTGGGATACAAGACGCCAAGGCTTACTGCCTCAGAAACCAGATGCTACATCGTGCTTCACAGAAGAAGATGAAACTTGAAATAATACACGCAGAAAGCAGAGGGATAAAAGGTCCGCCCAGCAACAAAGAAACTTGATAAAGGAGACAAAAACTACCGATAGGAAATTTCCTGCGATTTGAGCGTTTGGATGCGCGAATTGCAGAGAACAGAGGTTTTTACGGCACCAGCTGGGGTTCTGACAAAGAAACTGGGCTAAATTTAGGGCAAATTTCACTGTAAAATTTGGTGTTTTTGAGCCATGTGATCAGCTTACGCGTGCCGATTTTAGAGGCGATTAAGAACTGAAAAATGTTAGGGATGTTGCGAGGAGGTCGAGGGACAGGTTTGCTGGGTAGTCGGCAGTAAATAAAATGACTTGGGGATTTAGGGTATCCGCAGCTACACTCGTTTGTCGCATCCGCATGGCCGAACCGGAGGTGATAAGAGGAGAAATCGCCATGTCCTGAACGGGCGGCATAAATATGAGCCACCAAGGGCCTTGGGAGAGAGAGCTCTTACGGGCAGCGTTCGAAGTTGTTGATTTGAAGGTCCCGGTATGATTGAGGGGCATACGAATTCCAGAATTCCTTGAGCGCTGACTCGGTCTTCGTAATAGCCCATAGTTTGGCTGTATCGTAGGAATAAGTTGAAGGCGAAGAGCTAGAGGGCAAACCTGACCTGGCAAGGTTGTCCGCATGATCATTGCCGGGTATGCCCGAGTGGCCTGGGATCCAAGCGACCTGCACTTGGCCAGGACGAGTGTGAGGTAGGCGGGGTCTGTTGCCCCAGGACTTTGCCTAATCTGCAAATTGGAGGAACTCAGTTTGAGAAGAACAAACCGGGGAGCTGAAAAGCCGCCTCGCGACGTCTTGATTATCCAGGAGGATCCAAAAGTCATTGGCAAAGCGCGCTGAAGGGAGCTGTAGAGCAGCTGACATAGCCACAGCAGCAGCTTTGACTTCGGTATCGAAAGACGTGCAAGAGCGATTGATAGATTTGCTCTCTACATAAACGATACGACCGGCTTGGTGAATTACTACTCCGAGACCAGCACTTGTATTTGGGCCTAACTGGCTGCCATCTGTATACGCCACCAGGTCGTTAAACGGGATCGATGTCGGGAGTTGGGTTGAATTTTGTGTGACGCGCCTTATGCTAGCGTACCAGCCTTCAATTGAAGCCCACGGAGGTAGGACTAAGGGATCAATATACTCTGTTGAGGGAAGACTAAGAATCCACCCTGATAAGCGTGAGACACGGCGGTTGTAAGTATCAACCCACTGGGCACGGCGTCTAAGTGGGTGGCGAGGATCCAGTTTGTGTATACGTAGAGCAGCCGCGCGAGCCCTTCTGTCAAGTTCGATAAGCGGAGGGAAGAGACCTGCCTCGCGGAAAAGCGCGGCTGAGGGAGTTGTACGATAGACAGGGAGTATAGCCCTTGCACTGGTTAAGACGACTTTGCGTATCAAAGAAAGATGGGTCTCAACCCGGTTTGACACAATTAGGCCCTTGGGTGTAGTTCTATTGCGGCCAGGCCACCAGACTTCGGACCCAAAATACGCAATGGAGAGTACGCAGGCTATTGTGGCCTGACGGAGTAGCCGAGGTGGCGCGCCCCTCGATTTAATACCAAGAAATTTTAAAGCGTTGGCGACCTTTAATGCTTTCCCGGTTAGAAGCTGAACATGCCATTTGAAGGTGAGATTTTTGTCCAAGTAAATCCCAAGCCATTTAGTGTAGGGGCGAGTTGTGTTTTCTGATACGGAGAAAATTCCGTTTGATACGGATGGAGTCTGCCCTGGGTCTTTATCATCCCGGCGTCTAGAGAAGTGCTGCAGCTCCGATTTTGCAGGGTCGAATGTGATGCCTTCGGCTTGACCCCAATCGAGTGCTTCCTTGAGTGACATTGAAAGTTGTTCGCAGTTCGCACTGAGCGAACACTGAGTTTCCAATAGAGCAACGTCATCAACGTACCCGAATCTGCTAGAAGCCCTGCCCATTTTCATAAGGGGCGCCACATAGAGCATGAATAAAATTGGAGATACGGGAGAGCCCTGAGGTAGGCCACAGGAGATATCCTGTAGTGGGCCCATCTCACCATCAAGCCTGATTTGGGCTGAACGGCCGGTGGTGAATGACTTGATCCAATTGATTAAGTTATGAGGCCATCCTTGATCACGTAACCGGCGGATGAGTCTACCTGGCAGAACTGCGTCGAACGCACCTTTAATATCGAGAGTGAGCATACTTGCTGTGCGTCCTTCATTCAAGGCCCGCTCGACATCATGGGTAAGACATGCGACTAAATCGATTGCTGACCTGCAGGGCACGGCGCCGAACTGCTGGCTGGCGAGAACCTTCTCGCGGATCGCAATCCAAGAGATGCGCTTTGCTAAAGTTCGTTCCAGTCCTTTTCCGAGCACAGATAGGAGAGCAATTAGTCGGTAAGACCTTGGAGAGGATAATTTGACTTTGTTAGGTTTTTGTAAGACAATTAGTATAGCTCTGCGAAAGCACATTGGATGATGGCCAGTGGATAGGCAGCCAGTAAACAGATTAAGAACGTGGGATTCAATCAGAGGCCAGGCTAGCCTTAATATTGCAGTTGGGACCTTGTCTGCACCTGGGGATGTGTTACCAGCGTTAAGAACCGACCTTCTAATTTCCTCAAGGGTGAGGGGAGGGAAAGGGAGTGCGGTCTGAGCAACTGTAGGGCAATCTATTTCTATGTCGCCAACCTCCGCCGAGTTTACGAGTAAATTATCTACCAGCACTTTAATCTTTTCAGTTAATGTGACCGCAGGGAGGGATTCCGGGGATCTGGGGTCCTTGAGAGGGCTCGAGCGAAATGTTCCTGTGGATTTATGCCACTTTGTCGCAGAAAATATCTCTTTTGGCGAGTTGGCCTTCTCGATCTTTGAGCTAAAAAAACTTTCTTTGGCCCTTTTAATGGTTTTCTGATATGCCTTACGTAATTCTTTTACTGAGTCTTCAGAGAGGTTTGCTCTCAAGCTTTGCTTAAACTGGCGACGGGCATCTTTGCAAGTTTTATCCCACCAGGGGTTCCCTTTCCCGTGACCCAGTGAGCGCTGGGCTGATGCTGCATATGCATCGCGTACTGCTTCTATTATCTGTTCGGCATAACTATCAAGTGCTTGGGGTGGAGGAGAAGGAGAGAGCGCGGAAATTCTACTAATAGCTACAGTGAGTAACCGGGTGAATAATGTTTCATCGAGAGTGTCCAAGCGCAGCCTTCGCATTGTGTCTTGGGACCGCTCCCAAGGAACTATAGTCGCGAGAGGCAGATGATCTGAAGTTGAATTGATATGAGGGGGGGTCCTGCAGGTTGCGTCCACCAGAAGAGGGCCTACGCCGAAGGCGAGATCGAGGACGTTGCCGCCATTGTTTGTCGGCTTGTCTGGGGGTGAAAGGAGAGAAAAGTTGCACGAATTTATCCAGTCTACGAAGGGCTGTGCACCTGGAGATGGGCTGCGAGGCCACGACGGCTGCCACCATGTATGATGCAAATTAAAGTCCCCTTGTAGCAGACAATTGTTGCGGAATGTTGCCGTGGCATGGGTGCGCAGGGACTGTAAAATGTTTGTACCCAGTGACCCGGGTGGGGCGTTGTAAATGTTCCAGATATCAATTGATTGACCGTCAGTTTTTGACAAGCGTAGAACCATAAGGTCGTGCGATGACAACGGGTAGACTTGTTGCGAATGTAGGCCTACACCTTTGCGGACGTATGACATGACACGAGGTCGAGCAATGGCCCAGTCGTCACTTGGGGAGAATGCTTCATAGGAAGGGTGTTTTTTGGTGATACGACGGGAGCGGTCACGAAAGATATATGGCTCTTGTATAAGCACAATATCCACGGAATTCATGCGTGCTTCGTTTAAAGCGATTTCATGTGCTTGAGCGCCACGGCCTACATTTAGCGAGAGAATTATGAGTTGCTTGGATGATTTGTTTTTCCGGTGTGGGTTGGGCATTAAAGTGGGATTTCGCCGTTGCTCGGAGTCACTTTGTTGTTGAGAACAGTGAGAGGATTGTTGGACTGAGATGAGCTGGTAGCTGGAGTGGACTTTGAATTCTTTGCCGGGGGTGTTACGCGAATAGGGTGAGCCTTGTCTGTTGCCTCCCCCTGGGTGTTGGTTGTGTAGCTGTGTGTGGTGGAATTCTTTTTGACAGGCATGTTACACCCGGCCACAATTTGGCATTGCAAGCGAGCCTCTGCAAAGATCTTACGGATAGCTGTGACTTGTGTCTTGGACTTTGCTGGACCTGAGGGTATAGGGCGGAGCTCGCAGTTGGGATCGTCTGCAGGATGAGGGCCATGGCAATGAATGCATCGCGGAGGGCATATATGTTCCGATGAGCCTGCACACTGGTTGCCGTGATCCTTCTCAAAATGCGAGCAGGACCCGCAAAGTCGGCATCTAAGGGGAGACGCGCAGGTCCGGGTGTTGTGCCAAAGCCAACACCGAGAACACTGCACAGTTGTGAACCGCCTAGGAAGGGCTCTCGTGAGCGTCCTACAACCAAACAGAAAAAGAACAGGCTGGAGACGTCTGTGTTCCTCTGGGAAGCGTACAATCCAAGACGTAGAAGGAGAGTTCAGGTCTAACTCATTATCGCGTGATGGTTGAATGGCCACAGGGGCAACATCTGCCGCCTCACTCAGCGCTTGGTGCATTGCATCTGTAGTTACTGGATTATGACAATACTTCATATCATCGTTAATTGTGCCATATGTACGGGGAACGCGCTTAATCCTGTAGGATGTCCAAGGCGAGGCATTGTCGATAGTTGCGTTACCAAAGATTCCAGTGGCAGAGACCTTTTCCCTGAGCTTAGCCGTATCCCCGTCCTTTGGACATAGGGCAAAACCAGTTTTTGTTGCCTGAACGTTGGAGAGTAGCTGACCGTCGATTCCTAGTTTGGTTCTAATATGAGATTGAAGCGCGTACGCGGAAAGCTCCCTAAGGTTATCTCCTTCTGGTAACCGTATGAAGAGGCGATCGTCTGGCCGTTGTTGCTGGGATTTAGGGTTGAGTTTGAGCGTGGCCGGGGCCTTAGAAAGAAGATTGGAGCGGCCATTACGACCGTTAGGAGCACGTTGTGCTATGTTTGCGTAAGATGCAGTAGTTGGCGCCCGCTTGTCGCGGCTGGGCTCTGACTCTGTCGAAGATTCTGTATCAATCACGGGTGAAGGAACGCCTCTCAGGTATGCTTCATAATGACGTGAAGCAACTTTGGCAAGGTCTTGACAGAAGCTCTTTAGTGCCAGAGCTTAGTTTGAAGGCAGTGATTATCTAGAAAGTCTACAACGTCGCCAAACAGACTCCGGGCTTCCTTAGCGCGGGTTTCTGCTGCGTTGATACCGTTGGCTAGAGCATTATAGATAGGGGGGTTAGGGGAGGGATCCGTGAAAGGGTCGCCTTGAGGTACATCGTCATATTGAAGAAGTCCGACCGGCTTGTGTGCTGGGCTGTGGCAAGGACTGTCCCAGTCCATGTGCAAATGATAGGGACTGACCGACACAGGCAACTGAGCCTGGTCGGTCGCCATTGTTGGCCGTGTTGTGTGCGAGACACGTTTAAGGGACTGTACAGGCTTGGATGAAATAGGAGGTTTGTGTAGCGGCCTGCGGTGGCTGAGAACCGCAGATGACTTGTTAAGATGAAGGGAGGTTCTTAGTGGAGCCAGAATGAAATAGAGTATGCTGTATGCGATAAAATTTGTGTATGCGTGGATAAAAGAAGAATGTCGAATGGAATGGAATAACATGGATTGGGGATCGGGTGAACACTCGATCACGGTGAATGGACCCTGGCAAGAGCATGTATATATTATGAGGTCCATTCCCTCTATTGTAACGCAAGTGTTTTAGTTATTCTATTCTGAGTTTACAACAGTTACAAGTCATTCCTCGACATCATTACCTTTTCACCTTAAAGGTAGTAATATACCCCGTAAGCGCTCATAACTGTAACAACTATTCCCAACTAAGAAATTAGGTGAGGCTAAATCTTTTGTCGGAATTAAAATTATCCGCGACCGCGGAAAAAAGAAGATGTGGCTGCTACAAGAAAAATACATTGATCAAATCAGCAAAACCTACAAACTAAAGAATACCGAAAGAATGATGTCACCGCTGGCTCCGGATTACGTCATGAGTCCTAATACCGGTGAAAAATTAAGCGCTGATTTAATACAAATCTACCAACGCAAAGTAGGCACAGGTGTATACGCTTCAGTTTGTACCAGACCAGATATTTCACTAGCTGTCTCTATGTGTGCGGACCATCTCCTTAATCCTGCGATCCGACACCTACATGCTATCACACAGGTCCTCCAGTACCTTGTTAATACCAGTAAGCATGGAATCCTATATGATTTTTCACTAATAAAGCCTACTGGACCTCATCCTGATGTTTTGATCATGGCATCAGATGCTTCTTTCGGTGATAACGAAGGACGAAGGTCATCGCAAGGTTTTATTGCTTTCCTTTATGGAGGTCCGGTTGTATGGCATGCTAGCAAACAACGGTCAGTCACAACCTCAACCACAGAGGCGGAATTAGTGGCACTTTCTGCTGCTGCTCGAGAACTAATGGCTTTGGAACGATTTATCAACCATTTAGAAATGAAGTCCACCCTTAATAAAAAGCTGTTATGCGATAACCAGCAGACTGTCAACATGCTTACTCAGCAAACACCCTTACTAACAACAAAATTACGACATATCGACATTCATCAACAATGGCTAAGGGAAAAATTACAGGGGAATTCTAAAAATAATATTCAGTTAACCTGGACTCCTACATCGCAAATGCCTGCTGATGGCCTCACTAAACGTTTGCATATCGCAAAACACCAAGAGTTTATACGACTAATTGGCCTAGAGAATGTACAGAATCAAATGTGTTGAGATTTTGGAGCAGTACGCCTGAAGGGGTGTGTCCGAGTTATGTTCTTCTGTGGCAAAGATCCAAAATAGTTTATCTCTAAGATCCTGGCTTCTGCTATGATCTTGAGTGGCAATTAAATATTTAGAATTACGTTCGTATCTCGAGGATCCCGCCATCGAGGATGATAGATTTAGATATTGATGTCACACTTTGGATTATCTTGATCATGAGCTATCGTAATTAATTATAGACCTGAGATCTGTGAGGAGTTATAAGGTTGGACCAGAGGACATGAGGTGGAGGAGGGAGAAGAAGTTAATCTTTTATCCTATTCTATTAATTAGACAATTTTACTTGACTTGTTTACTATTAATTCATAGTATAAATACAACAATAAAGTCAATCAATCAGCGACTCTCAGTCGCTAGCTACGCTCTTGATTGCGAGCATATCGACGCGAAAGACTATCTTTTTAATCTACTATTCTGGGGAGAAGCCGGATCTCGTGTGATCGAGATAATTTCTTTTTGCTGCTGTTACGCGGGCTACAACATAGACATAAGCGCTTCGTCTGGTAGAAACGAGCCGATTTGTTAAACTTTGGCCAGAACGATATTATTATCGTAATTCGGACTTTGGAGAGTTGATCCAGTTTGTGCGGCTTCCTATTTCCGTTCAGACAAGCTTTGCATATGATTTAACTGAGTGAAGTTGTGGAAATATTATCGAAGCCGTGATGGTCTCTCTGAGCTCGCTTGGTGTATATGTCTTTTCATAATTTTCGATCAATCGAAAATGAGAGCGCTGAGCGTGGATAGTGTATCTTAACTTCCTAGAAGAAAAGAACAGCAGTTTCTTTGGTCTTAATAGAAGGAAATGCTTGCTAAAATACAAGTTGCAATAGAGTAAGCGACAATCAAGGAGTAGTAAGCCAGAAGAGATTATTCTAAATTCATTTTCTAGTGACATACCCATCTACATATTCTTTTAATGGCTCCTAGTTTTTTTAATAAATCCAGAACTGAGTTTATGATAAAATTATGTTAGAAAATTGGATTGAATAGCAGTGTAGAGACATAGCTTTAAAGTCAAAGCTGTGAAACAACTAAAGCTTAGTTACTCAAATTAGATTTGTGCAGTTAAAACGGGCCATCTGACATACATCTGTAAAGAGTTAGAGTTTTGAGAGTACAACGTTAATGCCCTGATGGCAAGAGCGGAAGGACAGAAGATAGAAAAACTGACATTATCAACCGTAGAGTAAATAGTAGATCCTCGAAACCCAGGGTAAGATAAGATGCTGTGGTTCTTTTCATGAAGATTATGGCTATTTCCGTGGGTTTAGTACTAGGTTTATTGATTGTGACCAAGTGACGCTAAAATTTTGGGGCTGGACTAGTGATGCATCCACTCGCAGTTTTTGATCAAGGGATATATATCCAATAAGCTGGAACTTTGGTGGCTCGAGGTTGAATACAAGTGAATAAAAATCACTAATGATAGGCCTGTGGATTGAATGTTTCTCGAAGGCAATGAGAAACAGCCTTTTCCAGGTTTTCTGTCAATTCTTAGAACAATATAACTTTTTGGTTTGATTTATATGTATACTGATGGGACGTCTCGCCGTAATGTATATGAACTTAGGTGCACTTCTTTGGAAGTAGCTGGAAGTAAAATTCCAGGTCATTCTAGTCAAAAATATAATTCAGCCCCCCAAATGAAGATCCAGCTTAGGTGGGATGGGTACAGCATGGATAAATTAGTATTTCTTTTCGAGGAATAAGGGTGAGGCAATTCAAGGGTTCAGCCAGTTTTGGGATGTAAAGCAGTGTACAGTATTGCCTTGCCTATCCCGCTTTTTGGCTTTTCTCTTCAGCCGCTCTTTTCCTCGCAAGGTATCTCTCCTTTGAACTCATTATTTCAGTCTCAGTCTTCCGGCACTTTGAAGCTTCCTCAATCTTTTTCTTTTCCTCTTTATCTTGCTCGAGAGCTCTCTTCGTAGTTTTCTCCAGCTGTTCTTCGATCATACGGGACTGCCTTTCCCGCATTGCCTGCCTTCCACGACCAACACCCATATATCCAGAGCCTTTGGTTTGTGCTTCGTTTTGCCTGGTCTGATTGGTATTCAGCGATGCGGTAGTTTTTGGCTTTGAGATGATATTCAAACCTCCAGCTAATAACTGTCTTTTATCGACTACGTCTCCTTCGTCGTTGACAGTGATGGCTCCGGCTTTTTTCTCATTGATTTCTCGGGCCAGTTCAGCTGCTGACTTTAACTTTATAGTTTCTTCTTGTGCAACAGGCCCATTTTTGATCCGCTCATCAACCGCTTTAACAATTTCGGCATGCCTCTGATCGCCTTTCTCGAGTACTTTTTTGTAAAAGCTCGTCATCCCTTTATCTTTGTTTTTCTTTGATTCTTGTTCCTCTCGAATTCTTTCTTCTTCTTCCAAGCGACGGTTTTCTTCTTGCTTCTTTTTGTAGCCTGACGTTATAAACTTCTCCTTGTCCGCATACTCATCACCTTCGGCTTCCCTTTCCCTGGCTAATTTTCTTTCCTCGGCAATTGCAGCATCCCGCTTTCTGATTGCAACCGCTTCAAATAAGCTAGCCATATACCTAGGTTTTCGATCTTCATCTTCCTCCTTTGCCCTTTTTTGCGGCTTGAGCGAGTCGTACACGGCATCGTAGTCGTAGATGTTTTCATCCAGATCTTTTGCTGTATCCGCATGCTTTTTAGATGTGAAGGTGGTAGAGAGGTCACCGTACATTGATATAGCAGGCCTCGACTTTCCAGCTAAAAGTCGCTTTCCTCCGCGGGAGGATAAAGACTTCTTGGGTTCTAATACTATTGAGGCTGGCAGATGACTACCAATATCCCCGATTTCTCTAACTTCTTCAACTTCAGCATCACTACTCTTGTGTTCGTCGTAGCGGTCTTCATCTTCATCAAATATTATTCGCGATTTTTGTAAATGAGCTCGACTGTCATTCGGCTTCTTTTTAATATTCAGGCCGTAAGACAAGCCTGCCCCAGACATAACTTGGGTTGATTGTCCCGTTTATCGGAGTCTGTAAGGTGTACCTTGAGGCTAATAGCAGTGTGACACTAGGTATTATGAGCTGGGTCAGAGCAGGGAATATCTCGCTTGTTGGAATCTACCCCAGCTAGTCGCAAAGTCTAAAATTTATTAATCCAAGATACCTGTACAGTGTCTTAGCCCTAAAGATTGTTAGTGGCTGATGATGGTTTGTGTGTCGGTACCTTGCAGTCACTTATCTTAAAATATAAAATTAACATCAGCCACTAACAATCTTTTGGGCTGAGACACTATGCAGTAGAACCTGTCAAAGCGCATGTAGGGTTCCGGGTTTAATTATTGTTAATTTTTACCGAGTTGTTGGTACGTAATTTTGTAACACTTATCTCTACGAGCCCTATTGCTTGCATGGTTATGTATTGCAAATACAAGCAGTAGAATTTCAATGAATATTTTCAATAATTATACCTGGACTTAATATAATGTTTGACAGTTTCTACTGTATTAGGATGATCATGTTTACTCGAAAGGCACATGCATTCATTACTTTAAAATTATGCAATAATTACAACTCCCGATTTTCTAATTTTATTCATCAATCTTTATCCTTATCCTTGACCTTATCCATATCGTCGCTGTTGCAGATAAATATATGAGTGTATAATGATTCTAAAATACTCAGGTACTTTAGGCACTAAAGATAACAAGATGATCGCACTGAACTGCCAATACAAGAGTAATAAGATTATATCCTAAGGTCAATACACGATGGCTCTAGCCTCGAGATACCCGATCTTTACATATACATTTCCTTTGGTTACTACTCCGACTCTGAACTTCTGTCCACATTGGCCTATCTCATCATGCATCGCTAGAATTTTCCATCTGATGTTTGCCAAAACACGCACCGTCCGCCGGTATCTTTCCGAGTCTAACGTCCGCGACCCGTCTCGCTTCATTTCATCTAGCTCTATATGATACCAACCTGAGTTGTATGTGACACTTACGTTCCCGTCGCGATTGGCCCTTTAACTGTTGCTACCATCACTTTTGCCTTTGTCAATTTTTATTGTAACTTTTCGGTTGAATTTACGGACAAATTTTTTTAAACCAGCATTTTTTTAAATCATTATTGTTGTACAGCCTGAGGCTATGACGCGAATAATTGTAGAAATAAGTACATAATTCACAGAAAGCTTTGTTTGACGATTGGTACACTCACATTCAGATTTCATTAGCAGATACCACTACGACGATAACAGCTTTCGGCATGTACATTGTTGAAGTACCAGTAAATCAAGGTATATTGTAGCGAAATATCGGGTATCGTTAGTTGGTGATATCATAAGCGATATCAAGCAAGTCTTTCCATCCTCAATAGAAAGTGTCAAATGTGGAAGGAATGTCCAAGTACATTTTTACCTCATGAAAACATGGTTTTATGTATATAAATAATACCTTATTCAGATAGCAGAAAAAATCAAGCAGACAATAACAGCCGTTTTTAATCTTCAAGATACCCTTTTCCGTAAATACCCATCGCAGGTAAAAGCGAGGAAAACCCGTGATATTTTGAGGGTTCTTTCGACATCCCACGAATACAATCTCGCCGCGAGAGATGTAGTGTGAGGGTCATGCTGGAATCGAGCCAACTTTCTCCTGTCTCAAGTGAGGCATGTGTCGAAGCTACCCAGATTGTTCCTGGGAGAATTGCCCGCACGGTGTACCACTGCACCATCCGACCCTGTAAATTCATAGCTAAGGTACAAATCTTCTTCTGAAATCATTAGTATTCAACCGTTTCAACAGCCTGTGACCTGTATGAATCCAAATTAGAGCATTTATCGCCGTTAGAAAAATTTGATAATGAGCCAGAGCTGGTACCAAACTTCTACACAAAAGATGACGTGGAATTGAAACCTGTTTGATTGATAAGATGCGATGTCGAGAAATCGCTATAAAATCTCATTTTTGTTCAAAAACGAAACGGGTTTCCCACGCTCCTCCCTCAGACTTTGCGATACGCTTAGGATGCATGAAGCGTGAGTCGTGGTTCTCATAGATATATATAGTATAACCTCTCATAACTGATGGTGGGTCCCGGTGTAAATGATGAAAATATTTATCGAGATTTAACCATTTACATTTGCAATACATACCCTTGCACTCATAATGGTACAGCCTCGCATGGCACTCATTTACACCCGTGTCGTTATGCAGGGGCTAAACTGTATATTTTCATACATATGGAGAAGTTCTCTATGATAATCATATGCAGGGTTCCTGCAGCTTTGATGAATTCGGCCATGATTTACGTTGAGAGTACTACTAGGATGTCTAGGAAGGGGAAATGCTGATTGGACGTATTAGCTCATGAAATTTTTCTGTAAAATATTTACACCCATGCAACTTTCACCAAAAATCAACCTAAATTCAAATTAATTTTGAGAATCTTATTTTTCATTTCTATTCAAAGCTCCTATTAAAATAACTGTAGACATCACAGCTAATGGTCTATAGATCCGTCTTGCGCTCGAATAACTGCCAAGCACCTATTTTGCATATCACTGATAATATTTGCGAGAGCTTCAAGCTTTGTGCATTCATGCCAGGCTTCTTCTACAAGGGATTGAATTCCAGGCCTCCCGCGTGGCCGTCCCAGATCGGAGTCTCCATACCGGTCCTTTATATATGACTTCATCAATCCCCATACATTTTCGATTGGATTCAAATCAGCGGAGTAAGGCGGCCAGACCATAGGTACTATCCCATGTTCAACAAGGTAATCCTTCACAACAACTGCAGTGTGAGCGGGAGCGTTCTCTTGCATAAACTGCATAACAACACCCGTTCTTGCAAAGCTAGACCTCAGAAACCCAAAAACCTCTGGGAGAATACTTTGACAGTAACCTTCCCCTGTTATTTTCCTCCAGCTTGTTTGCCCAAACACAAAAGGACCTGCTTGGGTGTCGGCAAAGCATCCCCAAAACATCCAAGAATTATCTTTCGTATGGCGATCGATGATGCATGTACTTTTGTACTCTTCGCGCTCATGTAAAAATCTTTAGCGTTTCACATCTCTTTTTAAATAATAATACGAAAACTGGCCTTCCTAGCGAAGTGTACTTTGTTAACCGGACCATCGTTTATCCACGCCTCGTTACTCCAGATTATCCGATACCAGTCTTTTAGACTTAATGACAAGTGTTGCTCAGCCCACTCAGACCTTAGTCTTCTATGTTTGTCAGCGAGGGGAGGCTTATTACTGGCAATGCGCCTGCTGAAGCCTCTTCCCTGGAGAGCATTTCGAATTGCATCTTCGCCAACAATCCATTGCGGATAATTAACTGCTAGCTCCAGGTACATCATCTGCCGAGTCTCTTCCGAGCTGCAGACAAATATTTCTAACTCGTCCTCTTGTTCGGGATCTAATCTAGGCTTTCGACCAGTGCTTTTTCCTGGCTCAACGCGTGCCATGTGAATTATATATCTATGTTGATGAATAGTAACTCCAAGTATATTAGAGATCTTCCTATTAATTTTTCCAGCTTCGTGAAGAGTTAAAACCTGATTTCAAATAGCTTATATTCGTAAAAGAATATTTTCAGTATTCTAAACTCATCTGAAGCCTCTGATCTCGATTTAATTCACTTGAGTGTTTGCGAGCATTTCTGGAGATATTTTGGGAGTTGATTCTGTGAGGACACGTACCAACAAAAAAGAGTGCAACTTCCGCGAGACTCACCCGTGAAACTGTGATATATTTGTTAATATTCGTCTTGTTACTTTTTTTCTATACCGTTATAACACAAGAAATTTTAGGAAATTGCTTTGCAGATAATATCGGATGGAGACGATTAAGATTGGGAAAAATAGAATTCGACAAGATGAAGCAGGTAAAGAGGGGTCGAGCAGAGCAAGTAGACAAGAGTGGGATGTTATGACATCAATACTTTAGCTTGATGGTTATGTAATATAATTTGTTGGGAGCATCCTGTAGCTAATATGTATTTTCCCTGTAAAAAACTGGGATATATCCCTACATTTCTAAGTCGATCACCGATCAAAAGATGCCCCTGAGGCCCTGTTTGTAAAAGTAGTGTTGCAAAAGTAAGTACCAGCAATTCCATGAATATTAACAATAATTAAACCGGCTCCCACTATCGACTTATCCAGGTTCGACTGCATTTAAATCTTTTATCAAGGTTAATAGGCCGAGATTGAAAATTGTCGAGTTTCTACCCATAGTGTGGTGGTGGTGTGGTGTATTGTTCGGGTCGCTCTTCGAAAGTAGAGGTTAGGTGGTCGAGACACATGCCCCACGTGAGGCAGGAGAAAGCTGTTTCGGATCCAGCAAGACCTTCACACTACATTTCTCGCCTGGTCATGCAGGTGACGATGATGTGGGCACGCTGGATAGTTGTGGGAGGTTAGAATGCGCTCCTGCGGCAGACATAAACGGTTGAGAATTGAATGGGCTGTAAGGCGCGTATCTTCGAGTTATTTGTTCAACTGACACACGGCCGTAAGTGCTCCCCATATAAAGTTGAGTAATCGCTTCTTGTACTGTACTATTGTCCTTCATGTCGCAGCCTAAAAGGCTACATACACAAAAGTGACCAAAAAAATCCGAGCGAAACGCCAGTGCCAAGCCTAAATTCACCTGTTGATCGGGTCAGATCCTGGCATGCGTTGTCCAGAGTTGGATGTTAACCATTATGTGGTTGATTGATTGTGTTGCGACAGGTAGAGATCTGGTGTACTGTTAAGTAGCCCCCACAGGACTTTTGATTCCATAACTTTAGCCTAGTCCACATTAAGCAGCGTACGTATAGCCAAGCTTGTTAGCGCCGTCCTTTTAATCTCACCCCATACCGCAGCAGAATATTTTAGTAAAATTCGATTCAATTTTGTTTTCAAGAATATACTACAATTGACGGTTTCCGTATTCTCACGAGCTCGTATATTGAGATTAACAATGAATCCAGAAGTAGAAGAATCGAGGGACGACAACCGAGCAAGGTATAGAGAATCTCGTCATACAAATCGATTTCGCTTTAAAGACAAATCAAGACGAACGGCTGATAAAGACTGTAATCCTTCTGAGAATTCTTCGGCGAAAAGAGGAGCCAAGTCTGATGATGTTGGTCATACAAACAAAAGAAGTCGTCAACACCGCAAGTCTAGACATTCGTCCAAGCCTCACAATTCAAAAAACTCAACTCCATACGAGCCTGCGCATCCAAATAATCTGCCTCGTGATTATCTAGATCCTGAAGTAGCATTCAGGGAAAGCTTATTTGACGCTATGGCAGATGATGAAGGTGCACAGTTCTGGGAAGGGGTCTATGGACAGCCGATTCACACATACCCGAATACAAAGCTTAGTCCAGATGGGGAACTTGAACGCATGTCGGATGAAGAGTATGCCGCCTATGTTAGAGCCAAGATGTATGAGAAAACACATCAATATCGTGCTGAGGAAAAAGCGAGGAGAGATATGGCAAGGAAAAAAAAGGAAGCAATGAGAAAGGAAAGAGAAGCTTCTGCAAGGGGCATGTTCGATAACGCAGCTAAACAGGGAGAGCAGAATTTTAGATCAGCATCCCGACAGAAGATCGAAGATGATGCATTTCAGAGAGAAATCAAAGAAAGCATAAAGAGGGGCGCGGAAAGAAAAAAAATGAAGGCTTGGTCAGAAATCTGGAATAAATATCTCGCACAGTGGGAAAATCTCGAAAGGGGAATCTCCGAAAGCCTCTCGATGGAATCAATACCCTGGCCTGTAGTAGGCAGAAAATATAGCGATGCTGATTCGAAAAATATCGAACACTTCTTCCGGTATGCACCAAGCGCTGGTGGATCTAACGACGAACAGCTAGCGAAGATATTGAAAGTTGAGCGTATTCGTTGGCATCCCGACAAGATACAACATAAGCTCGGCGGACAAGACATCAGTAAAGAAGTTTTACAAGCCGTGACAGCTATATTTCAAATCATCGATCAACTGTGGCTAAAAATTCGACACGGCAGTTGAAAAGTTATTACAGAGACCCTTCATCCTACAAAAGTTTCAAATGTTTTGTTGTAGCTGTATGATCGATCAAAATCTGAAACAGGGATACAGCCTTGTATAGCTTGACATCGGATCTGTTGCAGTGTTGCAGCAAAGTTTCGATAATTTTGCCCAAACCAAATATCACTGTACGATGTCTTCGGCAAATGACACAATAAGGTCGAGGCTAAGAGGAAATTCGCCATCGATTCCCTCGCAACAGGCAACAGTAGCTAACATCATATTCGCTATTTCAACCTATGAAGATAGAGAATGTGAAGATCTATTCCCTGAAATACAGGGTTTGACTCCGATTGTGAGAAATGGTGTAGATGGCTAGACCTGTCAAGAGATGTAAAATTTTAACTCTCTCCTCAAATCATTTTGACCTGTCGGATTAATTTTTGTCTAGATCTGAGAGAATACTTTCGCAAACACACAGTGCGGATGTGTCTAGGCATTGAGGTTAGATCTCAGCCCCAGAAAATGTTCATAATTTCAAGCTCCCTTCCCGGGGGATATAAGCACAGATATGCCACTGGTGGTTACATTAAGGCATTGGCTACCGGGATTTTATTAGAGGTGCTCAAGTAAAGTATATACTACTTTTGAATCTAATTGAAAAACTCTCCATAAGGTATTGATAGGCGCTTAAGTATTTGTTAGCTAGTGAACTAACGCTTACCTAGTAGCTCTATACAACTGATCCAATTCCTACCGACTTTGATGGCTGAACTCCTCATAGCATCTTTACTCTTTTAGGCGTGTGAAAGATGTAAATTGTGACTCATATTTATGCCATTCTCGGGAATCAAATCTCAGGAATTAATGAGTAAATATCCAAGTCTTTCGTTCTCAACTTTAAATACTTAATTTATCGCATTGAGGTCCGAATGGGGCCTGAGATAACTAGAAACTAATGTATAAGTGATTCACGCAATAAAATCTTAATTTTTGTTTTCTCGTGGGGGCCTAGTGAGCTTTCCAAAGCTTCTCGAGCACCATAAGATGGGGTTTTTTTCTTTTAGCTTCGTTGACCCTACTTGTCGTCTTTTTGCCCCACGCAGGCATCTTCGTAAGATATCTATCGTCCTAAGATTGACTTAGTTTTGACGTCTAGATCACTCATACCCAGAATTCATAAACTGTTGCCTCTACGGAGTTAACCCCTTACGACTAGTAAATTCTTCCTTGAATACCCACCAAAGGTAAGAGCGATAAAAATCTATGGTCATCTGAGTATGATATCATCATTCCAAGATTTCAGTATCACAGCAAGAAAGTGTTGCTTGAGGATCATGCTATTATCGACCTAGCTTTTTCCTGTCTCAAGTGGGGCATGCGTCAAAGCTACGGAGATTCTACAGGGGGACAAGGGTAAGTTAACGAAGGTTAGAGAATAAGTTATGTGCACTATATTATATGTTTATACTATCGGAATAAACAGATTTTACTGCCTAGCCTTCGTTAACTTACCTTTGTCCCCCTGTACTTGAGAGAATGGACTGGACGGTGTACCACTACATCATCAGATCTCTGGGAGGAAAATACTTGACGATACTTGTTCATCATGATCAGTTCTTCATTTCAGTGAAGTTTACGTTTACCTTGAATCAACCCGCACACACACTTTCGCACCTTACATGTACTGTCATTTTGGGGGATCATACAACTTCCTGGCGATAATCTTCAATCCTCAGATCGGACCGAGAAAATTTTTAACTGAATTGAAATGTGTTAGAAATAATATGAATCTTCATTTCTATTTTTAACCGAATTCTCTGTTTGGATGGGCCGACTACATAGACCTCTCGTTCTGGTCTGACGGGAATTTATCTCTAGTCGCTAACGCTATGCGAGGCTTTGCGCTGCGTATCTTAGATTCTACGATATTATTATGTTTACCAGTGGTATTTGATATCGGCCATGGCTCAGTAAGTAGCCCTCATCTACAGAGACAGACTTGTATCTCGATTAAAGGAATACATTTTGTCCCTTACAATAGCTTTGCACAATAAAATTAAACGTCTTGTTTCTCATAAAAGACTGCATTATTACTTCATACTTGTGAGATCGTTAATTAGATCTTACTTTGACAAAATTTCTCTAGAACAACTTAGTATTACAGGCTGCGCTTGTCTTTGTTCCAATTAGTCACCCGGAAATATTACTCATCAAATGTCATGTGATGGGCGCTATGGCTTGAAATAGTTCAAGGATGGTGCTTGCAGGGCTGCCTAGTACCGACAGTCTTCAGAGCGAGTTTCGAATGGAAACAACTCAAGTCAGACTCATGAGATGTTCCGAGGGGAGAATTCATTCAAAAGATGATCTGGTATCTTGGGGTTTGATCGGACGAAGAACATCATGTACATATTACAATCCTCCCTCGATTCACATTTAGAGACCATATAGAAAATAGACAGTATTTCGCCACCACTCCTTTTTATTATGCTACTTTGGTGACTGCCCTTCACACTTAATTGCTCTTGTCCTTATCAAGAGATGAGCGCTCATCTAGTACGTGCCTACTAAAAAGTTTGAAGGTAAATCATAAGCAAGGCTTTTTTGTTTATATTTAATCATACGAAATGAGATCTATTGTAGTTCTCCTTGCCCAAAATGTTTACCTTGGCTACTCCATATAATCTCCCCCCTCAACCACGCTCTCTCTTCCTTCTAACCACCCTTTTAAAGACTCATACACGGTGAAAGTTACAGCTTGGCCTGGAGCTACTCGTATGATGCGGGGGGTGATACCTTTGTAGAATGAATGTATTCCCTCGCGTAGCCACATGTCACGCGCGATGAGAGTGACACGCTGTAGAGCACTCTGACCAGCCTCACCAGGGCTCTTTTGAAGACGTGTCTTTATGGTATCAATTGGAGCATTGGAGAGTGGGCCTAAGGCACCCGAGACAAGACCGATGATTGTAGTCTGATAAACCGGAAGAGCGTTTGTCGAAGATATTGGAGCGGAGGAATTAGAGCTTAGGGAAGACTGCCGATCTTGGAGAAAGGCTTTAAGGTAGCTGTAGGCTGAAAAATTTACAGCTTGGTTGGACCCCTGACGTAACGCAGTGAGGGACACACCTCGGTACAGGGCAGACGGTCCTTCTTCTTTAAGTACGGTATAAAGAGCATGGGCTGCATTACGATACTTTGGGATATCTAGCGGATCAGCCATACTGTGATGTTGGGCCTGAAGACGGATCTTGAGGACTTCCATTGGTGTTACAATTGCCACAGCTTCGGTTACCCCGGCCGCTAAACCAGCTGTGAGGTAATTTAGACCTTCAGAATATCCCTAGATAGATTCGGCTTACCCAGAAAATTGACTCGTCCAGATGCCGTGCCGTTACTATTATCTGCCAGCCATCGTTTGTAGAACTCAAAACTGGTAAAACGAATAGCCATTTTCGGTACTATTCCCATTGTTACCGCTCCGAGGCCTTTGTATAATCCTAGCGCAGTTTCTCGCTTTATAATATCGGTGCCGGTGGTGAGAAAGCTACGACTTTTTGCACCGGGAGCACGGGACCGACGTGAGAGTTGCATACGTACTTTGATGGTATCTGGTTTATCCTAGATGGTTAACTAGAAGTCCGAGGGAAGGGAACGGCGACATTGGGGATGAAGAGATAGTGTAGGATATCTCGAATTATTATGAAAATTGAAGGTATTACCCAAAGGATGACACACTAATGCCTCCATCATGCCGGCAGTACCGCCGGCAATGAAGTTGGTGGCCGCAGAGGTAGGTTTTTTGGCCTTTTCCATATTTATGATCAAATTTGCAACAAAAGAGTCGGAGAAGCAGCAAGTCAAACCGAAAGTAGAGTAGAAAGCATGATTCGCCCCGTCGAGCGAGTCTCTAACCGGACATCGTAAACCTTTTTCATCATTCTGCCACTCGGTACGACGGGATAATAATCTGACACAACTATTTCATCGCGCATGCCAAGTTGGTCCAAGAGATAGTCTGTGGATCCGATTGTTATCCATGGAAGAATATTAGACACAGGAATGCCAATTGTATCTACTGAACATCGTAGTAGAACAGTTTTTTTCTCATGCCTTTTCTATGTTAATCAAAGAAAGAAAGGCTATGATGATAAGATCCTTCATTTGGCTTTTGATAAAATCATGTGCATCCGATCTTACATCTTGCGCCTTTTGACACATGCAACATGTACGGCTCTAGTAGTCCCACAGTCGTGACGCCCACAAGTCTTGTCATTTCCTATCCGCTAGTCCTGGAACATTCACATGTAGCCTTCACATCTATCCACATCCATTACTTTTCAGCCCTCGTTTTCACTCGTCACATTTGGGCGTCGACTGAAGCTGGAACGAGAATTCAGCTAGAGATATTTTTTGTTGGCCGCGTGGAATAAGATCGATTCTTCCACAGGTGCAGACCTGGTTAGCACAAGCTCAGCCCATATTTACGGCCAATTCCTTGCAGTGCGAGTTAATTCGGTCTTTTTCCAGGAAACTCGAGCGAGCTTTGCGTCGTGATCGCAACTTTTAAACCTTGGTGGCCCCATCGAGCAAATAAATGTTACGCTGAAAATTGTCGGCTCTTCAGTAATATGGTTGCAGAGCATATCAATTCAGACGAGCTGTAGGGAGAATCTGAGCCTAGGAATATTAAGGGTTGGATGGTGGTGTGGTACAATGTCCTGGTCGCTCTCCAAAAGTAGAGGCTGGGTGGTCGAGACACATGCCCCACGTGAGGCAGGAGAAAGCTGTTTCGGATCCAGCAAGACCTTCACACTACATTTCTCGCCTGGTCATGCAGGTGACGATGATGTGGACACGCTGGATAGTTGTGGGAGGTTAGAATGCGCTCCTGCGGCAGACATAAACGGTTGAGAATTGAATGGGCTGTAAGGCGCGTATCTTCGAGTTATTTGTTCAACTGACACACGGCTGTAAGTGCTCCCCATATAAAGTTGAGTAATCACTTCTTGTACCGTACTAGTGTCCTTCATGTCCTAGCTTAAAAGGCTGCATACACAGGAAAGATTTTAAAAATAAATTAAATACAGTAGAGCCTTTCAAAACTGATAGTGGGTCCCGGTATATACTCCGGCTCAGGGATTAAGAGTATATCCTTGTAAACGCTAATCTTATGGCCTTCCCCCAATCGATGTTTTGGAACAAATTACGCTGACATAATATTTCAGGCCGGTCAAGTGAGTTAGTGCTCCAAGCCTTGCCCTCGGCTGGACAATCTGCTTTTACATTGTTCGTGAAATGACCACTTCTATTTCGTTATCACCATTCCACCCCGCTTCAGTTAACGCAATCAGTTTTTTGTCGTAGATGCACAGCCACTAGATAATAGTTTTATTGAATTTACCCAAGCAGGTTGTGATCTTAACCTCTTCCCGTTTGCTGATCATCTTCACAGCATAAATCATCATCAAAACATAAATGCCCTATCAACGCCTCAAAGATCTCGTAATTTACGCAAGATCAGAAGCTACAAGTCAGTATCGATCAAACTTGAGGGAGGAAAATGATTCCATGAATTTCTGATTCCCACACTTTAACAAGCCGGTAATAATTCAAAATATATTGCAGAGTTTCTCGGGATTACGTTCGCACAAGTCAAATACACCCTACGTCGCGGCTACGTCTCTCCTAAAAAGAGCAAAGGCCCTTCTCCATAATCTAATTATGCGCAAGCAGATGGCTTGGAAGATATTGTTTGTTCTTCTCGTCAGACGAGACATATGTCACTCCTCGAACTCGCTTCGAACTTGACCGACTGGAATGTGGGCGAAAAAGCCGTCAAGAACGTTCTTACCAAGAGGGTATATTCACGCTGCCTTTCTATAAACAAGCCTCCAATATTGGAGCAAAACAGACGTATCCCTATGGCTTAGGCTCATCTTCATTTAACTCAAGAAGACTGGTCGCTCAGCCTTTGGAGCGATGAAACTCGGATCATTGATGCGAAGATTGTATCCAAATATATCACTCGGAAGGGCAGCCTATTAAATTTACTGTTTTATACATAAAGACTGACAGTATCTAAGATAGGTGAAAAATATGACAATACGTGTATGACAGAAAAGCAAAGGCCAAATAATTTGTGGATGTTTTGGGGCTCCTTTTCTGGATCGCTAAAAGGGGACCATCTATTCTGGGAAAGACAATGGGGAAAGTTAGCAGTTGAAAGCTACATCGAGTACACAATTCTCCGAGTTGTGCACTGGTTAGGAGAAATCTTGACCTGATAGTCTCCCTATCAGATTCATGCAAGATAACGCACCACCACACAAAGTCACCCTCTCGATAGCATACCTCGGATCTAGCGAAATTGAACTGATCTCTTGACCGGCTTTCTCTCTGGATCTAAATCCGATAGAGGCTGTATGGAGTATGATGAAATCATATATACATGCCCGATATCCTGAGCTTAGTGAAGAGAGATAGCGTAGTCGGCTACAGGTCCGTAAGATTGTTGAGGAGGCTTGAGAGTCTACATTACCGGATCAGCTTCGAACCCCGATTGCGAGCATGTCATCGAGATGTCAGGCAGTCATAGACGCCGATGGTGGTTCAATTGGTTATTAGTCTTTCAATTTGTGATTCTATAACAAAAGCCTGTATTCGTACTCGTAAAATAAAAGATTAATTAAAAATTTAATCACCTTCAAACCATCAGAAATTTCCTATTCAGTGCTAGTACAGTAATATCAAAAGAAATTGCAAGGGTATCAAAGCTAGGAAGCCAAGATTTTCCCTCACCAAAACCTCAAGAATTGAAAGGTTACCAGTGAGATTCATTACCCAATGCGTCGGAGAAACAATTGATTCGACGCTAAGGTGTGCCACAAATTACCCCGTCTGTATAAAGATTATCAAAAGATCCCTACCTATAAGACATGGACATAAAGTTTATGATTGAGCCGGAGTAGTCACCTGCATGGGCCCATTGGGCACTCAAACGGGTTAATTGAATTCAAATCAAGGGCTTTTTAATTAGTTGCACAGTTGTAATTAATCAATATTATACATTTCATAATGTTCATAAATAGAAATTTAAACTTTTCACCATGATTGCAGACAGGGAGACGAATTCATCGTCCTGAACCTTTCATCATATAAAATTTATAGTTTTTGCGTGGTATTTCGCTAATGACACCAAAATGAGTTAGCTAAAATTCTATATACCTTGTAAACCCCACTTTCAATTGACATGGAGACGAATTTTATCGTAGTGATATAGTAAACATGCAACCATAACTTATCATCTAGACTGCGCTCGCTTAACCTTAAGCCCCTGTACAAGTAAATTTACGTGTGATTTCTCGGTGTAGCCGATGATTAAAAACATTCAACGTTTGGCTGGATAATTTTTCCTTTTCCTTTGCTACTTTAACACGTACATGAATCGGGATAAAGTTCATCAAGTTATACGTTACATGATTAAGTCTTCTATCTATAATATATTGCTTTATCTATGGAGACCTGATAAAAAGGTTGCAAAGATGTATATTGCTTTATCTATGGAGACCTGATAAAAAGGTTGCAAAGATGATTGGTCGGGAGGGCCAAGGGTGATGTCATTCCATCTGACCGCCCGAAAACGGCAGAACACGGACGGAAATGGGGCGCGCTGGTTGGTGGATGTAGTTGAAAAGTTTCACGTGCGCCTGACTAAGGCATTTGGGCTAAATGTGGATCCGATGGTAAAAGGGTGCCACGCTGATTGGGTGGTGGTGTAGGTCGCTACAAGAGGTAAGTAATGGAACCAATTTTCGAAGACGAGGAGGCTTGATTGGTCGCCAATAGCGCGAATGCGACCGTACGCTACTTGAAAATTTTCGACACTGCCTGAGATCCAACATCTATTTCCAGTTGTCGATTTTTAAACATATTGCCTTGAATATAAGAATTAGACTGTCATCACAGAAAATTAATTGACAATAGGTATGTCTTCAATTTGCGCTACCAAAGTTGTCACTAACGTGTTTTGAAAGAAAATCTCGGGGCACATTTTCCGGAACAGCATCTATTCCGTCGGATATTGCTAAAGAAGTTTAAGAATTTGTTCGTTGTGGGAAAGAATTCATCGAACCTCAGGTATGTTGGTAAATCTTCTTCGAGACCTGTTACTGACATACTATCAGAACATACATAAGACGTGTTCTCTAAGAATGGATTCCACTGATTCATATTGCTCCGTGTGTAGGAGGATGCGACCTGTCGCGGATTTTTCAATAAATCATTTTGGGCGTTATTACAGAAAATGTAATCAGCATCGGGTACGTCTACAATTCGTGTTTAGTGATCTTTTATTAACGTGTATTGGGAGAAGACCCAGGCTCGGCAGACTCGCAATGCAGAAGTTGCCGGTCTTACGGGCGATACACGACCTGCTCGGCGTCCGCGACGAACTAAGGCTCAAATGGAAGCTGCCCGGGCTGCTGCTGCTGCTGCCGAACGTCCTCCCGTCATCGAATCGCCTCGACCACCTGTTGCCGATGTGACACCCTCGACAACAATTCCGCCTCCATCACCCCCGCCAATCATCGATCCCTTTCCACAACAACCTGCCGATGAATCTCCTGCGCAGATTGCTCTGCTTCCTCATTTGCCTCCGTCGCCGGAACCTGCGCCTCACGTACCAGCGGTCCGAGTTCCCGCCGCTTTCAAATCCGTTTTTCGAGCTACGGATTCACACGATGTTGGTCGGATGGAAATCGTGTGTCGACACTGCCAGGCTCTCCACTTTGCCCAAGAAAAGGTTGCAGGTGGTGAGTTTGTGCTATGTTGTAAGAAAGGGGATGTAGCTCTCCCGCTCTTACGGAATCCGCCACAGGCCCTGCTGGAGCTTTACACCGGACAGAATCCACGTGCGATCAGCTTCCGAAAGAAGATTCGCAGCTACAACTCTGCGTTGGCTTTTACATCTGTTAACACGGGAAAAGATGATCGGGTGGATTTGCGGCGTGGGCTCACCACATTCACGGCTCATGGAGAGCTATACCATTTGCAGGGGCCATTGGTTCCGGGCGCGCAGCAAACTCCGGCATTCGCACAGCTATTCTTCTACGACCCTGAATATGCGGCTGAACTACGTCGAGGGCGTGATCCAGAACTCGACTCGACCATTCTTTGTGATCTACACGCCATGATGATGGAGGTAAATCCGCTCATTCGGATCTACAAGACAGCTCGCGAGCGCCTGCAGACACAAGAAGGCAACTTTCGCATGGTCATTAGTCCACAAATGACCTTAGTCGTTCAAACCGGAGCCGATCGTCGTCGTGAAAATCTTCCACTCACGGGCGAGGTGGCTGCTATCATCCCAGACGAATATGACAAGGCCAGCTTTCGAGATGTGATTCTAGCGGTCCGCGAACCGGGTCAGGACGGACGGCAATTGCACCGAGTACCCGTGACAAATCCTGCGTACATGCCATTACACTATGTCCTACTTTTTCCGTTCGGTGAGCCGGGCTGGCATTGGAAACTTTCGCTGTTGAATGCTCATAACAACCGGCAGCAGTTACGTCTTGGCCAACAGCCATTCTACCGGTTCAGGCTCCATCAACGGGTCGGTGAAGTATCCCTTCTGTTTCTTGCTGGTCGCTTATTCCAGCAATACGTCGTCGACTCCTATGTCGCATGTGAAACTACTCGGCTTGACTGGTTACGGCTTAATCAGACAACTATTCGTGCGGCTGTGTATAACGGGCTTGCGGACGCTTTGATTCGGGAAGATCAAGCTGACGTGAACGGACGAGATGTTGGCCGGCGCTGCGTTCTCCCTTCCTCTTTTGTTGGCGGTGATCGGTTCATGCAGCAATTGTTTCAAGACTCAATGGCGATTGTGCGCTTTTTCGGACGCCCAACCCTCTTCATCACCTTCACAGCTAACCCCAATTGGCCGGAAATTAGGTTGGAGTTGAGGGAGGGTCAGCATGCGACCGATCGACCTGATATAATTGCTCGCGTCTTTCACCTGAAGGTGAAGCAGCTCTTGCAGGATGTTCGCAAAGGTATTTTTGGTGAATACCAGGGGCATGTTTACACGATTGAGTACCAGAAGCGTGGTTTACCTCATTTACATCTTTTGCTCTTCTTGAAAGATGCGAGGAGCTATCTAACCGCTGCCAAAGTCAACGAGATCGTCAGTGCAGAAATTCCGGCTGAGAGTACGAATCCGTCGGATAAATTGCGAGACTTAGTTCTCACTCACATGCTCCATGGGCCCTGTGGAATTGAGTATCCAAATAACCCGTGCATGGCCCGGAAGAACCCAAGCAGCCCCTTGGAATGTCAAAAGCGATTTCCAAAGGGATTTACTAACGAGACAACCATCACCGAAGATGGTTATCCAATTTACATGCGTCGTGATACAGGTACGTTTCGTGATTTTATCTTCAATCATATCTAATTCAGACTAACCGCTCACCAAGGTACGTCCAATGTGCAGAAAAATGGTCGACAGGTCATCATGGATAACCGCTGGGTGGTGCCGTACAATCCGTATTTGCTCAACAAATACCAATCGCATATCAATGTCGAGGTTTGCGGATCAGTACACGCCGTAAAGTACATTCACAAGTACGTTTACAAAGGCGCTGATCGGACAACTTTAGCGATTGCAAATACGGAAGACGAAATCACTCGGTACCTCCAAGCTCGGTACGTGAGCCCTCCGGAAGCAATCTGGCGATTGTTTGAATTTCGGACCCATCAAGAATTCCCGCCTGTTCAACACCTTCAGGTGCATCTCCAGGGGCAGCAAACTGTGTACTTCCCCGACACTCTGACAACTGAGCAACTCGCTGCAAAGATGGAATCCACCCGAACCACGCTGATGGGATACTTCAAGTTCAACACGGATCATCCAACGGCCGGAGACTGGCTCTACTCGGAGATGCCGGCACACTGTGTTTGGAACAAGAAGCTAAGGGAATGGACCATCCGGAAGCGTGGTGAAAACAGAATTGGACGAATGTATCACTGCAGTCCAGTTGCAGGTGAGAGATTTTACTTGCGACTTCTACTTACCGTCGTCCGCAACGTCAAGTCCTTTGCGGAGCTCTACAACTTTGAGGGTTCTACTTACGAAACGTACCATGCCGCATGTATTGCTCGCGGATTATCCCAGAATGACCAAGAGTGGTACGAGTGTTTTGACGAAGCAGTATTGTTCACCACCGGTAATGGTCTTCGGACGCTTTTCTTGACCGGACTTCGTCAAAGAGAAATTGCGGATCCGTTGGCTATTTGGGAAAGATATAAGCACTACCTCTGTGACGACCTGGCTCACAAGCTCCGTGGAATTTCTGGATATCCGCTAGACTTATCTGATCCTCAGTATGACTATGGACTTTTTTTGCTTGCAGCTGGACTTGCGGATCAGCAGCAGACTCTTACCGATCACGAACTACCAATGAACGTTTGGGATTGGAGTCGCAGCCATGTCGAGTGGGCTGCCACAGTGCAGAGGGAAGATCTGTGTGCTCGCGCGGAAGCTATGCGAGTTCAAATGAATGTCGACCAGCAAGCAGCCTTCACGGAGATCACAACGGCGATCTCTACGGAACCACGGACGGCGCACTACTACCTTCAAGGTCAGGGGGGATCTGGGAAGACGTTTGTGTACCAAACGATATGCTACTATTATCGTGGGCTTGGAAAGACTGTACTCTGCGTGGCGTCGACAGGAATTGCGGCCCTACTACTACCTGAGGGGCGGACCTCGCACTCCCAGTTCAAGATACCGATCGAATTGAACGAGGGGTCTGTAAGCGGCATTGAGAAACAAAGCATGCTGGCTGCGCAACTCCGTAAAGTAGATTTGATCATCTGGGATGAGGTGCCCATGCAGCACAAGTACTGCTTCGAGGTGGTCCGCAGGCTGTTGGTAGATTTGCGGGGTTCCTCTCATAATGATTTGTTTGGGGGCGTCCCAGCTATTCTTGGCGGTGACTTTGCACAGATCCTTCCTGTTGTGTCAAACGGTTCTAGGGATGACATCACTGCGGCATGCTTGCAGAAGTCGTTTGTTTGGGAGCGGTTGAGACGGCTCAACCTCCGGGTAAATATGAGGGTCCGGGAGGGAGTTCATGGCGCGGAATTTGTGGATTGGGTTGGGAACATCCCGTACTCCGAATCACAACGTCACGAAGTTGAGATTCCGAGTTACGTACATCAACCAATCGATGTTTCCAGCCTAATTAATCGTATTTATCCGCAAGATATGATGACGCGAGCAGGGACGGATCCGACTGTGTTTTGTGGTCGATGTTTACTGTCGACTCTAAACGCGACAGTTACGGAATTGAACGGGATGATTCTGGGACGACTTCCAGGGCAATTACGGGTTTATCAGTCAACAGATACTCATATAACGGACGCCGACGTCGCCGAATCAGGTCTAGACGAGTTTCCCGCGGAAGTTTTGCGCAATATTGACCTCCCATCGCTACCGCCGTCTCAGTTGGCTCTTAAGATTGGTGCACCTATCATGGTCTTACGGAACCTTGCACCAGCTGAAGGGCTGTGTAATGGCACCCGCATGGTTGTGACCAATCTCAGGAGGCACTGTATCGAGGCACGAATTCTTGGTGGTGACAGGGACGGTCAAAAATGCGTTCTCCCACGTATCGAGTTAATTTCCGATGACCATAGTTTGGGAATAAAGCTAAAGCGGAAGCAATTTCCGGTCCGGTTGTGCTTTGCGATGACCATCAACAAATCACAGGGTCAGTCGTTCCACACCGTAGGGCTGGATTTGCGGACGCCGGTTTTTACCCACGGTCAACTCTACGTTGGTGTTTCTCGAACTTCACGCGTCGAAGGCCTGAGTGTTCTGCTACCTACCGAGAACAGAGGCCGTACCCAAAACGTCGTCTACCCGGAAGTCTTGACTGATATCCGATAGTATAAGAGCCGTCAATTCCGTATCCAGTGAGTTAACCAACATTCAGTGCGTAACATATTAAGACCTATTACTAACGTGATTTGAGAAGGTCACGCAACTCGCCCACCGAACTCCTTCCCGAAGTTCCACGCCCAGACTGATTTAGGTTGTCTTGATGAAATACAACCGGCATCAGGTACGTCTGTAAATGTGCCTTTGGGATTCTATCTAACATGCTTAAGACGGAGGTCCAGACCCACTTTCCCCGAAGAAAAACCGCCCTGAAGATACTCCTCTACATGTATGATTCATATTTTCTCTTGAAATAATATTTAATCTACATAAGGTATGTTGATAATTCATGGACTGATAACTAATACTAACGAGTTATAGAGACTATCTCTCGGATCTGCACCACATCATACACTAAATAGTATAGTTTATAATCCCGCCGCGACAGTGCATAGTGTTTTGTTTTCTTTCCGTATCCATGGTTTGTGTGGTTGAATCCCCGCAGAATTCAGAGGTCGTAGGACGCTTTTAAAGAAAGATCTATAATATATCAGATACGCTAACTACCTTATTCTCAAATGACAAACAATTTCCTTGCGTTGTTCATTGGATAGTACTCATGCTCACACTGATTAATTGCTAAACTTCTTCAAGTGTTTTAGCCCAACTTGAATTCCAAACGTGTGTCCCGTAGGAAACTAACACCTGTAAACCTATTGCAACCTGAAATTATCTCCATAGACTCTAAATCCACAGCCTACATCCCATCTGAAATATATTACCAGCCATAGTTCAAGTCCCACTTCCGAAGCGACGCGAGGAACCCTGCCCCGGAGCGAAGCGCAGGGCCGCAGGGCCAGGACCTAGTATTTAATATCACATTAGTTTCAATTCCTAAAGGCGCTTGTACAATTCGTGTAGTAGTATCGGTTCTTTTTAATTTTACACCTCGCTCGGCTCTAAAACGTAGTATCGGTACAACAGGCAATTCTCAGGTCGGACATTGCAGTGGTACACCATCCGGGCTATTCTCCGAGGTAGAGTCGGAATAGCCCGGACATATGCCCCACCTTAGACAAGAGAAAGCTAGTTCGTAACCAGCTAGACCCTCAGAGCACGGCTCTCGTGATAATATATTCGCAGGATGGTTTAAGCATACCTAGATTAACAGAGGGGCTCTCTCGCTTTTCTCCATGGTGGGTGTTCCCGGAAGAGTGAATATGCCGTAGGGCGTTATCATCGTGGTTGTATCTGCAAATGAAATCTGAGTATAAAGCCTTGTATACTTTAGTCGTCATATTTATATCATACTGCCAAGACTTTTCCCTCTTGGAAGTATCCGCATTTTCCGCATCACTTCCGCACAATGTGAAAAAATATAAAAAAAAGTACACCTGACATGATCATATTTTTCCTATGTTCGTATCATATTTAAATATTTTTGTATTCGGACGATACAGTAGAGACCCTCTTAGATAATAGTGGGTCCCGGTATAATTACTGAAGAGATTCATACAAATTTTACCGTTTATATTTGCAATACTTACCCATGCACGCAAAATGATCTGTAAGGATAAGTGTTACAAATATAAAAGTCCAAGTTACAATGAATCTTTTCAACATTTATACCGGGACCCACTATTAGCTAAGAGGGGTTCTACTGTATAAAACAAATGTGAGAAAAATATGAATGTGACTCTTTTCCGTCATATTTTTTCGGGAAATGGAGTTTCCACTAGTTGGGGTCCAACATTATCCCTGTCACCGCCAACCTCTGTGTTGCGCTATAATTAGAAGAGCACTTTCTACACACATCATATTACATAAGCTATATCGCCTACTACGCTCCACACAAATTTCCAATGAAATGAAGCCTCACCCTTTTGCGCCGCTAAACAAAAAAACTCTGCGCTTTGAAGACACAGTAGATGATGTCCTTATCATAGGCCATAGTTTTACCCCACACTATGAATATGATATGAATATATGACAGGTCAAGTATACGATGTGTGGATGCAATCTGAATAATGTGAATTTGTTTAGAATATCATTTGAGAATTATCATATTATAGAAAAGATACGAATATGACGACTGGGGTATACAAGGCCTAAGTGTTCCGAAAGTCGGACTGAGACATTCTATGTATATTCCGTAATTATTCGGGCCAAAGCCCCCGATTTCAATCGCGTGATTGATTAAAAAAAATATAGGCAATCTACGCTGTAAGAATAGATGAATTCGTTTTAATTGTTGTTAAAATTTATATAAGTCATTTTGTATGCAGGGGTAAGTAATGCAAATGCAAACAGTAAAATATCCATGAATCTCTTCAGTAATTATACCGGGACCCACTATTAGCTAAGAGGGGTTCTACTGTAGTATATGTAACGACTAATGCCAATGGCATAATAATTTGAGGGGTAGGTGGGGCTGCGCGAATGCTGAGAAAGCATAATTAAGACATTATCACGGACACTAAGAATGGCTATCTTCATCCAGCTAAGATAACTATTGAGGAAAATAGCGTAAGGTGCAAGATCCGCGCCAGGCCTCAATCTTCACTTAAATTTTTTTTGGTGTTGCTTGATTCGTTTTCGCAGGCATTGTGCGATTACAATTGTGTTCGGTAGAGGATAAATTCGATGCCTAGAGAGGATAGTGAGCAGACGCCACTACTGGGAAGTCCGCAAACACAAAAGTTCCCTGATAATTCCTTCCTTGGCTACGGTTAGTCAGGCCCCAACTTGCCACGCATTTCGTCTTACTAACATCTATATCGCGTAGATAACCCAAGTTGGGCGCGCTACCAGCAAAATTCCAGGTCGTGGAGCCCCTCTGGCTTTAGTCACCGAGGATCTATTCGGGAACCACGTACCTATTTAGGCGAGAACAAACCAACATGGATAGATCAGTTTACTTCTATCGATTGGCTCCATGATAGTATTTCAGATGCCCATAGAGCTCAGAAGTTAAGAAGCCAGAGGGGACTCAGAGGCCGAATTAACCTGATCTTTGATAGCTCCCAGGGTTGGATACTCAGTGCGCTTGTTGGATTTCTTGTTGCAATTATTGCGTTTGCCGTGGATGTTGCAGAGCCTTATCTTTTTGACTTGAAATATGGTATATGTACAAGAGGCTTATTTCTTTGCAAAAAGGTATGTTTCAATTTTATATCAAATCCACTGTGAACAGTGCTTTTACTCATTATTATTTCCCTCGCGAGACAAATTTATGTCTACATGACCCAAGTCGATACTAACACTGTAAAAATCCTAGCAATGCTGTCTTGGGAGTGAAATCTGCCAGGACTGGATTTTGTGGTCGAAGTTGATCAAGATACCCTACGTAAATGACAAAACTGTGGAGTTTTGTATTTTGGTCTTTTTAGTGGTCTTACTTTCAACAGTTGCCTGTCTTTTGACCCTAACCACAAAAAAAGTGGTATCATCTGCTCATCAAATATCAACATTAGATGAGAATCTAGGTGCTCCTAGAGTCGCTCGGCCATCATCTGACGAACCAAAGCCTCTAGAAGCGAATGTGGAATCATCAATAATCTACTATTCCGCAGCTGGAAGTGGAGTGGCAGAAGTTCGTGTAATACTTAGTGGATTTGTGCTTCACGGATTCCTTGGAGTTAAAGTATTAGCAATCAAAACCATAGGACTCATCTTCAGTTTAGCCTCAGGCCTGTGTGTTGGTAAAGAGGGCCCATTTGTTCATATTGCCTCGTGCGTGGGGAATATTGCCTGTCGATTATTCCCCAAATATGAAGAAAACGATGGAAAACGTCGAGAAGTCCTTTGTGCTGCAGCAGCGGCAGGTATAGCCGTGGTCTTTGGCGCACCAATTGGTGGAGTTCTTTTCAGTTTAGAAGAAATGGCTTATTTCTTCTCAGCTAAGACACTTTTCAGAACCTTTTTCTGTTGCATAACGGCGGCTCTTACACTAAAATTCCTCGATCCTTATGGGACTCGAAAGATCGTCACTTTCGAGGTCCGATACGTCGCTGATTGGAAGTTCTTTGAACTTTTTGCTTTTGTAATGGTTGGCATCCTTGGTGGAGCTACAGGTGCTGCCTTCATTAAGGCCTGCCGGGTCTGGGCCCATTTTTTTCGGCCTTTTGTTAAGAAGTGGCCACTCTTTGAAGTCATTCTTGTGTCTCTTGTCACGGGAATCATTAGCTTCTGGAATCCACTTACACAGGTCTCTGTCGTAAAACTGCTGTATCTCCTCGCTAGCCCATGTGATCCTGAAAAGCCAGATAACACAAGACTTTGTCCTCAAAATATAGACGAAATTTTGCCTATCATATCTAGTCTCAGTGTCGCTTTGATCATTAAAGGTCTACTGGCTGTTGTCACTTTTGGCATTGTAAGTAATAATTATACCCCTTTTCTTACCCTCTTCTGTACTGACATTTTCATTTGCTAATTGTGGACAAAAGAAAGTTCCGGGGGGAATATATGTGCCATCCATGGTTGTAGGTGGCCTTGGAGGACGTATTATCGGTCACCTTATGCAGCTACTAGTTCTTCGTTTTCCGAACTCGTCTTTTTTTGGTAGCTGTGCTGCTAATATCAAGAGCGGCTCTTGCATCACTCCTGGAATATATGCTCTAATTGCCGCAGGCTCGACACTATGTGGTGTAACCAGGCTATCTGTGACTCTAGTGATTATTCTTTTTGAGCTCACTGGATCTCTTGATCATGTCTTACCATTTTCACTTGCCATTCTTGTTGCAAAGTGGACGGCAGATGCCATGGAGCGTTTGAGCATCTATGTAAGTAATACTTGAACGTCTCAATTCATGAAACGAATACTTACTGGACCAGGATTTATTAATTGAAATGAATTCTCTTCCTTATCTGAATAACAGGCAAAAACCAATCTTTACAAACAAACTAGCCGTTTTATTACCAGATGATTGTCTGAAAAGAAGCATCAACATTTCGAGCTCACCCATAGTTTCCGCAAGGAGCCTTCGCGATCTTCTCGTGATGTTACAGAAAGCCGGAGAAATAGATGGAGGACTTCCTATAATTCGTAATGGACTTCTTGTCGGCCTTATCTCGGCGGTAGATCTAGAATTTGCATTAGGTAAACTCGAAAACGAATCAACAAGTTTCTGTCGAATGAATGGGACTCCATCATACGATGCATGCACTGTTAGTGCAGAATATGACCCCATAAATTTTACCCCATACATTGATCCAGTAAATTAACATGAAAACCCGAGAAAAAAATCTACTAATCATTATAGGCACCCTTTTCGCTTGATATTCATTCATCAATGGATCTTGTGTATGAATGTTTTGCAAAGCTTGGTCTCCGATATATTTGTGTTCTACGAGAAGGGCGATTTACTGGAATGGTAAGTTGTGTAGAAATATCACCGAGATATTAGTATCTAGACTGACTAGACACAGATTCACAAGAAAAACTTTGTCTACTACGTCAGGCAAATTGCATCAGAAGAAGAAAACGCGAGAAAGTCGATGTAGTGGTTAGGGAGCTGGGCTATCTCTGTTGCTTACATAAGTACAGATGGATTCAGGGTCAATATAACCTCTGAGCCTGATTAATTTGAGTACTCCGGAACTACAGACTTTCACGGAGAATCTACTCGGTAAAATAACCAGACAAGAGTTAGAGTGATATAATTAGGTTACTTTACGCTCCTATCTCCCTCAATGAATAGGTGCTAACCTGCATATATCTTCAAGAAAAGTCGTTCATGGCTCGGATTCTAAAAGAGGTTTATTCCCTGCCTCTCAGGATTAAGCAAAACCCGAATCAGCTCAGGTCTACGTTTAATCTTCGAAATAGAAAAGATAACAATACAAGGTGAGATAATTTTGGATAAGTTATAGTAAGGGACGATAAAGGGTGGCCGACGCAAAGGAAAACAGGATATTAAGATGATAGAATGTTACAAATGTATGTGCCAAAAAATAACATGCGTCACTGTCTAGCTCCTTTAAATCAGTCGCAAATTGTTGGCATGAATTTAAAATTTATACGTCATAAGCAGAAGAGAGAAAATAACAGGAAAGTTTCGATAAAAAAAGACATCAATTTTTTCCTAAGCTTGACTTAATGCTTCGATCCATAGCTGGGGCTACTCAGATTGAGTCTAGTTTTCTTTTGATAAAAACTAGACTGCCCTTAGTTTTCATCAAGCTCTTAGTAAAATACGCAGTGGAAAAGTCTAGAATCAATGAGACGTTAATTATATATGGTCGCTTGAGTATTGTGACATGATAAAGTCAACGAAAATTTAAGTGTGAGAGCATGAAGATTTCATTAATTTTTTTTCCTCGTTTAGCGTTGTGCCGGCGCGCGGCTTCGAGTCTTTTTTTTTTTTAACCATATTGTATTCAGCCTCATAGCTATGACAAAAGGCTAAAGTACATTTTACTTGATTAACCGTTTTCCCCTGTATCCCTATGGCTACGAGTCTTAAAGTGAATGGTGTCGGTTAGCTCAGCCTATAATAGCAACCCGATGCGCCAGTACCCCAAAGGACCTGGTCACTACTCATAGATCTAGACCTTTCTGCCTTGAACCTTTCTGCCTAAAATTCATATAATAAAAGATTTCATTAAGTTGAGCTCGCTATTCACCTATATGTACAATACTACGTGTGTGTTCACGACTGACTCAGCGCCTGTCTAACAAAAATCATGATTTAAATCAAACTAGTATACTTTCCGACGGATTTACCGATAAAAGAGTGTTGCGGTCTCTGTTTTATGCCCTTCTATTCCCAGTCTCAGTGGTAAATTATGCTCTGCAATACATAAAATCTTAAGGTAGGTACTTTCCGCTGTGGACACGGAAATCGAGGCCAGCATACTCTGATACTACGGTATTAATCGTGTATAGGCGCTAAAATTCGACTTTTACAGGGTATATAGGCTTTTACTAACTTGAATTAGCATGACGATAAGTAGATCTCCCCACCTAAACTTTAAATTTGTATGGCAAAAATTTCACAACGAAATATTCGTTGGTTTTGCTTTTTTGGTCCATTATAGCCCTCTATTCACTTTTTAATTCATTAATACATTTCATAAATAAATTATACTTCTATCTAGCTAATAATTTACATATCCGCCTTCAGCTTCGTAAACGGCTCTGATTCTTCGGGGCATCGAATCTATCAGTTTCTCCAAGTCATCCCCATTAAACCCCAGATCCCACGCCTCGTTCACTATTTGACGAAGATGCCCTTGACTCCGCTGCCCCCTTGATCCAACGCTGGATAAAGACGCTCCATGTACGCTTTCATATAACTCCACAAAGTTTCTATCGGATTTAAATCAGGAGAATATGGCGGCCACTCCATTAGAGAAATATTCCTCCTTTCAAACTCACGCATAGTTTGCCTCGACTTGTGAGGAGGGGCGTTGTCCTGCATCACATCTAGTCCTGGTTCCCGAAAGACCGCACTCTCTATGAGAGGCACTATCCTCTCGCAGTAACTGGCCGCAGTGATATGGCCCCACTCCTTCTCCCAAATCAGGCAAGGCCCCTTCTGTCGTCCAAAGAAAGATCCCCAGAACATCCACCAACTCTCCTCCGCGTCTTGGCTAGGACACAGGTATCTTCGTACTCTTCCCCAATCTTTGACTTAAACTTAGCTCAAGGGAACTCTAAATCTTAGGAGCCTTTAAGGGACTACTGACCTTTCTTGTGACCCAACGATCACTTTGCCGACCATTCATAGCCCAAGTCTCGTCGGACCAGAGGACTCTCATCCAATGTTCCTTCCGCCAGTGGAGATGTATTCTGGCAAACTCATATCTCTTCAGTTTGTTGACTGAAGAGATAGGAGGTTTTAATCGTGCAATCCTGCGTGCATATCCCCTCTTTGCCAGTTCACGTCGGATCACATTCTCGCTCACACCAAAGTGCCGAAATATAAAATGTGCAAGTTGGAAAAATGACATCCGACGATTTTCCGATGATAAACAGACGAAAAATTCTATTTCATCGACCTGGGAACTACTTAGAATAGGTGGCCTACCACTGGAGTACTGAGGCTCGGTATTTTCAACGCTCATGGTGTATTGTACCTGTCGCCATGTAATCCCAAGGCGTTGAGAGATTTTGACGTAACTGTGTCCCTCACTGGCCAAGGTTCTAACCTGCACATGTTACTCTCTTAACCTTATCAATTTGTAGATTTCAGACTTACTTGAATACGTTGAGTTTGTGTTAGGCGTTTTGCATAAGTAGGAGATGCTGATGATGGAGAAGGTTGTTGAGGTGAATCCATCTTTGCGGCAATCTAGTACAGTAAATTAAAATCTTCTAAAGTAGTTGACTTAAGGTTCAGATGCACTCACATGAAGTAAAAATTAGATAGATGAATGAAATAAAAGTATGCCGTTGAGCAAAATAATAGTAAATAGCTGACAATGATTTAAACGAAACGACCTCAGGTGTGCGCGAGTGAAGAAAGGTGTAGGCATGAAGGTGGGCGTTGGACTTCATATACAGATGCATATCTCTTATGCCTTAGGCCATAAGATTTTAAAATTTGAAGCTAACAGGGATACTGTGGATCTATCGTGAGGTAACCTGGAATATCACCACTTTATCTCCACTTTATCCCCGCTTTAACCCCTGTACCCTATAAGAAGCGGATCAACGAACAATACCCTATCATGAGAGTACTTCAAAGACAATCACCAATTTCATCAACTCCGAAGTGGCTGGCAAGGCCGAGCTCTTCACTTTACGCGGTACTGGCTATAAACGCTAAATATGTTCCCTGCAT
Source organism: Podosphaera xanthii (assembly GCA_028751805.1). NCBI lineage: Eukaryota > Fungi > Ascomycota > Leotiomycetes > Helotiales > Erysiphaceae > Podosphaera > Podosphaera xanthii. Next base: position 1,468,677 of record JAPWIX010000007.1, read on the forward strand.
ATTTGGGAGAGCGACGAATGGCGCTCGAAACCAAATCAACGAACAAATTTGTTAAGGTTCATAATCATGTGGCCTGAGGCAGGAAAAGCTAGTTTCAATTAACGTGTTATGTGTTATGTGTTATGTGTTATGTGTTATGTGTTATGTGTTATGTGTTATGTGTTATGTGTTATGTGTTATGTGTTATGTGTTATGTGTTATGTGTTGGGTTTTCAGTTTTGGTTTACGATCAAAGCATCAGGGAGTTGGTTGGGTCTGGGTTCAAGCTGAGATTTTTGGAAACACGCTGTCTCTCTACTGGACAAGGACAGATCGTAAATCTGGAGTCCGGCAATACTTAAGAAGCTGGATTCTGCATGTAGATACTCTCCAGCTTCGCAATTTGTGTTCACCTTGTTTGTTTGTTTCCTTGGTTCATTGATACCTCTAGCCAAATCTTATTATCTCTATATCAATATCACATCTCTTAGTAAGCTGGCTCTTGCTGTATTCCCTCGAAGACGACGCCACCAATCCTCAAGTTGCTCCCGTCGTAACAAAATTACTACATTCTCAGTCGACAAATTTTTCTCTCCACTCCGTCTCACCAAGAGGCTTCTCTAACCAATCTACCACCTTTACCTCGCCAATAAATCAACGAACTCCCCTTCAAATAAATGTGGACTGCAATAATATGACCTTTTGCCTTACTTTGCTTGGTCTTCAACTACAAGCTCACGGTAATGTGGATACCCGAAGGAGGACGGAAGCCGTAGGCTACATAGCTGAAGGGGTCGTTCTTAATACAGGAAGCTTTGAATGAGACGGGATCTATGAAAGATGAAAGGGATTTTAATTTCTCAAAGGAAGTGGAGGCTAAGGTTTCTGTAAGTGGAAATTTATAATTATATGAGAATTTTAGATTTTCGGAGGGTTTTGAGTCCTGAGGTTTAGGTTCAGATAAGTGATGCAACCACTTTCTGAACTGGCTACGCTTCCATTGAAAGCGAGGAATGTAGCTTTGGTCGTAAGGACGCTACTCGGTGCGAGTCAGTGTACTTTTGGGAGATTTATTTGTCGCCTAGATGTTCAGAGGAGAACGGGCAGATGCAGGGCATCAAATCTTTGACATATGTGTATATTTTGGCCTTATTTTTGTTTTTGAGCGACAAAATTCATGTAGACAGCACTGAATCTTTAGGGATCGCCTAGTCGTATCATGCCTCTTGTGTAAAGGTCTTGTGCCTGAAGCGAGCGAGCTCAATCAATTAACCAGAACGTCTAACATATCTTGGAAGCAATTCTGTTGGATGAATTTTCAACCCATGAATTCTTCAGTTGGCGAACCACCAATAGGTAAACCTATTCACTGACTAGGGCTTGTTATGCAAGACTAAGTCTTGTTGAAAGACGTGTTTGGCGGGAAACTTGATCGTGTTGCAAGAATGATGTGAGATTGCCAACATTTCGTTCTCTCTAGTATCTCTTATCGCTCCTTTTGAGGTCAAGACAATACAAGTCTTACGGCCCAGTGATCTTACGCAATGCCTGACATTTGACGTATTTTCGAGACGATGTAATGAAGGTCTTCTATGGTGAAGCAGCGCCTATATGGCCGATCATAACGCTAGTCATCGCTGACATCCTTAATTTTCCCTCGAGAGATGCTTCTACGTTTACCGTCGGTAGAAGAGATAGCCCTTTTCGAACGTCTAACTTGCGACATTATTGTGAGTGAATTTCAGCTTCCTGTTACACTTACAGAATATCTTTTCCTCACCGTCGTCTCCTTTTGCATTTTATAAACCAAGCAGGGGTCTTGACAGAGCTATACCTTACCTTGAAAATTACAATTAAAACCGCTCATTCCGTCTTTTCATAGCTCTCATTGTTCTTAACCTAATCGATACAATCATGAGTTGTCTTGGAGTTCAGAAATGAATATTTATTCACCTATTCAGCCAAGTTTATTGGCGTATTTGATAAATAGTCGTTAATTAATTTACGCAGAGTAGAGAAACAATATGCCAGATCCTGATCTAAAAGCTTGATTCTAGTCCCACAAATCGATCAGTTGATAAAGATTCAAATTATTCGGTTCATTTGAGACAGATATGAACCGAAAGAAGTTGATATCAGTTCTACTAATACAGAGATCTGGACTTCTATCAACTCAGCAGAGCTCCGTGCTCTTAGGCAGAGGCGAATATAAATAGATTATTAGAGCTAGAGGGTGAAGGAAGAACTGCAGCCATCAATCCGTCTTGTCTCAAGATTAAAAAATCTGTGGGGGATCATTAAAGCTCTTTAACGTGATCAGACGGAAGGCTTTGAGAAATGAGCACCCTAGGAGATCGTCGGGAAGCTGGCATTGAAGTAAATCTTGGGCACGATGACTTGATGCCTCTCTCTGTATATAATTTTCACTCTTTGTATAACGAACTTGAACTGCTCCTGCTCAAAAAGCTAATCAGGAGCTTGTGGCCAAAAAGTTAGAGGTGGCATAGCAAATTGGCTTTAGCTAGAACAAACTTGATGAAATTGTTGTAATATGTAGATAGCTGCTCATTAAATAGAGTCGGATCTAAGTATCATAGAGACCTTGGCTCTTGAATTTAGGTACACATGTACCAGTGTTGATAAGATCTAACTTATCTATTATCGGTTAAGGCTGATAGATGTATGCAAAATTGAATAGGTATACATACTATTATTCGACAAACACTTCATAGAATTCTTTTGAAGTTGGAGGAAAATTGTGATTCCGTATCAGTTACGTCGTAATCTGGGAAGATCTATTTAAGAATAAAAGTGGTGCACAAATTAGTCTGTATCGTTGAGATTAGTAGAAAGTTATTAGCAGGGAGAACTTCTCACAATGATAATCGAAGTACTACAGATCTCCTTTCATCTGTTTCAAGTTTTGACCACAAGTCCTCGTAGCAAAAAATTGCTTGCAGTGATGAAGTCTTGCATTTTTACTTTGGCCCAGTTAACTAAGAAAACCTAGCGTTATCAGAGCTGAGTAATTCGGATATTAAACCTCCTTTATCTCGCTTCTTCGTATCTTCTTGAAGGCGTCCCGAGATGAACTCAGACAGCACTGTTGCCTTAGCACTCGCAAGCGAAACACAATTTAGCAACATCTGGGCATCAACAGGAGCGCCTCCAAGTTTTGAAAGTTGGCAGAGTTCACCGTGGCGGTTCGTGCCTATCGTGATACACCCATCACGCATATACTCTTCAAGTTCGGTGGCATCAACCAGCATCTTACTTTTATTTTCCTCTCCATTTACTCCAAAGAATGAAAATGTTATGCACAACGGCCAATGCAGTAAACTCAGCGGCACGGGCTCCCGTTCCGCTAATGTATATACAGTAACAACTCCACCGATAGTATTAGATTCGGGTTTCTTGAAATGTGCAAGCGCAGCGATAACAGCCACACTTACTGCATCAATCACATTGCCTTCAGCAGATAGGACATGGACATCAGCACGGATGGACCAGCATGTTTGACCAGCAACAAGACACAAAGATTCTGGGTCGAGTGCGCCGGAACGACGGATAGTCTTTTCTAGTAGTCGCGAAATAAGAATTTCAGTTTGTGAGGGTCGGCCCGGCTCAAGATGTGGGTGCGTCATTGGCGAGAGCTCGGTGACGATAGTGAAAAGTCCTTCGTACGGTCTTTCAGAGTGAGGCTGAGTTACCTCAGCAGAAACATGAGTCTGCACCCTAATTAGACTTTGATTAACACACATCTCGTTTGTCTGATGCAACTAAGGCTTCGGGCAGGTGATTTACCGTGTCCCTCCCAAACGAAAGTCAACAACGCCGTATCGCTCGCCAAAATCAAGCTCAAACGGTCGAAACTCGTCCATGCCCCGACCATCCAGGCGTATATTTTCATTTAGCGCATTAGTGAAGAATTGTCTTTCGTTCAGCGAAGGTTCGGCTTCTCGAGGCATAGTGTAGCTGTGAGTCAACAAATAATCATAAATGTTCTTGGTGTCAAAATCGGAGAAAGTATTGAATCATATGTTTCAGGGTAGAGCATCAGACACACAAATTCAATACTTAAACACCGGATTTTCAACCCATTAAAACTCACCGCACAGGAATCATTTAATACATCCAATGGTCTTCGTTTTAGCGCGATACAGTAGAACCCCTATTAGCTAATAGTGGGTCCCGGTATAATTACTGAAGAGATTCATAGAAATTTTACCGTTTATATTTGCAATACTTACCCCTGCACGCAAGATGATCTGTAAGGGCAAGTGTTGCAAATATAAAAGTCCAAGTTACAATGAATCTTTTCAACATTTATACCGGGATCCACTATTAGCTAAGAGGGATTCTACTGTATATCTGCAATTTATTTTTAGGGTTAACCTGATTTGGTGCCCTGTGGGCCCATACATCCATTTTTCGGGAGAATCGAAATTTTCCTACGCTGTAACTCAACTTTTGATTTTAGGAACAAAAATATCCAAATTTTATTTGCAGATACCACTACGAAGTTGGTCCTTACAGCATGTTAATTCTTCCGCAAATACCCTTGACAAGGAAAAGGTAGATAACCCATGGTAATGTGTGTATTCTTTCATTATCCAAAGACTTCAGTATCACCGCGAGAGATTGCAGTGCGAGGGTCCCGCTGTATTCAAGGCAGCTTTCTTCTATCTCAAGTAGGGCATGTGTCCAGGGTACCCTGACTCTACATGGGAAAACAGCCTGAATGGCATACCACTACACCATCCAACCATACAAGATTGACGCAAAAGAATAAGACTTTGCTAGACACGATTGGGCCTGATGGTCCTGTAAAGCCAATACGAATTGGATAACCAAACATGTAGCTGGCGGCTTCCCTCATTCTTCGTAGTAGGCCCTCTCATTATAAGTAGTATCCTAAAAGAGACCTAGTGGAAAAGTGCTCTTAACTTTGTAATTAACACTCGGAATGCTTGGCCGGAAGGCCTAGGTCCCTCTATTCCTTATTGTTTATCTAGACACCGATTCGTCGGGTAGCTTTTCAGGGCTGGACTAATCGCCAGATGTTACACAGTTTTACGCTGCTGTGCACGGCCAGGACGTTTAAGTAATTGAAAAAAAAGTAGTTGGCGACAACGATTAGAACGTGACGTCAAATAATTAGCTATGGCTATCGTTCGGAGTCGAAGTAGCGGATGACGGACATCGAACCCTAAACGCTGATGGTTGATCGTTCGAGTACATTCATTAACCTTTTAGTTCCTATTTTTAGCCACACTGATAAAATAATCCGATAAGACTTGTGTTGAAGACAACAGCCAGTAACATTATATGTCGAGATCTTTAAATCTTTCAGACCTTCGCGATTCCTGTTGCTAATTAACTTAGTATAATAAATCTAATCAGCTATCTATGTTAACTAAGCAGAGACTGAAAATTTATTCTCAACGTTTTTAGTAAACAATAGATTTACATAGTCATGACTACCGGTACGAATCTTACATCCGACCTCAAAATATATCGGGATTAAATATAATTCAAATCTAGCGCATCGACCGACCTTTGATCCCGTAAGCATTAACCAAAGACGCTAGAACGCCGAGTAACAAAATCTAGGCTCGAGGGAAAGAATCGCAGCGAGGTCCCGCATATCATCAGCGTCTTCTTCCAGCCTACACGCATCTTAAAGTCCGGTATGCCATATACATATCGAAACATGGTAGAAGTTAATTCTTCACAGTCAGCCAGGACAAGGAGGAGATGCAGACCGAGAATTCCGCGACCTACGGGCCGAACTGATTCAGGCTGAAGCAGCACATCTTGCAAAAGTCAAAGGCCAATCAGCATCTACGTCAGCAAAGCGGATCGAAAATAACTCTGCAGAAGAAAAGGAAGAATCAAATGAACATGAAGCGAAACGCAGACGAATCTTAGAGGAATCTAGAGATATAGATGCAGATTCAGATCTAGACAAAAGTAGTGATGACGACAGGTGCATATAAACTCTCTTAATTTAAAAGAATTATCTTACCGGCCTACAGTGATGACGACGAAGACGAAACAGCCGAACTACAGCGCGAACTAGAGAAGATCAAGCGTGAAAGGGCTGAAAAACGAGGATTGGAGGTAGAGAGCTTCGAGAGTCGTGTTTCAGTTGCTAAGAAAGATTTTAGGAACAAGAAAAAGCTGCACAAGAGGAAGAGAAACGCGAGCGAGATATTGCCCTCGGAAATCCCTTGCTGAACACTAAGACAGATTTTAATGTTAAGCGCAGGTATGATAAATCGTCCCTTTGGAAAGTAATCTGATGCAAACATTATGTACAGATGGGATGACGACGTTATTTTCAAGAACCAAGCTCGTGGGACCGAACAAAAAGGGAAGAAAGAGTTCGTGAATGATCTTCTTAGATCAGACTTTCACAAACGGTTTATGAGGTATTTTTGATTTCACTTACCTGCTACCATGATGAAATAAATCTGACCTGAAAATAGTAAATATGTGAGATAAATGACTTTGTTTGACTAGAATACTAGAAGTTTTTACCCAATAATTTTCCTAACGAGGAAGCCGGTCAGATAGCCACTGCAAAAATAATTTTTTTTTCTACCTTGAGGCTTAGTGTGACGACCTCTAACCCGGGGGTGTTTATACCGCTCTACAAAAGTATGTAACGGGCTTCAATTTCAGAACATGTTACTCATAAAGCCACCACGTGAGATTTCCGAAGGGTTATTGTTGAAGGAGGAGGGGCTAAGGGAGAACGCGAATGATATAAAGATATAAGTGGCAACATGAAGGGTCTAAGGTCTGAAAGTTGACCGAAAAAAAGTGAAAGGATTTCTACCTAGCCTTCAGCTTATCTATACAAATTTTCTAGTGATAATATTAGTTATCAAAGGTTGCAAGGGAGCCTGATTCTCAATTTTGTACAAGTTTGGGACACATTGGGATTGTAATCCTGAGGCCCAACTCGATAGACTCGTGAAATGTAATAAGTTTTTTGAACGTTACAGCTAAAAACGTCCCTGACGGTTTGTAGTGTTCCGAAACCGTCCAAACCGGTGCCTACAGAAGTAGCCCAAGCAAGGCCTTGGAAGATGAAGCTTTTCTTATCCCAACCAGAGTAAGACACTTTAAAAAAGCTGCCTTCTATCCTTGACGTCTGCTGAAGTTTCACGTTCACCATCCCGTTTATATTTCACTATCGAGTTGTTTACAAAATGAACTTGTTTCTTCTTACGACTCAACAGATCTGATTGTGTTTGCTTACTTGGAGAATAAGCCTAGTAGATAACTGAATAAAATAGATCTCTCACTCAAGAAGTTCTCCCACGCAAGCGACCGCCAGAGCTTGCCTTACCGAGATGGGCGTCCCACAGGTTGATAGCAGCTAGGACAGGACACGGCGATTTCGCCAACTTTCATGAAAGATTCAAGCATGAGGATATTGATGGAAGGTGCGAGTGAGGACGAGAAACACGCCCATGGCACTTTGCAGAATACCGACCAGCATTACAACATTGGAGAAGTGAGAAACGGGAACCCCCTCCGAAGGCAAAAGAGACGCTGGCAGAAAATGGATGGGAGAAATTTCTCGAATTCGTGACTGTAACCAGATTTTATAGTGCACAAAATACTGACCGGGAGGCTTAGGTTCTTCTAGGGATATCTTTTATTTTTCCTTTGTTTAATCGTTAGGAAAATTAGGACAGGGCGCAGGGCGCACTCGTTCGGACAGAATATTTTTGTTCATTTACTTATTTTTTTTTCTATGTCTTATAGATTCTCTGGCAAATTAAGCTATTCATGTAGGTAGTAGTGAGTCCGTATGGATCACACACCCGTATCACGCCTCCTGTGTGTAGGGCGTAAGCCTGATACGACTAGAATTCAAATCAAATCAAATCAAGAAGATCCCCACAACATCTATGTTGGAGTCTCAAAATTTCAAGTGATCTCCACCACGCTTAGAAACTGCTTGGATATTACTATGAGCAAACTTGATAAGTCTGCAGTAAAATAAAATCATATAATTTAAATATAGACTGTTCCTCCTTCCTCCTTTATCATCTATAATGATGGTTCCTTGGTCAAGGACAAAGGTGCTGCCATCGGTATTTCCATTTATCTTCCTTACACCCGGGAACTTAACCGTCTCTCATTCAATCTAGGTAGTCTCATTGGTATCACTGTCTTGGAAACCTATGCAATTTACGAGGCTTTACGTCTCATTTTGCCAATAATACCCCACGCAAGCTGTTCCCTTTTTCTGATAGTCAAGCTACTCTGCTCAGAATCTCCAAGGCATTTAATTTCTTTTCATACGAGACTAGATCTGAAAGTAATAAGGTCAATCTGCAACTACACTGGTGTCCTGGGCACCAAAAGATTAAAGGCAATGCTCTAGCCGACAACCTTGCAAGGAAAGGACTGGGCCAGCCAATTTTGTCCAAGGATATATTCACATTCTATTCCTATTTTAATGAAAGCAATTAAAAAACAAATTCTTTTATCCTGGCAATCTTATTGGACTAAGCAAGTACTCAGAGAAGTCGAAGGCAAGAAGGCTACGGGGCTTGGTAGATTTTATATAACATCTGCAAGGATAACTATACCTATCTTCAAAACTAAGGCCTCCGACAAGAAAAAATTCAACGGAGTGACCCAATCACCCTATTTTCAGGCGAGAATTGGGATTGGCAACAATCTGGCCTATCTTCATCAAATAGGAAAAGAGGATAGTGTTATAAGTTTTAATGGGGATGTGGAGTGGTTGGCGACTTGTCTAGTGATGGAGCTGTCCTTCGATGGAATAGTCAATGGTGTGAATGAATGTTAAGTACGATGTAAATGATTATACTGAATGCGTATAGTGGATGGAATATCGCCTTGATGGTCACGATGGAGACTATTATTCTCACTGCTCTGACTATGGCAGTATCTATATACATCTTTCCTCCAATATCAAATATCCGATGCCTACTATGAAACTACAATGCGAGTTCTATTATTGTATAAAAGAAGATGTTATACATGACTCATTAGTTTCAGCAACTCTGTCACTTGGCACGTTATCCATAAGCTTCAAACTCCAGATATCCTTGAGTCATAACCGAGTCAGCACAACAGATAGTGATATTTGCAACTTCAGTCAGATAAAGAAGCATACTATGGCATACTTAATACTCTGCTGCTCGCATTTTGAGGAAGAAAAGACGAAGGAATTTGATGATGTGGAACCTGTAAATCTGCTTCGATTATTCAATACCAAAGTTGGTAAACTTCGCCTTCTTAAATTCTAATAATCCAGCTAGTGCATAAGAAAATGTATATCAACTCAAGTTGAGGATCAAAGTGAGCACAAATTAACTTGTACCCATTTTTCTATATTTATTATATTGAGAAAATTTTTTCAAATTCTCTAATTTTTTACAAAAAATAAAGCACTAATTTTTATGGGAAAGAATAGCGCGTGACTAAATCAAATTATGTTTGAAGTAATATTGGATGGTCAGGGGGGCGAAGACGGCGTTTCTACCTGTACGTGGTGTCCCCTACGAACCTGGAGTTAATCTTCAGAGCCAACAGAAACACGCATTACCTGGTCATGGAGGAAAAGTTACCCAAATTAGTTTCCGGTACGTACCCAGCTCCCGTTATGGTGGTGATGGATCAGACTAAGTTGGCCCTTTTAACTGAAATGAATCCTCACTGTTTACAAATATTCTGGCATTGTACTGTCTCCCGAAGAAAGAGCACCACTACCTGAGCGCTGGTGGTGTCGGTATAGGGAGGATATCTGGACTATGGGATATTAGGTAGATACAGATGGGGATACGCACCTCGTGTGACTCTGGTGTCTAGGCCTCGCTTGGCTGGAGCTGCAGGTTTTTTGAGGCTTTTTCCTGCGTACCGGTTTCCGTGGCTGCTCTTTTTCATTTTTTTGAGCAGAAGATCCCGTAGTAAAGGTGGTTGAATTCTACGGGTAATTACTGAGCTAAATGGCTGCCCGTCATGGGCCAATTTAGAGATGATCTTAGGTTGGAGGTAAAAAGTGAAAGGGGAAAGAAGTACTGTAGAAGGCGTGGCCTGGGTCAGAGAGGAGCCCTATTGTTATAATAGTCTTGGACTCCAGATGGCACGAATAAATACACCTGCAAACAAACAGTAATGACCGGAACCTTACTAGAATATGTACATGTCTTGAACAAGCTAACTCCAGCAGCCCAGTGAAACAAAAAAAGCAAGATTAAAATAAAACTAAATTAAAGGGAACTCTCTCGCGCCTATACGCCTGTCTTACGAATAACTTGGTGGTTTTTAAGCTCGGCGCCCATGAACCCGAGCTTATTTTTTCTATTTCCGCTATTTTAGTGGGTAAAACTCCAAGTAAATGCTAGCCATTTTTAGTAGCATTGATTCCCGCCACGCCGATCACTGCCTCTTCGTAGATCCCACTTTCTCTGACATATTCCGCAGATTTCTGCTACCCGTATGCTCCGAGTAGAGTGTTGAGGGCTGGAGCTCTTCGTCTTGCGCTGGTTTGACGCCATCTGTTTAACGCTCTCCGGCACTGGACCAGGTGGCCAACCGACTTTCCTTTGCAGCACTCACACAGTAGTGGCGCAGTGTCGTGATGCCATCGACGGTGTTATGACGCAAAGTCTTCGTGACCAGTCCGGGCTACAATGAGGCGCGCAGAGATCGCCCTAGAGAGGGCAAGTTCAGGTGATTTCTTGCGACGCATCCGCGGCTTAAGATCTTCGTATCTTTTCGGGCAAGCAGAGGTCCACCGAACTCTGCATATTTCTTGTGTCAAAGCTCGGGCTTTGCGTTCGGCTAAGGCTATGGTTGTGGGGCCTAAAATCTCGAGGTTGATGATCTATCCTAGCGCTTCTCGTGCCAGTCGATCTGCTACTTCATTGCCCGGCATCTTTTCGTAACCCGGAATCTACTTCACCTGTGGTTGGATTGTAGAGTTTTCGGCTGAGCTTCTGAATCTGCGGACCCGCCATGGGGATGATTTTGTCTTCTCTGTCTGCAGAGCTTTTACCGCTTCATAATTGGCAAGCATGATATAGATATTTGAAATGTTGCAGTCACATATATTGGTTGTAATCTCTTCGAGTGCTACCATGACCCCGCGAATTTATGCGTCGTAGACTTCGGCTCTGAGTAGGGGGTGAGAACCACTAAGTTCGATATTGGTGGAAATGCTGCTGTAATTTGTTACGAAACCTCATGCTGAGAGTGACTCTCCTGAGCCAGATCCGTCGGTATATACATTAAGGGGGTGGCTGACTTAGTGTCACAATTGTGTCCGGCACAATTGTTAGGCGGGTCGGGGTGATCTCGGTTACGCGGTTCGCTAAGGGCGGAGGGGGGTAGACGCGGTTTCGGGAGGACGCGGGGACGACAAGTGGGATCAGGATAGTGCGGATGCTAGTGGAGGCTAGCGGGCACGACGGGTAGTTCAAGGGTTTAGATTTTGAAAGAAGACAAAGCGTGAGAAGCCTAATACCCAGCGCTCCTACTAACTATATACATCGCTCATTGTCATGACTCAGAATATACAAATAAGACTAGCCGTATCAGGTGTGAGAGAACGCGAAACCTGGGGGTGTGCTGATCAGTGAAGACATGAACGAAACGTAGAGATTATTCCCACTCGAGCAAGACAAGATTAAACCAAACTTAGATCAAACAGTAACAGTAACAATTATCCTCTTTCATGACATCTGAGAAACAGTCTTCTTACACTTAGCCATTCTACTGTCGTTCTTGCAGCCGTAGCTTTATTCAATTGGTTGTAACGCACCGCCCCTACACAGGAGTATACGTGCCGCATTCCTCACGAAGTAAACATGCGCCTGCAATTAGATAGTTTTACCATAGTGCCAACTGGTCTACAGGGCACAATATTAGACCTGTTGATCTAATAGCTATCTTACTATTCATAGGAAACATGTGACCTCACACAGATTGTCACGTTGGTAGGGTGAGGCGGGTGGTGGAGTGGGCTACCAAAGCGGCTGTGGTGCTTCTGTCTCAGGTAGCGGTTTCGCGATTCTTTGAGCCCTGGAATCGTGAATAAGATTTCTGGTTTGACGGCCTCGGTTGGAAGTACGGAGGCGTAGTCTGAATCTAGCGGCATCCGTGGTTTCTACGGCTCGGGTGCGTAGAGGGTGGTTTACATCCAGGCGGCGAATCCGGGCAGCGGACATGAGGCAGCGTTCCTCGAGCAGGATCTTGGCTGGTAGTACACGCATCTCACTTAGAAGCGCTGCTATTGGCATTATGAGTCATGTGGGTAGGGCTCTGGGTAGGGCTATGTGGATGTCTGACAGTAGTACTCGGTCGATTGCCTCAGTTTGCATCCGGCAAGGGTTGTTTGTGTGAAAGGAACCAAGCTGGTATGAAAGAAATCAATTTAATCAAATAATCTAAAGAGAGAAGCTTTAAATGTACATGATTACTGTCACAGTTCGAGTATTGATGCGTGGGCAATCATATAAGCAAAGGTAGTTTATAATTTTTTCTGCCTATCTAAATACAGCCTATGGGCTACTTATGTAGTTTTTACATAATTTCTAGAATTTTCGCCATTGCTTAGTAAATCTTCATCATAGGTCATACTAGAGGAGGTTGTATGCCTCATCGTCGATGTCTAGAATATTCTAGATATTTCCAAACTATCACGTGTATTTAGTGATTTCAGGGTGTGTAATTAGGGGTACACGTAAGAAGGTTAACAAGGGTGTAGACCTCTCATTCGCATTACCCATGTCACAAAATAATAGTCACGTGGTAGTAAATCTGTATCGATCAACTGACTGCGATAACTATCGTAGGCTGCAGGACCATTAAGGCTTACAAGCCGTTACATTTACGGTTTATAGTATCTTCCACAGAATCATTGACGTCATGGCCATCTCGAACATGCGATGATGTCATAGCCTTAATTGATAGTTGACATAATTTAGCAAGGCTCTTTCTGCAACGACGCTTAGGCAAAGACTCGCCTAAGTTCAACTAATGGTGAAACCATAACAGTTTGCCTCACCCCTGCGCGTAATGTTTGTGAGCTTAGGCCACCAAACGTCGGTAGTATGAAGGGCAATTTGCATTGCTGTAGTGCGGATGATGGTGGCGATAGGTCCAGGTGGGGGTCCATGTATCTACTTGGTGAGCCTGCTGTATCAGCTGGTAAGCTGAATTTTTCCTGTAGCTTGTATGGCGCATAGGCGTGCATAGACTCTGCAGAGGTAGGATTGTATTTTATGGTGCATGGGGCATGTTTAGGTAAGACCGAGGACCTTGCTTGTCCTGAAACTACCTGAACGTAGGAAGTAGCTATGACATGGCAACTAGATGAAACGAGAATCCCCCTTGACATATGTAGGCTTTCTGTTACAGGGACCTTCAGATACACGGGGACTTTCAGGAACCTTTTTTGATATGAGAGTCATGGCGAGTCAATGGATTGAAGTGGGGCTGTATATAATCTTGTTGAGTAACAACATAGTTTGTTGCCTTATGGAATTGAATATTAAATACCTCTGCCCACTTAGCTGCGCAGGTGCTCTTGTCTAGACCGTGACAGCTGCGTAGATGCTGGAATAATCGGATGCTTTTTATTGTCCACTCGGCGACGTAGTTGCAGAAGGTAAGGCCTCTGTCTGAGAAGACTCTTAGCTATCTGATTGTCTCAGATTCCTGGATCTTTGCATCACCAATTCTGGTTGGCAGAAGATCTATGGGTTGGCCTCGGGGCCAAGGAATTATAGAGCATCCGCTTTAGTTGGATCAAATACCACGACATTGCTGCTTTCCCGGGTTATGATACTGTCCATCTCACGTTGGGTGGATTCTACTGCCGTAGCCGTTGCCGGCCCTATGCTAAGGACTGCTAGATCGTCTAAAAAGCTAGATTTCTGTTGGCTACCTCCAGCGATCTCTGAAATGTATAAAAGGAATAGAATCGGTGACGATGATGACCCTTGGGGTAGTCCACACTCGAAATTTGTTGAATCGATTACGCCGCCCCCATATCGGAAGCGTGCAGACCACTCTTGAAGAAGGGACTTTGCCTAATCAATGGCATCAGACGCCCATCCCATCTCTCTCATTCTTTTTAGAAGCCTTCCAAGTAGGGGCGCGCCATAAGTCCCTTGGACGTCAAGGGTCACAAGTACTACTCTATATCGTAGTTTGAGCACTTGTTCTACGTGATATGCAAGACAAGCTACTAAATCATTGGCAGATCGGCCTGGAAACGCTGCAATAAATTGATGTGGTATCCTCTGACTAGTAAGGGCAGTATGGGCCATTCGCTTTACTGCCAGTCATTCCAGTCTATTTCCTAGGCATGAGAGAAGTGCGATAGGGCGCCAGCTCTTTGCTGTGCCGAGATCGCGGGTTAGATAGAAGGCCGTCTGCATTCCTAAGTGGGGTCATTGACACCTGCTGCCTCGATTTCGCCCATTAAACTATGCGTTACATATCGGCATCAGTTCGAGCCTCAGTAAGCTTTCAGCACCAGTATTGTCGCTTTGCTCATTTGACGATTTTTTGGAATTCCTTCTTGCTTTCCTGGTCGCCCAATGATCTATGCAGTACTTTTGCCTCGCGGGACTCATCTGTCCACCAAGGCGCGGACCGCCCCGGTTGTGGTACGCTTCGTCTTCCAGTCGCCCTAGCTGCATCGCTGAGAATTCCAACTAGCTCGTTGCCAATATTGACCACGTCAGCTGCCGATCTGAGCTGTTGCGGTCCGGTATGTTTGCTCCATTCTCACCATCCTGGCGTAGTCTTCCAGCGCGTCATCCTTGACCCGAATGGGACTGTTTTGTCTGATGGTAGCTGCGGCTTGGGCATTGGGTCGTGGAATGTCGCCTGAGAGTGTCATGTGGTCGGATGTAGATTTAAGCTCGATATTATCGTCAGTAATAGCTCGGGTGTTAGGCCATACCAGATCTAAGGTGTTGCCTCTTGTGTGCGTTGGTTCTTCAGGAATTGAGGCTAAGCCGAAGCCGTGCCCTAGCATTCATTCTATCAGGATGTGGCCGTCGCCATGACAGCGCTCTACCAAGGGTTGCCATTCAGGGTGGGCTGAGTTGAAATCTCCGCCGATAATTGATGGAGCGATGGGGTTCCAAGCTAGTAAGGAAGATAGTGCTGCTCCTTGGGCTTGATAAATTGAGATAAAAGTCACGCCGCATGCAACTACTGCGGCAAAATCTGGAGAAGTGCCACAGGGGAATATCTGTTGTGTAATTGTTCCTTTCTGGTGTAAATAAGTGGTCCTGGGCGGAGCGTGTCAAACCCATAAGTGTTTGGCGAGTGTTTCTCAAAGCCAGGGTGAAATCTCCTGAGTCAGTTGTTATGATGTTGTGAGGCCCAGGGTTTTTGGGTGGGTAAGATACCAGAGCCAGCCTCCCACATAGATTGTAGGATGATATTGTTTGAAGAGCCTCCCTTGCCAAGGTTGGCGCATGTCACGGTTCGAGTTTTGGGATGTCGCCAAATGTTTCGAAACAAGTATATTTAATTATCTTCGTTATTTACAAAAGAAGTTTATTCTGATTCGTGATGACAGAAGAGAATATCAGAAGGTGATGAAGAAAGAAATGTGGAAATCTTTAAGGCCTATTTATACCCGTGCGTAAACTAGCCGATATGCAATGTGACAATGCAAACAGAGCAAACAGTGAACGCGTGATTAAAGATCGGCTTTGTTAGCCAACCTAGCCTACAGGCAATACCCTGGTCTGTAGACCGTTACAGCGCATAGGAGTGTCATGGTCGGTCTGGTGGTTGTCCCGGTGAGATTATAATCTCTAACGGGCATTGCGTGGGAGATGGAGTATTGTTTTCGGCAGTTGCCTCGGCGGCTTTCTGCGCTGCTTCTGCTTCTCGTAGCTTTACTATCCTATCATTCTGTCCACGTTGGAAAAGAACAGTTATTTGGTTGTGGGTTGGTGCTATAGTCATTCCATTCAAACGAGCTGGGCGTGCCATGCAGCTTGGGTCGTCGGCTCTGCGCGGCCCTTGACAGTTGGTGCAACGGGGAGTCTCTCGTTTGCAGGCGTCAAATTTTTGTTGAAGTGAGCCGCATCAGATGCATCTCTCTGCTCTAGAGTAGATTTTTGTCAGGTGATGACCCCAGCAGCTATTGAATTGGGCCATTCATGGTTTGCGATGGAATATAATGAGGCGGTCGCTGGTTTCGAAAAGTCGCTCGATGAGTCTTGGGGGCCAGAAGGAAAGTGGATGGTCCAGTTGGTTACTAGTCGATCAATGCTAGATGCAAGAGCGCGAGTGGAGATGAGAGTCATGCCCGTTTCAAGTAAAGCTTCCTTCATGAGCATTTCCTTGGTGACAGGAATCGTGATTTTTTGACGCCTAACTGTCGCGCCTGGTTCCATAGCAGTTGTTGAGTCTTCAATTGAGTGAAGGTGGTCAGGGACATTTGGAGCAAGTACCAAGATCTATTCAGGTGCGACTTCCAGCTTAATGTCTTGGATTTTAAGGCTTGCATCGGAGCTTCCTCCTGCTTTTCTATCAAACTCTTCTACTACCCGCTCGAGTCGATGTGCATCCTCGAGAATACGATTTCTGGCAGCCTCATTAGCGGTTGTGATGGCAAAGCCTGTATTAACTGCCGTGACTTCTTAGATGGCTGAGATGGCGATTCTCAGTTTTACAACAAGGCTTAGTTTCACGTAGTACAGTGACATCGATCATCGTGAGTGTCCTTCATAGAGCCTGAGGAAGAGGCGTTCATCTGTTCGGGCAGCTTCAGGTCTCTTTGTCGTGTTCGTGGATTGTCTTGATGTCAGAGGACTTGTTGTTGGAGGGACTGGTAGCGTGTTTATTAGCATGGTAGCCTTCTTGTGAAACACCTTTGTCCAAGGGCCCTTTTTTAGGGATGGCTTGGTTGCTGATAGGTAAGGCATCAGCCTTGTTTTTCGCAGTACGGCTGCGGTTGATTGCGGCATCGTTGCTGAGCGCGAAGCTGGGGTGCGTGCCGTTTTTGCAGTTCGTCGCTGCATATGTGGCTGACCGGGACAGGGCAGCTGGCTCTTGGGGGTATGTGGGATGCGTACTTGTGACTGGTTGATTAATTGTTGCAGAACGACATTGTCTACTAGCCAGTATGTTTGAGATCTGGTGCTTTAGACCAGCTGCTGCGATTTCGGTCTCTCTGCGCAACTCTTGGTCGGTGATCGCGTTGAGTAATCTGCAAATCATTAGTTTAGCTTCTGTTGTTGTTATTTTTGTTGAACGTTTATTAAGTCTGCAAACAACGTGCAGCCACGCACTCAAGAGTTCCCTACTGGGATGCAAGACCTCGGAAAGCGTACGCTATCCTCAGTCGCTAGAACTAAGATAATACATTCTTGACGCTGAACACTCATACCATGGAGGCATTCGCCGGCACCACTACAGGATTACACTTGTTGAGACTTACGCCCGCTTCCCCCCTCAATCGTGAGTACCTGTCCAAGAAAAAAACAAAAATCCTTAGACTCCTCATTATGCTTCATTATCCCGTCCTTCGAAACCGCGCGAAATGTGATCTCACAACGTCCTCGTATCTTGTCGTAGCAGGTGTTCAGGCCATAGGACTTTCAACGTGAACTTGACCCAGATAGCGGACCACAAAACTACCTTTTGTTGACTGGGACCTTGGCGCGCACAAAGCTCTCGAAGTCGAAAAATCCCCTCAAATTCCGCTTTCAAAAATTCTATCCTCCCTCCACATCCTGCATGCTTGTCCTTCCGTCTCTCATAAAACCCCTCACTAGAACCGTATCCTTCCTCGATTGTCACGAGCAATCTGCCTTCCCAAATTTGTGCCCTGCGACTTTCATCCTCAGTCGGGTATCTATATTATCGAGGGCGTATATCTGGGGATCTCGACAAGGCAAGAGCTGCTTCAATTTCATCGGTGATGGTCCAAAGTAGGACGATAATAGATAGGTTGTAAAGTTGGCAGAGCTGTATGTGAGGTTGAAGTCAAGTTATGGCAGAGAGAAGTCTTGACGTGATGAGAAGGCTCCGACTGAGACTGCTTGTGGAACTCTGACTGCGACCGAATGCGACTCCTCTGGGCTATCCCAAATATACAGTGAGCATATCAAGCGTTTACAGCCGGCACCGAATTAAGGTGAGAGGTTCGACTCTGCCAGCGGATTAGCTTCCGTCATGCGCTGTTGAAGCTTTTGAGCCTCAGCTTCCAGAGGATCGGTAATGCTATTTTGGAGGGAGCTAGATTTATATTTCTAATTTTTGCGTATGTAGCCTGAGGCTTTGACGCAAATTATTACGGAAGATATGTGTGTGACGCAGTATGACTCTGATTGACGGTTGGAACACTCATACTAAAATTTGATTTGCAGACACCACCAAGAGATTAACGCCTTATAATATGTACCCAATTCCGTGAATACCCACCGAAAGCAAAAGCGAGAAAAACTCATGGTTATCTAAGTATGCTTTCGTCATCTCACGAATACAATATCACCACGAGAGAAGTGGTATGCGGGTCTTGTTGGATTCGAACCAGCTTTCTCCTGTCTCAAGTGTCCCAGCTACCCAGACTCTACTTGGGAGAACGGCCCGAACAGTGTACCACAGCACCATCCGATCCGAAGGAGCAAGATTGATTGGTAGGGGGTCGAAAATCGACCATTTCGACATCAGGGAAAGCCGAATTTGTGTGCGGTTGAGGGGGAGGCCGTCGGGTAGTCTCCTTAGCGTGCTGCGAGGCCATTCTCGTGAGGAGGGCCGTTCGGTGTGTGTATATAACTATGAGATGTTTCCAATAGTATTGGGGTTTATTCGTGGTAGAGGTTTACCGGTCATTTTTCCATGTTTTCCAAAAATGCTTACGCGTGCCACATTTGTTATATACAGTAAGTAGAACCTATCAACACCCTTAGTGGGTTCCGATATAATTAATGAAAATATTCTCGGAAATTTTATCCGTTTATATTTGCAATACTTACCCCTGTACGCAAAATGACATGTAATGGAAAGTGTTACAAAATTCAGTACTAACAATTCGATAAATTTGGTAGGATGGTGCAGTGGTACACTGTCCGGGCCGTTCTCCCAAGTAATCTACCCCTAGGGTAAGTTTTCACCAGTGGATCTTATTTGTGGGGCGAAATCGGATCCTTTAAGCCTAGTTAGCATCTTTTATGAGATGAAGTTTTCAGACATTCTGATAGGGGGGTTTTTTTTTTTAAATCATTTTTGCGTATGCAGCCTGATGCTATGACGCGCATGATTACGGGAGATTTGTATGTTTCGAAGAATAACTCAGTTTGACATTTGGAACACTCATACTCAGATTTCATTTGCAGGTACCACTACGGGAATATCGTCTTACGACATGTACCCTCTTCCGTGAATACCCACCAAAGGGAAAAGCGAGAAAAACTCATGGTTATCTAAGTATGCTTTCGTCATCTCATAATTACAATATCACCGCGAGAGAAGTGGTGTGAGGGTCTTGCTGGATTCGAACCAGCTTTCTCCTGTCTCAAGTGGGGCATGTGTCCAAGCTACCCAGACTCTACTTGTAAGAACGGCCCGGATAGTGTACCACTGCACCATCCGACCCTTCTGATAGGGGTTATTTGTATGGGGCTTTTGCCCGACAGAGGTTTTCACCACTGACACTAGTTCACAAGCTTAACTCAAATTGGTAACATTTTTTGAATTTAATCGATTTCAGATAAATAAGTACATGCAAATTTACTTTACACAGCAGATTTAATATTTTACAGGCCCGCCTTGAGCAAGTATGACTGCCTCACATCTCGTGGGCATGCCTCTGATAAGCTTCTCAAGCTTATCCGGCTTAGTCGCGTCATTCCATGCTTCTTTCACTATTCCTCGAAGTTCATCGTAGGATCGCTGCCTTCCCCTTTCCAATCTCGGGTAATGGTACTGTATGTAATCTTTCATACTGTCCCATACGTGTTCAATTGGATTCGTGTCAGGAGAATATGGAGGCCAGTCGATCGGAGTAATGAACCTCTCCCGGAACTCTTCGATTGTTCCCGCTGCGCTGTGTGAAGGAGCATTGTCCTGCATCACAGAAACCCATGGTCTCATGCTCACCATTCCATCAATCAGTGGATTAATTCTCTGAGAGTATAATTCTGAGGTAATAGACCCCTATTCCTTCTCCCAGAAAAGGCAAGGACCTTCCTCTATCCCTGCGAAACTTCCTCAAAACATCCAGCCAAGACCCTTTCTCACCTTTTCCACTACGCAGGTGGCGTTGACTTCTTCACCTATCTTGAACTGAGAGTTAGATCGGTATTTTTTATTAGTTGGGGTACAAAGATACCAAACTTTCGCGATACCCATTCTCTCTTATGTTGGCCGTCTGTGGCCCAGGTCTCATCAGTCCAAGGAATCGCCATCCAATCTTTAACAGTCCAGTCCTTGTGGGCTTCGGCCAACTCCCGACGCTTCCTTTTAACCTCTTCGGAAAGGGGAGGCTTTTTCAGCGCTGGATGACGTCCGTAATCCCTTTTTTTTTAGCTCGTTTTGAATAACCCTTTCACTCACTCCAAAATCCCGAAAGGGGCCATGGGCAAGTTCAAACCATGACATTCATCGACCTTCAGAGGATGTTGTTATGGAAGCCTCAATCCGGACAACGTCAGAAGAGGACAGTGTTAGGGGCCAACCTGCAGCTTTCTTGGGTTCAATGTACGGAGTACAAAGGGTGTATCTGACTTGGTTTCGAGGTATGCCGAGTTGTTTTACAATATTTGTCTGATTCATTCCCGAATTGTGGAGAGTTTTGATCTAGACGTGTTACCTCAGACATTTATTTACTATGAAAATTGGGCTTACCTGGAGACGCTGATCTCTGTTTAATCGTTTGGCGTTGTTTGTGTGAGCTGCTGGTTGTACCTAGCTCATCTTTTAAAGAATAATTGGTCTATGAAATATGCTAGATGTTAAGAGTAACGATTTATAGATTCTCTTAGATGAAAATGCTGCTGCTGATGATGATGATGATTCTGTAGACAATAACAGCAACGATGTCTATTAAAGTGCGTAGGTAAGGGAGGGGAGAAAGAGATCAAAGCAGCTATTCATCAAAAGGCCTGATAACTCAGGCCAACATTTTCAATTTCTTTTGGTGTGAAGACTAGCAGGGATTATATAAGACTAGTGGGGATAATATTCATAAGCGAGGTTTTAGTGCATGCTGAAAACTTATCCTGGGGGTAGAGTAGAGTCTGGGTTGCTTAGACTCATACCCCACTTGAGACAGGAGAAAGCTGGTTCAAATCCAGCAAGACCCTCACACCACTTCTCTCGCGGTGATATTGTAATTATGAGATGACGAAAGCATACTTAGATAACCATGAGTTTTTCTCGCTTTTCCCTTTGGTGGGTATTCACGGAAGAGGGTACATGTCGTAAGACGATATTCCCGTAGTGGTACCTGCAAATGAAATCTGAGTATGAGTGTTCCAAATGTCAAACTGAGTTATTCTCCGAAACATACAAATCTCCCGTAATCATGCGCGTCATAGCATCAGGCTGCATACACAAAAATGATTTAAAAAATATCGATAAATCTCAACAATAATTAAACCCGGGGCCCACTATAGGTTTGGACAGGTTCCACTGTAGCCATGGCTTGCTCAGGAATAACGGCCTTAGACTAATTAAAGAGTAGACCCGCCAGATATTAAAGCTACAGCGTTTCTAATAATGGTATAGGCAATACTCGCTATGAGCATAGTTGGTCTACACGTCATTGTTGAGATTTATTATACTTTTCTCAATTGATTTGAATTCATTTAACCCGATTAGGCACTCATTGGGTCCATGCGGGTGACTACCAACCTTTATATATACATAGAAGGAAACATTTTGGTGAAATCCCCCTAACCTGCCTGATAAAGTTCTGTTACATGAAAATTTATCCTTAAGGAGTGCGATCACACTGTTGTGTCCAGTGTAGATGCCTTATCGTCAAATAGCCCTCGCTTCCTTTTCTCTTCCCCTCTCTCCAACATCAACCTCTCCACTTCCCCAACCAGTCGAAGTTGTTCAAACCATCCTTGATCTAGGACCCACTGCGTGATTCTTGCCAGATCTTTCGGGTCGTTCATCACAGCTCCAAATGATCGAATTTTGGCTTTCCTCCACACCTCAGCCCTACCCTTGTCTCTTAAATTTCAGGCCATTACCGCATGTTTGACGTTTTCCGAAGGGTGTCCACATGGACACATTGGATTGTCAACTCCAGGAACCTTTTTTCCGTACAGATAGGATTTGAGCCCGATTTGCTCGCTTCTTATCTGTATGGCGATGCCACTTTGGGCCCTTTTAAGGTTTTGGTGTAAGTTTGATGGAGTCCCCCTAAGACTCATCTTTTTTCTGCCGGTTATATTATCAGTGTAAAAGTTGGCTGCTCTCCAAACTTCGGAGTCGACTGTAGTTCTGTGTCTTAGGTTGACGTTCCGGGTTTAGTGTGGCAAGAGTTCGCCCATTCTTGGAACGCAGCCGTCTTTCCCATCTCTTTCTTTTCCTTTACGGACTCTTCTCCGTGCATATCCTAGACCACTCTTCTCCATATTTTTCCTTGAATAGAGATCTGCGGTTGTTGGTTCCCTTAGCTTGTTGCCTGATTACCTGGCAGGTCTTTTCTATGGTCTTTTGGACCGGTGAGTTGAGAGTGAACCAGGCGTGCTGCACTCTTCTATGCTTTAAATATATTTCCATCGGTAAGATGGTGGTCTCATGTTCCAGCACTCTCCTGCTGTTGGACTTGTATGCTCCTGTGATACTGAGTAAGCATTTCCTCTGTATCGACTTCAGAGGTTTGACTATCCTTTCAGGGAGGTTTCCCGTAGTCCCATACTCGGTCCAAATGGGGGACTGTTATGATAACGAGGTTACGAGAGGAGTCAGAATGATAGGTACCTTGGAGAGTAATGATCACGATGAGATGGATAAGTATAGTAGAGAAGTATCTCAATCAATTGTCTCTATTGATTGAATATATAAAAGGAACTGCTTGATTACAATCATGCTGAGGTCTATTGCCTCCTTATATACATCTCTCCAGAACTCCTAGTCATCTTCTACCATTCTAAGTTCATACCGCCACCATAGATACAACACTCTCACTTCAATTGATCTAGTGTTGTTCTATGCTGTCATGTTATATTCCAGTATCTTCCATTATCTAAAGATATCCCCAAACCCCTAATGCGTAAATAGAGTTTGGCACTAGCTTAGCTTGCGCTAAGCGAGTGTAGACAAGCATCAACCATGTTAACAGACTAGGAAATTATAACAGGGACCCATACATAAGGGCCGGTCTTACAATTGCACTATAGATTAGTTTGGCTTTATGAAATGTTGCTCCCGATGTCGAGTGCGTTAGTCTGCTGAGCGACTGCATTTGTAAGCTCAACGTTTGCTGAACCTGCTTGATATGAGCGCCCCAACTTTTCTCAATTATATTTGCCATGCTCACCCCTACGTGCAGAAAGAGTATGTAGGGGTAAGTATTGAAAATAAATATTGCAAAGCTTAAGTAAATATTAACAATTATAACTTCTGGATTCACTGTAGATGTGACGAGGATTGCCTGTCTTTTTGGTAACTTTGAAAAAATTGGTTGGTCTTGATGAAAATCAACGTGTTCTAAAGTAAAGATAGAGTATTAGAGGGCTAGGATGGAGTAGATTTTTCCTATGCCGGGTCTCCATCTTTCAATTATCAAAGGAACGCGTGCTATAACAGCTAGCCTGCAAGCCAAAATCGCTTCAACATATCATGCTGCTGCTTACACGACGCAGGATCTTACCGGATGAAACACCATTCTAGGAAGTCTAACAAAAGTGCACGCACATGCGCAATCACGACGTAGCTGTGACGTGAGTCATGATCTGTTCTTACGGGTGTAAACAACGGTGATTTCCGGAATACTACGCACCCTTGTGGCTCGTACAATTATCGGCACAAAAGCAATCATTTTCAGGGTAAAACGCTCACTGAACTTTAGAATTAATTTTAGCTATATAATATTAGTGTACTCTTTCTAGTGTATTTTGTTATTATCCGAAACATAAAGGCTGTGACAATCTTATTTCAAGTGACAGTCTTCAATCCCGGTTAAAAATACGTGATATGGAATCTTGTGTGACTTCGGAGTATTTTCTTCGCCTAGCTGATGTGAAAAACCGAGTCGGCGATCCCTCGCTCTTACCTTCCCGACCTTACAGGCTTGGCCAGTCACACATGATCGATCTACTCGGTGTATGAACCCGCTTTAGAAGCTACGGTGAGCACATTACACTAATCTTGGATAGTTGTCTTGATTTCCAGTCATTTATCTCGCCTGCCTATCTTATCCTGGACAGGCAAACAAGTTTGAATTCTCTGTTTTAATGTGCACACTTGATTTGCGGTGGCATACGAGCTCGTCATTCTCGATTCAATGAGTTGAGAAAGTAAGGTTCGATGCATGCCCTCAGAAAATATCCCAGCTACCCGCGCCGTTCTGGCTAAAAAACATCAATAATTTTTTTCGGTTAGCCCGATGGTCAGTAATTATTAAGATACTCTTTTTTGAGACGTTTGTATGTAAAGTAATGGGATATTTAGTTGCGAGTAAGAATAATACCATGAGAGTAGGGTGGAGGTATTTTAGAAGTTTTCAAAGAGACTTGCATGCCTGTTAATTGGTATTAGTTAATATCTGGATAGGATGTTGCAGATTTAGGCACGTACTCGTCATAGCCTGTCTGACCGTACTGTTCGGTCTCCTCTGGGTATTTATCAAATTGACTTGCGTCGCCAACGCCTGCCTTGACCGGTGGGACGTAGGGAGCATCAATATCTTTCTTTGCCAGCCGTTCCCAGGTTACTTCAGCAAACCATTGATGTTTCTTAATACCCTCAGCACCTCCATGTGTGTTACCCAGTCGCTTTGTCAAGTCGGATGTGATTAGATGCTGCAGGAGGTCTTGTGCATCGGGATGAATATAAGGTGGATACCTTACCCGACCCTTGAGAATATTCTCGTAAATCTTCATCGGTGACCCTGTATCCCAGAAAGGTGTGTAGCCACACAGCATTTCAAATATTAATATCCCTAACGACCACCTATACTCGATGTTAAGAAGAGCACAAGTCCGACTAGAATGAAGCCTACCAATCGACAGATTTATTATATCCCTTACTAGACACTACTTCTGGTGCAAGGTAGTCAGGAGTTCCGCACAATGTCCAAGTTATATCAGATACCTTTTTTGCAAAGCCGAAGTCGGTAATCTTAAGGTGACCATATCGGTCTAGAAGCAAGTTCTCGGGCTTCAAATCTCGGTAGATAATATCTTTTTGGTGAAGATATTCCAGGGCTAGTGTCACCTCTGCAGCATAGAACTTAGCGACAGGGTTTGGGAATCGCTATGAGGTCTTAGCAGATATATCCGTTGAAATTTTTAGCTTTTAAGAGTACCTGAGATTTCCGAAGAAGTGAAAATAATTCTCCCCCTTCTACAAAGTCCATCACCATGTACAAATTCTTCGCGTCTTGGAATGTTCCCCAAAGCGTAATCAGGAATGGGTGTTTGACTTCTTGTAACATACTTCTTTCATCATTTGTATGTTCAACCTGCTTCATTTTGACAACTTGTAATTTCTTTAGCACCTTCACAGCATAGAACCTTTGGTTGTGCCTCGATTGAACAAGATGCACTCTGCCAAAACTGCCAGTGCCTAATGTGCGTAATATTTCAAAATCCGACAAACTATACTTACCTTTGGTCTGTCGAACATGAGCTGCAGTCGGCCTTGACATTAGTGGAGGCTGTTTAGATATTTCTTTCGTTGTCTGATTATCTAATTGAGCATTTGACTGAGAGGCCCCATCAAGTTGCGACGAATTAATGATATTATGAATGGCGGGTAGGTTATCCTGAGTAGGAACAGTGACTTTTGAGTATGATCCACATGCCTGTTGATAGTTGGTAATGTCCGTCATTGATGTTGAGTCGCCTGATACGGTAGGATTTCTGTGAGACTCGGGTTTAGTCTGGAACACTTGCTGAGCTGATTCCGTTATGTTTGAGGATATTGAGACAATGGAAGGAGTAAGGCCTCTAGATTGAGTTGGAGTTACGGGACTCGTCGGTTGACTAGAAGTTATTTGGGAGGAAGATTTCCTGACAGTTGTCGGCTCCTTCGTCCGTTTCTTCTTTAGAAATCCGAACGTCGGCATATGAAGCGCTACACCCAAGATATGCAATCAAGCTGCAAAATAAAGCTCCTATCCAAGATACGTCGCTTGTGAGATGCCGAGCTGGCTGATTGAGAGAACAAATCGGAGGGCTGTAATATGATTCCGGGGGCTTGAGTGAAGTTGGTGTATGAGACAGGCAGAAATTAGGGCAACATCTGACACCAAGGACAGCTTTCTGTTTAGTCCTAGCAGATGCCAAGAGTGCACCGGATTGCGAGAGACAAGTGCACGGCTCCTCCGTGGGAAAAAAGCCTACTGAAACGGCTTTGCTGTAATTGGCCACCAGCTGCTGAAGGGCCCCAGGGGACTAACAATAAATCAATGAAGTAGAGGGTTTGACAAACGTGGCAGGGAAACTATGAAGATAATAAAATTTTGGGTATCAAACTGATCGCATATGGTTAACTGCGAACCAATAATCAGAAGGATATTATGAAACTAGGCCGCAAAAGATAAGTTTGCGGGGTAGCGATTAGTTACAGCGTGTAATTTACATTGAATGAAGCGAGGGTCACAGGCTGTATTGTTAAAGGGGGTGCGAGAGTAACGGGAGTTGTCTAAGGATCGAAAATATCGTAGAGAGATGGTCGGTCCAATTAATTAATTGATGTGATGGGACAATGTAATATTCAAAATGAAAGTTAGCGTACGCAGCCTTAGGTCTGGAGACGTGAACATATCAACGTGATCCAACCTTTTTCGGTAACTTTATCGGAAACTCGGAAAAAAAGGATTTGCCGCATACTTAACTTTATGTCCTTATGTAAAGTCTACGGTATTTCTTCTTTTTATACCCTGTTAATTAGCCGGCTAATATGGGAGCATTATAAATGGACAGGGACAGTGGAGGAGGCATAGGAAAAGGCATACTACCCAAAGATATGTTTCTTTGGCCTGTAGCCAGAGTACCAATATGCACAGGGGCTTAGGGGTAAGTGAAGGCAGCTGGAAATTTTATATACAGGGATTATAATATGGATATATCCTAGCCATGCTATACAATTTTCTAGGTTAGACGAGATCATATGATCTAATCTTTCACACCGTTTTCATTTCATCGGAAAAGCCACTTTTGATATATGTTCGTAAAAATCTACGGCTGCATCATTGTTAATTAATCCATCTTACAGAAATTAGAAAAAGATAAAGTTATCGAACGCCATTCACAATTTAGCACAAGCCTCCCGAGAATCTACTTTATTAGAATTACTAACCTCTAATCATGAATACTCAAGCTACTTTACAAGTTCAAACCCGTACTTCATATCTCAGTCGAGATCAAAGACTTGAGGTATGTGTAGAATTCTGGTACTGAACTAGACAATTATACGAACTGATCTTCCCAGATACTTGCACTGTATCGGACGGGATTCACGTACAAATAAATTGCGACTCAGTTAAGAGTAACATATTCACAAGTCAAGAGCACTGTTCAATCTGGTCGTGCATCTCCTAAATTAAGGACTGGACGCCCTCCTAAACTTTCTCTTAACCAAATCGATCAGTTGGAAGAATTCATCTGCAGTTCTCGCGAGGCACGACAATTTTCTTATCTGGAACTGTCAGTTCATTTCTCCTCATGGGCTGCCGGAGAAAGTGCAATCCGTAGTGCACTCAAGAGAAGAGGGTACTCTCGATGCCTTCCAAGAAGGTCTCCGCCGTTATCAGAGAATCACATGATAGCACGGAAAGTATGGGCAGAACAACGGCTTCAATAGCGAGAACAAGAGTGGTCGCAAGTACTTTGGAGCGACAAAATTTGGATTAATGACGGACCTATTATGCCGAGCTATGTGACTAGAAAGGTAAGCAATTCCTATACAAATCCAGAAGTTTTTTGATTATTCGCAATCTAAAAAGAAAGGAGAGGCTTAAGATAATACGTGTGTCGTTGATCGATACCGTAAGAATAACTCTTGGATGTTTTGGGGTAGTTTCGCCGGAATTGAGAGAGGAACTTGTGTTTTCTGGGAAGCCGACTGGGGCAAGAAGACCTCAGAAGGCAATCGCCAACACTTCCTTCCCTTTGTTGTGAACTGGCACAGAAACAGACGGCAAGAGACAGGTCGTGCATATTTATTTATGCACGACAATGCGCCAGTACACAAAGCACCTCCCGCAAGAGATTATCTTATGGCACATGGAATTCAACCTACTTCATGGCCAGCATACTCCCCTGATCTAAGTTCAATTGAGAATGTGTGGGTTATGATGAAACTACACATTCAAAATCTATATCCAGAGTTTCAGCGGGGGAGGCAGCGGAGTAAAGCAGAGAATCGCCGTATTATGCTTGAGGCCTGGTACAACTGTACAACAAAGGATAAGCTTCGATCACTCATTCTAAGCATGTCAAAGACATGTGAAGAGGTAGTTAGGGTTCAAGGAGGTCCAACTTGATATTAGGAACACTTTATGTATTAGAATCTTGAGATAGATCTATAGAAATCCTTGATATCATCCTTGATGTGGATTTCTTAAGACACCATTCAATACTTGGCCAAGAGTGACATAATGCCTTCATTTTCGTCGCCAAGAAATCTCTCACCTTAAATTGATATTAAGGTTTTGAGCTTATCCTAATATGGCCTCGCTTATAAACGATCAACAAAAGAAACCGCCATATTGGTAATTTAATCGGCAACTAAAAACCCTGCAAAGACATACTGCCCTCACTTACCCCTGAGCCCCTGTACAGTAGAACCTCTCATGGCTAATAGTGGGTCCCGGTATAATTGTTGAAAAGATTCATTGTAACTTGGACTTTTATATTTGTAACACTTACCCTTACAGGTCATTTTGCACGCTGGGGTAAGTATTGCAAATATAAACGGTAAAATTTGTATGAATCTCTTCAGTAATTATACCGGGACCCACTATTAGCTAAGAGGGGTTCTGCTGTACATGCGTGTTAATTTTCGTAGACTTAATTGGACAATATTAGGTGAAAAATTAACCGACCAGTCCACGACCACACTATGGTATGGGAAATGGAAGGTCCCTGTAATCCCCTTCCGTGATTATTTTTATCCCTGATTCCATGAAAAATTTGTATGATACTAGGCACAGAAATTATAACCGAGCGGGACTACAGGGACGTTCGATTTCTTATACCATAGTGCACAACCACAGAAGCCCTAGACTCGACCCCAAGGATAGGTTTTAACCAGTGGATCCCATTTGTGGGGCGAAATCAGATCCTTTAAGCCTGGTTAGCATCTTTTCTGAGATGAGGTTTTCAGACATTCTGATAGGGATTAATTGTACGGTGTTTTGCCCGACAGAGGTTTTCACCATTGGCACTAGTTCACAAGCTCAACTAAAATTGGTAACATTTTTTGAATTTAATCGATTTCAGAAAAACAATTACAGTCGTCCCTCTCTAACTCGATAGTGGGTCCCGCTATAAGTGTTGAAAATATTAATTGAAATTCAACCATTTACATTTGCAATATTTACCCCTGCACGCAAAATGACCTGTAAGGGTAAGTATTGCAAATATAAAAGTCCAAGTTACAATGAATATTTTCAACACTTAAACCGGGACCCACTATTGAGTCAGAGTGGGACGACTGTAGTTAGTTTACATTGCGGTTGTTAATAAAATCGTCGCTCAAATAGGTGTAGGAGGGCAGATTTTTCACTAAGATCACGTTAAGATCGCCGAAGAAACTGGGGTAAAGATTTGTTTTCCAATCGGTTCCTTTAGAGTCAGGGATAAATCTCTTGGCGTAGTAGGAGAACCCTAGCCATTTTCCCATACTATGCTTCTAGGATAAGAAGGGCACAGTGGGGCCAGACATTGCTTAAGGGTTTAACCCCTGCTAGTGGTTATACTAGACAGGGTACTGAAACTGCTGCCTGATAATTCAGAGTGTCTTTGATTACCAAACGATAACCTCCACGGAGCTAATCTCAGTATCGACTTTGCGACAACCCTCATTATCACAATTTCATTAATTTTGATCTTGAAAGCTCCGTTCTTATTTCGCCTATCATACGCAGATTTTTTGACAGTGAAATTAGAGGTATGTTAACATGCAGGCTGAAGATGCAGATGGCTGAGTTGTCTTTTAAATAGATGGATCAACCTCAAATACCTCCTTCCACACCCTCATCCAAACGCTTAAGCAGAGATCAGTGCATAAAGGTGATTATTAAGGCAAGAGAATGATACAGAAACATCAAATAGCATAGATTAAAGCGCTTCACGACGCTGGCATAAATCAGTCAAAAATTGCAGCTCAACTCAACATTTCGCGAAAGCAAGTTGTTTACTCTATTCGCCGGGGATCAGTGACGCCCATGAAAGCTCATGGTCGAAGTCCATCACTTTCATCCGAAGATGCCGATAAGATTGAGGAATATATCAAAGAATCTCCTGAAAACCGACAAATGTCCTACTTTGAACTTGCAAATGGACCGTTCAAGCACTTGGGCGTGAGTGAGAGAATGATAAAGAGTAAGCTTGAGAAAAGGGTTTTTAAGCGCTACGCAGCGTTGAATAAGCCTACTACATCTCCTGAGATTAGAAGGAAGCGAAGAGAATGGGCAGAAGCCCGCATCGATTGGACCCTTGAGCAGTAGATGTCCATCCTTTGGTCAGATGAAACTTGGGCAACAGATGGCCGTCATTCGAGACGCTGAGTTACCAGAAAGCTTAGTATCTTACTGTCCAGCTTGGATAACTCACCAAAACTAAAAACTTTGTCAAGCCAGGGGAGGAACATGACATTAATTGTATTATTGAGACAATCAAGAAGAAGATTGGTTGGATGTTTTGGGCGTCCTTTGCGGGGTCTAAAAAAGGTCCCCCTCAGTTTTGAGAGAAGGATTGGGGGAATATCACTTCCTCAAGCTATTCTGAGAGGATAGTACCTCTTTTAGACGGTATGACTAGATTTAGACCCCGGGTATCTGTCATGCAGTACAACGCTCCTTCCCACGTTGCGGCGAGGACAATAGAAGAGTTCGAGGAGAGGTCAATCACTCCTATGTATTGGCCCCCTTATTCGCCCGACCTCAACCCCATAGAACATGTCTGGAAAATCATGAAAGATAAGATCGAATACAAGTATCCGGATTTGAATGGGGGCAAGCGGCGGTTGTCAGATCAAATTCGTGCGATCGTGAAGGAGGCTTGTGATTCTGTGTGTACACAAGAACTCACAGATCTCATCGAAAGCATGCATGACAGATCAGGCCGTAATCGATGCCGACAGAGGCCCAACTAAGTATTAGTCTCTAGATTCTTTCCGCTTTATTTGAAGATTTTGTAGTTAGATAATCAAAATGTTCAAAAGAGGCTTAGTTCTAGGAGCTCGCTTAAATGTGCAAAATCAACCGTATGGTAGAATCACCATACAAATTATCCTTGCCATTTCATTAAAGCGGGGCACGCCTTTCTTAACTAGGACTAACTGACCCACTTAACAACCCTGTTTAGGACCTACTGTGCAAAATCTACCTATGAAGCATATTAAATTCTCGGGTTAAGTCTAAATGGGCATGTATTGGAGCAAATTTCAACACAGATGTTGATTTTTAATGAAGATGATAACTATTTACTATTAAAAGCAACAAATCTATTACTGTGGAGATCCACCATTCAAGGCAATAATAGCTGAACAGCTACCAAGATGTTAGTTTGTAGTTGTGTTTATTCGTGCTATGTAGGGTCCAAGATTGTTATAACAGTAGGGCTCCTCTCTGACCCAGGCCACACCTTTTACAGTGCTCCTATCCCCTATTGCCTCGAACCTAAGATCATTGATACATTGAACCATGACGGGTAGCCATTTAGCTCAGTTATTACGCGTAGAATTCAACCACCTTTTCTACGGAACCTTCTGCCCAAAAAAATAGAAAAAGAGCAGCCATGGAAACCGGTACGCGGGAAAAAGTCTCAAAAAACCTGCAACTCCAGCCAGGCGAGGCCTAGACACCAGAGTCACACGAGGTGCGTATCCCCATCTGTATCTACCTAATATCCCATAGTCCAGATATCCTCCTTATACCGACACCACCAGCGCTCAGGTAGCAGTGCTCTTTCTTCGGGAGACAGTACAATGCCAGAATATTTGTAAACAGTGAGAATTCATCTCAGTAAAAAGGGCCAACTTAGTCTGATCCATCACCACCATAACGGGAGCTGGGTACGTACCGGAAACTCATTTGGGTAACTTTTCCTCCATGACCAAGTAATGCGTGTTTCTGTTGGCTCTGAAGATTAACTCCAGGTTCGTAGGGGACACCACGTACAGGTAGAAACGCCATCTTCGTCCCCCTCAGATTTCAATTGCAGATACCACTACGAGAATAACGCCTTACGACGTGTACCGCACTTCCGTGATACCCATCAGAGGGAAAAGCGAGAAAAGCCTGTGGTTATCTGAGCATGCTTTCGTCATCCTACGAATACAGTATCACCGCGAGAGAAGTGGTGTGGGGGTCTTGTTGTATTAGAACCAGCTTTCTCCTGTCTCAAGTAGGGCATGTGTCCAAACTACCCAGACTCTACTTGGATAACGGCCCGGACGGTGTACCACTGCACCACACGACTCTAACTCACATAATTCCGTACTTGCGTATGACAATTCTGTAAGTTTGTAGCACGATTGCTACCTGGCAGCCCCCACTTTACAGCTTACATAATTAATTCAGTTTTAATGAATCGGACGTGCTAAACGGACAGTCCCAAATGCTCGCTGGACGTCCCTGCAAGTAGATTGCGCTTCCACGCTAACCAAATCTGCATTGATCAGCGATCTCGTCGAATATTTTTTGCGCTACTCCAAATTTGGTCACTATCGTTACAAGTATAGTAGTTACCATGACAACTTAGAGCCCGTGTTTAACAAACATAACATAAAGATACTATTTAGAAATATTGGTCTTGGAATTGCCTTAATGACTTTTCCAAATCGTCCAATTCTATATTCCAATTTCATCTTCCTCACCTCCAACTTCGCCTCACTTATTGAACTCCAAATTACAATGGCTGAACTGAACTTTAATGCGCTATCAGCATCAATCAACATATCTCAAGATACTAATGAAAGAGGTATTTTTCCCTTTCTTTCTACTAAAATACATACTGGCTGATTTCTCCAGGAATGGTTACCGGAAGTGCTCTTTTAGAGGCCCATGATGGGCATCAAAGTATACCAAATAATGAGGATACACGTATGCTAAGCTCCCTAAAACTAATTCATTTATGGCAAAATTTCCACTAATACGCAATTTCTTCAGTCGAGACCCAGTGCGGAAGTATGGAAGAAATAATTGGTGTCCGGATTGACCGAATGGAGGACTATAAGAGAGCTGTCGAGCACCTAGCTAACGAAAATGGATTTGCGACAGTCCTCCATTTGGTCGATCCGGACACCAATTATTTCTTCCATACTTCCGCACTGGGTCTCGACTGAAGAAATTGCGTATTAGTGGAAATTTTGCCATAAATGAATTAGTTTTAGGGAGCTTAGCATACGTGTATCCTCATTATTTGGTATACTTTGATGCCCATCATGGGCCTCTAAAAGAGCACTTCCGGTAACCATTCCTGGAGAAATCAGCCAGTATGTATTTTAGTAGAAAGAAAGGGAAAAATACCTCTTTCATTAGTATCTTGAGATATGTTGATTGATGCTGATAGCGCATTAAAGTTCAGTTCAGCCATTGTAATTTGGAGTTCAATAAGTGAGGCGAAGTTGGAGGTGAGGAAGATGAAATTGGAATATAGAATTGGACGATTTGGAAAAGTCAATAAGGCAATTCCAAGACCAATATTTCTAAATAGTATCTTTATGTTATGTTTGTTAAACACGGGCTCTAAGTTGTCATGGTAACTACTATACTTGTAACGATAGTGACCAAATTTGGAGTAGCGCAAAAAATATTCGACGAGATCGCTGATCAATGCAGATTTGGTTAGCGTGGAAGCGCAATCTACTTGCAGGGACGTCCAGCGAGCATTTGGGACTGTCCGTTTAGCACGTCCGCATCTTTGCAACTACAGTAGAGCCCGTCTTAGCTAATAGTGGGTCCTGGTTTAAGTGTTGAAAATATTCATTGTAACTTGGACTTTTATATTTTCAACACTTACCCTTACAGGTCATTTTGCGTGTAGGGGTAAGTATTGCAAATATAAATGGTAAAATTTCTATGAATCTCTTCAGTAATTATACTGGGACCCACTATTAGCTAATAGGGGCTCTACTGTATGTCCTCTGTGTTCGCTTCTCCCCACTTCGCCCACAAACTTGCTTCCCGACAACGTCATTATTGTTACTGATCGTTAAGAATAACTCCAAATTCTTACTCGATCAGCACACTTAACACAAAAAATTCATCTGTAATTTACTCATCTTAGTAAGTCTAATGTTCGTTGGCTTGCTTTATTTATTACTTACAAATATCATGACAGGATGGATTATACAATCTCCCCAACATTCAGCAGACGCGCGCCCTTTCTCTCACGAGATCAAAGAATACAGGTGAATATAAGACTTCAGCAACGATATTGATAATCTAATAAATAAATGTGACTTAGATTCTCGCACTTCACAGAGCAGGAATTTCGAACAGGGAAATAGCAGATCAGTTGAGAGTAACCATCACACAAGTTTAAGGAGCAGTTCGATCTGGCCGCGTCTCCCCTCAACCTAGAACAGGACGGCCACCTTCCTTGAGCTCTGCTCAGGTTGATGAACTGGAAGTCTTTGTTTGTTCTTGTAGAGAAACACGACAGATGTCGTTTCTCGAACTGGCACTCCACTTTCGTCAGTGGGGCGTTAGGGAATTTGCGATCCGGAATGCCTTGCGCTAGAGAGGATACGAAAGACGTCTACCCAGGAGATGTCCCCCCCTCACCGAAAACCATCGCTCGGTACGCATTTCTTAGGCAGAGCAACACCTAAGCTGGCGTCAAGAATGGTCCCAGGTTCTTTGGAGTGATGAAACTTAGATCAATGACGATCGAATAATGTCTGGTCATGTTACCATGAAAGTGAGTATAGACCAATCTATTGTCCAAGGTATGCAAATTTCTAACTACATTAAAAGAGAGGCCAGGAATTTGATGATACTTGTGTCCCAGACCGATAAAAGAACAACTCTTGGATGTTCTGGGGAAGTTTTGCGGGATTTGAGCGGGGCCCATGCATCTTTTGGGAGAGGGATTGGGGAAACTTGACCTCCGACAAATATGCTTTACGTATTCTCCCGTTGGTAGTAGATTGTTCTAGGGCGAAGTCCGAAGAGATTGGTTGCCAAGTCTACTTCATGCACGACAATGCGGCTGTACACAGAGGACGTCCGGCCAGGAAAAACCTCTACGCCAATAGAGTCGAATCTATTCTTTGGCCTGCTAATTCCCCTGATTTAAACCCGATCAAGAATGTATGGAGTATGATGAAATACTATAAACAGGAACGGTATCCAGAGTTTGAGCAGAAGAGGCAGCGGAACAGGAAGTTCGCTCCATTGTGCTAGAGGCATGGTACCATAGCACGACGGTGGAAAAGCTTTCTCGTCTAATAGGAAGCATGTCGAGAAGATGCGAGGAAGTCACTGGCACAATTGGTGGTCCCATCCCATACTGAAAAAAATTAGTGATACTACAACATGAAATCAAAACATGACTGACGTATGAATGTGATTTTTCGGCTTAGCGCGAAGCTAAGTGGAGAATTACAAGGCAGTTAACTTTTGTCGGACACGAATTCTCTCACGTTATCTTAGAGTATTTTTGGAATGAAGTTTTAAGCTTTACTTGATAAGGCCTCGCTTAGACAAGATTATCATTGAGAACTACCTAATATGGACAATGATGGGCAAAAAACCCTGTAAATGACCAGCCAGTTAACTTAACCTTGTCCCCCTGTACATGTACTAGTACTAGTACTAAAACAGTCGTCACTCTCTAACTCGATAGCGGGTCCCGGTATAAGTGTTGAAAATATTCATTGAAATTCAACTATTTACATCTGCAATACTTACCCCTGCACGCAAAATGACCTGTAAGGGTAAGTGTTGCAAATATAAAAGTCCAAGTTACAATGAATATTTTCAACACTTATACCGGGACCCTTTATCGAGTTAGAGAGGGATGACTGTAGGTGAGGAGTGGAGGTAATGCCATCAGCCAGTAACCGAAGCTGCTTTGCGCGACGCACTTTCTGCTGTGGCTGGGGTAGCTCCGTGTTGGAAAATTAACAAAGAAAAACTCTTCGAGTGATCACCGAGGAAATCGAAGTAAAACTTCCCAGGGGCTCCGTAGATATAAATTATGTCTGTAGTACAGGCTTGATTATAACTCTTAATTCCTTTATAAAAGATACAGAACCATTTACATACATCGATATCTCGCAAATTCATGGTCTAGTATATAGCGCCTTGTTACAAGGGGAATCACCAAACTCGAAATCCAAAATCAGCCATGGAGCAGAATCAATGCTTACACACATCTAAGTCTCAAATATCAGGCGTAACATACAGTAGCTTACAAAAATGGTCGAATAAATCACCAAATCTAATACACTTGACCATAACTTTACAACATGATCTTGAAATGAAAATATTACAGCATTAAATGAAAATTTAATTTACTATCGCTGAGACAATGTTGAAGCCAAAAAAAAGAGAATTGATTATTCTATTGTGGTCCTGGCGTTCTCAATTACTCGACCAGTTTTGGAAGCATCATTTTGATACAAGAACTCAAAGACCTTTTCCCAATTAGCCATCCAATCCACAAGATATTTTCTCTTGCATTCTGTAATCTCTTATTATATGTACCTTTAAACAACCATGGAAAATGAATCAACCGATTTCAGAGCTAATATATAGATGAATGGTGAAGATACGACCTGTCAATTAGGTAAAAGCTTCAGAAGTAGCGTTATTTGAAATACAATCGAATCGATCGGTGAGGTGATAAGTGCATCTGTAGCGTAATTTAAATCTCAATGGAACTCAATCGATTGGAAAAGATAGAGTTTGAAGGCGTAAAAGAACTCCAACCATCATGTAAAAAGGAAACATAAAAATCAGATTAATTGTATTTATAGGAATCATTCAGCCTCCAGTATCAAAATTATTCAATCAATCGTTTCATACTTTTATTCTGAAAATACTTCTACCCTGAATGAGATTATTTGGGATTTTTATCAAAGTAATCTTTTCTATAAAAAATATGAAAAAGATATCTCCCGACCAAATAACATCCATTGCAAAATTAGTCCATGAAGGGAAATCAACGAATGAAATTTCAGCAATATTAGGACTCAGTCATGCCACTGTAAAATACCGAAAGATGATAGTGAAGGAAGCACCGAAATTAAAGAATGGACGGCCACAAAAACTATCAGCTAGAGACAAGAGAGAAATCGCCCGTTTAATGGTAAATGGGAGCGCTAAGTATTGTAATTGTGAGGAGAGGTAGGACATGCTCACAGTAGATATGATAGTATGACTGGTGCACCTGCTGCTGCTATACTGGAAAGATAATAATACAAATTCAAAGCTTAGACTGTATCTACTGTCTATCTAGATGAGGTCGATGCCTCACTTTTATATCTAAGTTCTACGTACATCTATCACTCAATCCGTAACCCAGAGGATGTTCTAGTAAAATTCTCTCAGTTCTCCATAATGCTAGAAGATTCCTCTGGTGACTAGCTGGAATCTTCTAGAAGACTCTACAACTAACTCCTAACTGCTGTGCACAAGCTTTCGCTTATGTCTCATGGAGTTTAAGTGCCAATGTGGCAGTGCACAATTTAGCCTGTTATGACATCATGTATCTGATATCACAACACAAAGACGGCAGTAGGAGCGTCCAAACTAGTAAATTCAGAAAGAGAAGATCAATTTTCCGCTGAGACTGTCTGGCGGGCTTTAAGGGAGCAAGGTCTGAAGGCGATAAAAAAGAAGAAACCAAAGCTGTCAAAAGCTCATCAGAGAGCTCGCTTGAACTGGGCTTCATGCCACGAAAATTGGACGAAAGAAGACTGGAAAAGGGTGATTTGGTCAGACGAAACAAAAATAAACAGGCTAAATAGCGATGGGATTAAATATTCTTGGGTTGAAGGCCCAAAGAATTTGCAACCAGAAGCGATCGAAGAGACTCTGAATGTTACGACGAAGACCAACTTGAGGGTAGGTAATTGTCGTCTTCGGAGTGGGAGGGTAAAGAACCGGCTTCACCGAGAGAATTCGAAATTGGAGAGAGGATAGGTTAATAATTTTCGCAGGAGGTACTGTCAAGTAGAACAAACAACAAGTAACAAAGTACAAAGGTAAATACAAATTGCGAAGCTGAAGATTCCACATACGGAATCCAGCTTCTTAAATAATAGCGCCAGACTCCACAACCATTACTTGTCCTTGACCGGCAAAGAGACAGCGTGTTGTTCCAAATCATCCAGACCCAAAGTAACGCCATGATAAATTGATAACACTCTAAAACAACAATTTAAACACGTAATCCATACAGTGAAGTTAAACACAACTCCGTCCTAGACTCGTTTCACCCTAATCTAGTTTAGGCCACAGTATTACGCGCCATAACACTGAAGTTTAGTGGCGGCAATCTTATGATATGGGGGTGTATGTCATGGTATGGTATAGGTGGAATGGGCCGCATAGTTGGACGAATAGATTCTGAACAGTATTTGGAAATGTTGGATAATTTTCTAGTACCTACTATGGATAGAATTGCCAGAGAGCCCGACTCGGTACCTGCAACTGAGCTAATCTTCCAGCAAGATAACGACCCAAAGCACACATCTAAGAACATACAAAGCTGGATAGCTTCTAAAAATCTTAAGACAATGAATTGGCCCTCTCAATCACCGGATATGAACCCGGTTGAGCATCTTTGGGGTCGGCTCAAGTGTCGACTCGGTGAGTATCCAGAGCCACCGAAAGGTATACATGAATTGTGGGAAAGACTTAGAGAAATTTGGCAAAACTTAGATCCAATTTTATGTCAGACTCTAGTTGAGAGTATGCCGTCGCGTGTTGCAGCTGTAATAAAGGCCAAAGGGGGTCATACTAAGTATTAAAATGATGCTTCCAAAACTGGTCGAGTAATTGAGAACGCCAAGACCATTATAGAATAAACAATTCTCTTTTTTTTTGCTTCAAAATTGTCTCAGCGATAGTAAAGTAATTAAATTTTCATATAATACTATAATATTTCAATTTCAAGATCATGTTGTAAAGTTATGGTCAAATGTATTAGATTTGGTGATTTATTCGACCACTTTTGTAAGCTACTGTAAGTGGAGAGATCGCTAGTTTCAAATAAGCGATACCCGACAATCTTGATGTTCATTCTGAAACCACCTATAATTAAGAGCAACCAATTTTGGATTCGCAACACTCCGACAGCCATTACAGCGTCTCGGGACAACGAGTAAACTCCGACAAGCTCCTCCACAGCCCTGATTGCCCGTTTCCCTGAAATATGGAATCGCCTCCCACGCTCCCTCTTTCTCTTTGGCTGCCGTACTTAGACAAAAATCCTTCCCCGACGCCGCACCACAGTGCAATGCACTCGGTGCCGGCTATGGCACTACGCTCGCACCTACGCCTCACCACAGACTCAGATTTGATACTCTAGACCCTTAAATTTCCAGCCGCCTACTATTGTTAGGGGTTGTGCCTCTGCAGGAACTGGGCTGTCACTGTTACTCAGCCATTCTCTATTCTTCTAGTACTAGGACCGGTATTAAGACGTACGGGTACTCGATCAAATGAAGTGCTTGATGTGGGGAAATTAGGGCAGGAAGTACCGAGGATCCCAGTTAATCAGCAACACCCTTCTAGCGTCATCTACTTCATTAAATAGTTAAATAACTGGCTACCTCATTATCTCCTTTGCCACAGAGAAATATTAACAGTTTGTAACATCGCGCATGTGCCGTGACCATCCGCCTTGAGTTCCTTCACAACTATCTACGACAATCAACAACTTATTTCTACTCCTCCAAGCTGCAAACTCTCACTCCAACGACAAATTCGCCTCAGAACCCATAGAGGCCATCCGTGTCACAGTCTAGACAGGAGTGCCTGCGCAGCTAAATGCGTAGAGGTGGTTAATATTCTAATCTATAAGACAGTAAACTATCTCGTAATAATACAGGAATATATATATCTATAGCCTTCCCTTAGGTCAAGGGTCAGGAGTGAAACGGACAACGCTCGTCAACAATACCAAAAAGAAATTTACATTTTTCTATGTAGATTTATTACAGGAGTTAGGCTTCATTAAATACATCCTCTGTTCCTACAAGTGATCTCTGTGATAGTCTTCTACAAGCTTAGTGATCTGTTCTCTTCTTGTTACGTAATCTTACTTCGACCTGTAGCGTGATCTGGCCTTGTTTCTATCAATGATCTGTATTCTCGCCTCTTATGATAGCTGCCCGAGGGTTTGAGTTCGAGAAACATATTCGGGTCCGATCACGAACTTAGACTTATTAACCGAGGCTGGGCCTGAAAGAGAGCCCAGCCAAACCCTATCGGGCACAGCCCGTAACATCATCCCCCGTTCTCATATGGCAATCAAATTTTCATTCGGGAGTTTTTTCTTTTAATTCATTTTAGCGTATGCAGCTTTAGGCTATGACGCGAATAATCACGGAAGATATGTATGTTTCGCAGAATGACTCAGTTTGACATTTGGAACACTCATACTCAGATTTCATTTGCAGATACCACTACGAGAATAACGTCTTACGACATGCACCCTCTTCCGTGAATACCCACCGTCGGGAAAAGCGAGAAAAACTCATGGTTATCTGAGTATGATTCCATCATTTCAATACTTCGATATTACCGCGAGAGACGTGGTGTGAGGGTCTTGCTAGAGTCGACCTAGATTTCTCCCGTCTCACGTGGGTCATGCATCCACGCTACCCAGACTCTACGTGGGGGAAACGATATGGACGGTATACCACTGGACTATTCGACCCTTAAATTCGGGTTCATAGTATTAAAGGCCCTCTCTAAACCGGTAGTGGGTCCCAGTACAATTATTGAAAATATTTACTGAAATTTTACCGTTTATATTTGCAATACTTACCCATTAACGCAAAGTATAATGTAGGGGTAAGTGTTGCAAAAGTATGTACCGAAAATTGCATAAATCTCAACAATATTTAAGCCGAGACCTACTATCGGCTTGGTCAGGTTCTACAGTAGTAAGATGAGATGGTGGCTCGCCAAGGAGGGGCCGGTCCATTAATTATTAAGTGGGGTTAATCTAACGGATTTCAGAAACCATCGTGTAAATTTAATTCTGTCCCGACGAACTACGGATTAAGTTGGCACACAAAAAAATCTCAACGAGTGGAATTTAAAGATATATATTGTTAATTAAACTACCATCATGAACTAAATCTGATGCCTTGTCTGCCCTGTGTACGAGCCATTGAAATATTTGTCCTAGCGCCATCGAATAACTTCCTCATCGTGGTTTCAGCAAATTATCTAAAGTCATTATGAAAACAAAATATGTTCTCGTCTCCGGAGGTCAGAAAATTCCGCAAACCCTTTAATCGTTAGAATCAGAAAATTTAACTCTGCTGCAGGAGTGATATCTGGAATCGGGAAGGGTGTCATAGGTATCTATTAGGCGTGGTAGGGGATATGAATGGGTTACTTACGGTGATAAGCTTCTTCTACCGGCTTACTTCTAAAAACCATTGGGCTAAAGATAGGTTAAGCAATATCTATGGAAGAATATTAACTGACTTATAAACTACGTTACGTCAATAAAAATTGACCCATACATGAATGTCGACGCTGGTACCATGGCTCCAACTGAGTAAGTTT
The DNA here is from genome assembly GCA_028751805.1 of Podosphaera xanthii. NCBI lineage: Eukaryota > Fungi > Ascomycota > Leotiomycetes > Helotiales > Erysiphaceae > Podosphaera > Podosphaera xanthii. The sequence goes on from JAPWIX010000007.1 coordinate 1,510,804, forward strand.
TATTATTAGAATTGGATAAGACGAAAATATCTAATATGTAGGCACGGTGAAGTGTTTGTACTTGATGACGGCGGTGAAGTAGACCTAGACCTGGGAAATTACGAGCGCTACCTTGGTATAACCTTAACGCGCGAGAACAACATTACCACGGGTAAAATTTACCAACATGTTATCGAGCGAGAACGTCGTGGAGATTATCTTGGCAAGACGGTGCAGGTAATACCACATCTTACCGATGCGATACAGGATTGGGTTGAACGCGTATCCCAAATACCAGTCGATGATACCAACCAGCCTCCCGATGTCTGTATAGTTGAGTTAGGTGGTACAGTAGGTGATATTGAGAGTGCTCCATTTATTGAAGCTATGCGTCAGCTGAAGAGAAGAGTAGGTAAGGAGAACTTCATACAAATACATGTGTCCCTTGTACCTGTCATCCAGGGCGAACAAAAGTCGAAGCCAACTCAACAGGCCATCCGGGATGTTAGACGTGCTGGATTAGTTCCTGACCTGGTAATTATTCAAAAATCCTACAAGAGTAGTCTATTACTAATAAACTTAGATCGCATGTAGATGTGATATTCCTCTGGAAAAAAGTACCATTGATAAAATCGCTATGTTTTGTCAAGTTGAGTCTGAACAGGTCATAGCAGTACATAACGTTCCCTCGACATACCATGTTCCACTTCTTTTAGAAAAACAGGGTCTCATATCAACAATCCGCTCCATTCTGCACATAGATGAAAATAGCATATCTCAGAGCCTGTTTGAACAAGGCCAGCAGATTTGGGATGAATGGAAGAAACTTACTACTCAGCCAGATCGGCTCTTCGATACAGTTGATATTGCCCTAGTTGGGAAATATACTAATTTACACGACTCCTATGCCTCGGTTATCAAATCGCTCGAGCACTCTGCTATGCGTTGTAGCAAAAAACTCAAAGTCTTATGGGTCGATGCCTCTCATCTAGAAGACCAAGCTCGTATCGATGATCCTGCTGCTTTCCACAAAGCATGGCATCAAGTTTGTACTGCCCATGGAATTTTAGTTCCTGGAGGATTCGGCCAAAGAGGTACAGAAGGTATGATTCAGGCGGCAAAATGGGCACGTACAAATAAAGTTCCCTACCTAGGTGTATGTCTTGGAATGCAAATTGCTGTAATAGAGTTCGCACGCAACGTGTGCGGCGTATCTGATGCCTCTTCTGTTGAACTGAATCCTGATTGTGAAAATCCTGTTGTCATATTTATGCCAGAAATCGATAAGGTCAATCTGGGGGGCACCATGCGGCTTGGTCTCCGCGCCACCGTCTTCCAAGATGGCACAGAATGGTCTCGAGCACGGAAACTCTATGGCAAGAGAAAGATCTACGAGAGACATAGACATCGGTACGAAGTCAACCCTGAGTATATGGAGAGAATTTCTGCTGGCGGCTTAGAGTTTGTCGGTAGAGACGAAAAAGGTGAACGCATGGAAATCGCAGAACTCAAAGACCATCCGTGGTTTGTTTGTGTACAATTTCATCCCGAATATCTCTCAAGAGTATTGTCTCCTAGCCGCCCTTACTTGGGGTTTGTTGCTGCATCAGCCGGCTGCTTTGATAATATCACTAGTACATAGTACCTCACCACCCATAGGTAACGTGCTATAAGCGAGTTCATGAACCACGCGAAACTTTCTCGGTCTGTGTCAAAATTGCGTTTTTGTAGCGGGAACCACGGGTTTATCTGGAAACATATGTTTTATGGAGTTATTTTTTGGAGTACTATAGGCGCTAAGGCTCTACGGCTTGGTTTATTACATGCGGTCCCCAGAGCAGAAGGCTCGCTTGTGGCATAGACAGCAGGTTATGTTCGCGTATTTTGAGGTTTTGTGGTCCTATCATGCCACTTATCTGACGTCAGAGATTTTGCTAGTTATGTGACCTTTCACTTCCAGTATATCCATTTTCGTCCTCTTTGTCCTTTGTTGCCCACATAGTCTCCGTACAATACTCGGAAAAAGCGAAAATAGATTTTGAGAGACCTAAGCTTTTAATGACCATTCGTGTCGAGCTTGGCATGGATCAAGAAGGGCGGTAAAAAATTAGAAATATCACTCAGATAATAATAGTTTATTTAAATTCACGCTTAAACTGATATTAAGCTTTGGAAAAATTATCGAGATGCTCTGCAGTAGCGCCCTTGAATCCCAAACGCTTAAATTCAAAATTCTCAAGTCGGACAAATAGTCATGAGTACAGCCCATGTATAATGTTTCGCCGGGTGACTCTACATGGACTTACTCTGAGTACATTCGAGTTGAGAAGTAGAGAAAGCGTGTTATGTCTTGTCTAGCGAGGTATTGATTAGCTTCGCATCAGCGAATTTTTGCAGCGTTCTTCCAGATGCGTCTGGCCAAGAGGAACTTCGCCAGATCCTTCAAACGGGCCTAAATTCCGTGTATAGCAAATTCTACTTTAAGTGACGAAGATTTATTTCTAGGCCTTAAGTAGTCGTGAGTGTAGCGAAATTTCATCTGGATGAGTATCGTCTTAGAATATCTGTTGCAGGATTACATCTAATTCGAACTGGAATTGGGGAAGCTGCTTAGATCAAAGACATTTAAGATGACTCTAGCTTTCTATGCTAGCTGCAAGCAAAGAGAAGCAAAGCCCTTGTTGGAAACCAAAGTTTGCGTCATCGGCGATCAGTAGGTCAGACATTAAATTTTTCCATGTGTCTCGGTAATCGAGCTTGGGATCAAAACAGTCTCTATAAGATTTCTCGGAGCATGTCGTGAGAGCATAAGGTCTAGGAGTTTTGGATCTTATACTAGTAACTTAGAAATTAGAGGCTTTTAATTTTTTAGTCCCTGAGCTCAGTGAGAGTCTATTCTTTATGAACTCCAAATCTGGAGTGATCAGTAGCCACTTCGATATTTTTACTGTGGTGTAAGTTTTCAGCCTCTAAAAATCGTACAGTTTTTAGAGGATGTTGGTATATATCTTAGACCTATAGCCCACACCTTATTTTGAACGAGAATAGTTCAATTGACTTTGTTGGAAAAAGTCAATGCGTACAATTTCAAGAAATTTCTCAACATAGTCATACATCATGATATGGTGAAATGCCTTTTTTGATTTCAAAGACAATTTCGGCCGCTTCATCAGCACTCTTAGCCTCAAAGTCATATCTTTTTGTTTCAGTAGTCTTAAAGATGACGATCTATCAAGCATTAATTACTTTCCCCTTAAAACACTGATTTTTGGGGTGGAAGCATACCTTAAAATTGGTCAGATGTCTCCGCGTTATCTTACACCCAACTATATTGCTGAAATGTACGGTAGTTGTTTTCCCCTGACCATCAAACAATGTCTTTCCTGTTGAAGCTGGCATGATATGTAAATATTCACCGTCAATTGCCAAGACTCTCTCATTCATCCCGACAAACCTCATCGGCTGTTTACGCCACACAGTGTATTTTCTATAATTTGCGCTTCCAACTTCATCTTGCTTCATTGAATGTTGTGCAAGTGGGTGAGTACTCATGATGTGACTTTTTTTCACTTTTCGAGACTCGGGTCGATCCACGGTTAACGATACTCTAGGTGAGTAACTACTCGGAGATCCAGTCATTGTCAAAGGACCATCAGTGGCGAACCTGCGACGAAACAAATCCAGGTCTAACCGGTTTCCGATAGATCCAACTGTCCGGTCTAACAAAACAATAGTTCCAGAGCCAGTTAATTTGAGGACGTGGGCTGCTTTGTCTAACTGCCTTTTTTTACAGATCATATCAAGTACGTCAGCGAGATATGTATTAGTTGTCACATCAAGAGTAGTTATTTGCCCAGGAGTGGCATCTGTGGAGTGTATATGAATACGAAGTAGCTTCTGCATTCCGAGTCTACCAGAGGAAGAGGTCACTTCAGCGCCTGTAGCAGGAGCATCTGCAAGCGCTAGGTTTCCTCGAAGACCAAATGTCGGATTTAAAAGCGGATTTTGTCGAGGATAGCTTCGCGGAATAGAAATGAGCGATGGTGTAGGTTGAGGAGTAGATCTCAGTGGGTTTGGAGCGAAATCTTCCGTCGGAGACAGTGTCTCTTTCTTAAACTGAGGGGTTAATATTTGATTTTCAGTAAATTGTTCTTCTGTAGCTTCTACGAGTGCAAATTCGTCATACGGCTTGGCACCTGTCCTCGATCGTACAGCCCTGTTATTGGCTGTTGAGAATGTAACTACTGGTTTTGTACGATCAAGGGCGGGAAAGTCATAGTCTACTTCTTCATCTTCAACCATACGTAGTGTCCATCGATTAATATTTAACTTTTCTTCAGGAATTGGGGGCTCAAGCTTTTCTTCCGCATATCTCCATAGACTAAGACCAATCAAGTCTGCTACGGTAACTTGACGATCAACTGCTTCATTTTCGTGCACGCTACGTCTAATTAGTACTTCAAAAGGTTTTGTTGTTGATGTGGCGAACAAAGCCCAGATTCTTAAGTTTAGTGGATTCGATTCTGCCTGACCGGACAGCGAGGCAAAAGATTCGAATGGCATGGCTGCTTTCGTTCGTTTCGCTTTTATAGCATCAGATAACAGACTTTTTGGCTGAATCATGCTAATTGGTCTAGCGGGCGGAAGAGCCGTGAGAACTGCAGGAGCAGGTTTTGACTTTTTAATAGGAGATCTTTGAAATCCTTGCGGAAGTGGTCCAACAATATTATTAGGTGATTTGTGCCCGTTAATTCCATGGAGAATTGAAGCTGAGTCAAGACTACCGGCGAAGTCAGAGTCCAAGCCCGACTCGTCAGAATCTTCTTCGCCATCATCTTCATCCCCCTTCAGCGGATTACTTGACCGGGTCTCAAGCGAAACGTGAGAAGCTGAAGAATTTTTGAGTTCGATTTTACCTTCTCTGACTGAGTTGCGTGCTGACTCCTTCTGCCTTTGAAACGTAGTTGCACTAAAATCGTTATCAGAAGAGATTTCACCACTTGTGATAGTATCCCTCCGGACACGAGCTTTCACAATATCTAAAGCTGACTGGGAGCCTCTTCTCGCTGAATCAATGGGAATTTTTGGCGAAGAGGCCAGAGTCGAAGATTGCCGAAGGTTTGATCCCCGTATCGGAGACGAGCCTGAGCGGTTGCGGATGGGTAGCTTGGAAAATGTAATTTGCTGCGTTTGGCGCTGGTCAAACTCATCATCACTTTCATCACTTAGTTCGCTACTATCTTCTTCTTCCATCTGCTCTCTTCTCCGTCTCTTTTTTGTAGCAATCCCAGGTCCAGTATTTCCAGCGGTAGTTGTTGCACTAAGCCCGACTCCAGCATATTCATCAACACTGTTGTTTTGGAACTTCGCTAATCTAGGAGGTGCCTGAAAATATTCAGAAGCTATAGCCGTTGGAATTGGTGGCGAATAGGTTCGCTTTCTATTTGCAGCAATCTGTCGCCACCCAGCAGCTTCAAGTCCAGTAGTGCTAAGAAATGTATCGTTAAGGGTAATCAAACGTTCACCGATTCCGTCAAAGGTGGTTTCCAAATAATTTGTTCTAAGTTGGTATGATACTAAACTAAATTAAAGCTATTAGATTGGGTTCAATACAGAGCGAAAATGGCCTACTCTTCAATTTGAATGATTGACATCTCGCTGATTCAGACATACAATCCTAGTTGGATGATAAATTTTTGAGAAAATATGGATACTTCATTTCAAGATAGAGAAGTTGCATCTTCATTACAGTGAGAAGATGACATTGACGGGCAATAGGTACACCTTTGTCAGCCTTGCATGGGTGACCAAGATCCAGCTTCAATGATTGCTGGGTCTCTGAATACCTCTCTGTATATATATAATAATTACATCGAAATAGTGTGTCTTATGAACATGTTTCATGGGCCTACTGGCCCAATGGCAAGGCGTTTGACTTCGAATCAAAAGATTACAGGTTCGACCCCTGTGTAGGTCATAATTTTTTACAACTTTCCTACAAAAGAGCTGATCATGTCTTACTTTACTAGAGCAGTCTGATACATACCAGATCGGCCGGCGAATTTACTACAGATGATGATCTGTATTAATTACATGTCGTACCAGGCTTACGCCCTTCGCCCAATGGGCGTGATATGGGTTTATGTTTCATGAAGGCTCACTGATACTTATTTATTTCTATACATCTGTTTTTTTCGGTCTACCGGTTTACAGCTAAAGCTATCACCGCATCCCCAAGGGGACACGGTGACTGTCATAATCTACAACATACACTACATTCTTTGATGAGCCGGAGGCTTGTGAAAATAAACTTTTTATGTTTACTGTGAGCGATGTACAGCGTATGTCTCACATGAAATGGGGTCGTATGGCATGGATTGGGCAAATGTCCGAGAGGAAACCTGTCTTTTCCAGTGTAAATGAGAAACGTTTAGCACCGTGGGCAGTGCCGAGGAGGAAATCCAGTGTACCCAAGCTTCGACGATAACCGGCGGCGGCCAGTTTTCTTCGAAGAAGAGGGTAAAAAGCGAGGTGGTTGCTTGACTTTTTACCCCGAAAGAGCAAGTCATGAGGGCATCTTTGTGATGGAATCTATCGAGATATTCACGAAAGTCCCCGTGTCCAGCTCGGCATTGAACAAGATAACCAAGGTTACGGCGAGGGAGTCTAAGCTCCTCGGAGGGCTTCTTGGGAAATGGCATACCTAGTTCACAATAAGTAGAGGGAGCATGACTCTGCCACCAGGCAGAAGTTAGGTCCCATATCTGCCTTTTTATTTTTACTTGGATACCAGCAAGAGATACGCCAGGCCGAGCTGTTTGGCGGGCAGCTTCACTGGCCAACTTATCGGCTCGATCATTGCCAGGAATGTCCAGGTGGCCAGGAGACTATATTGTTAGAAAGTGTGACACGAGTCAATCAATTACTAGGCTGTAGCCTGCAGCTAGCATGCTATTTACAATACCACATTGGTATTAGTAAGGATCTTTAGTGCAATCCACCAAGGATGAAATCTGGTGGCGGGCATGCTCGGAAGTAACTCGATGCACTCTAGAAGTCGAGGTCTCCGGAAACCTTGCATAAGGTTTCACTATGACTCAGTGTTCGATCAGAGAACTCAAGATGAATGAGACGTACTTGCTTAGCAACAGCGTAGTAAGGGAACTCAGCGCATAAGTACCGCTGAGATGTGCCACTAATAACATAACACACTTCTTGACAGGCAAACTATTCTCAAGCTCTCCAATATTATACTTGTGAATTATTACCCTAGAGATTGAAACCTCTAATCGCCAGACTCCCACCGATACATATTAACACGCATCACGTAGACCTTACCAGATGCTGCTATTTGTAGGAATCTCCTTGTTGGCCACTGTGAGGAAAGATGCCGGAATTTCAGAATCTCCTTCAGCGATAGTTTGGAGGGTGACAAATCTAAAAGACGTCGTGCTGTCTCTTGATTGTCTAAAATTACATGAATATTGGTAGCAAGGTGGGTAGAAGGAGCTGCTATGTGTTATGATCCGCGGTCATGAACAGGGTACTGATCATCATGTGTCGCTGCGCGTCTTCGATCGATGAAGACCACAGTCTGTATCGGTGATTGATATCGGACAAGATCGCCGATGCTCAACCTGTAGTTGAGTCCAATATAGTAGTAGTGATATGACGCACAGACCAACCTCTGATGTACATAGTATGCTGGTCGTGCCTCTATCTAGATAATACAAACCGTCATCTCTATTTTCTCTATCTTCCCAATCCATTCCATATATCAAATTTATAATACTATGGCAGCCTCAAGTCCTGCAAGAGCACCAATTGTCTCGGAGTCGTATACCTCATAGTCAAAGTCCAGAGGAACTCTCACTTCTGCTATAGTTATTGTGACAAGATAGGATGGAGGAACGAGGCGTTCACAGACCTTAAGAGGAGTGAGGAAATAAACTGATGATAGCGAGTTAGGAGAGTAAGTGGAGAAAGTCATTGAAGAGTTTGAGAGTTGAAGTCGTGGTCTCATTATTACGGCGTAAATGGATGTTGGATATAAGGTGCCGTCTTCGAAGGCAAGGTCAAGGAACGAGTCAAAGAAACAGAGTACGAAATAACGAGTAGATATGGTATGAATATTTATTTATTTATACTTTTTAAGGTCCTAGGCTAAAGCCCTATTTCCATCTTGGTTCCGGACCGGTGGAGCCGGCTGAGATTACGTCTGGTGCGCAGAGCTCAGCTCGTTCACACCTATATAACTAGAAAATACAAATTGTAGAACATGAAGTGTAAAGCAAAATAGACAAATGAAAATACGTAGAGAGTTGAGCCAGCATTTCTCACACAGACCTCAACCCTATCGTCCTCAATTTACGATGTTCTTTTAAATACTCTCCTCGCATTCAGCAGAGGATGTGTGCGCCAAAAAGCTACCGAAGCAGCCCGTTTTACTGGCAAATTCTTTAAAATTCTCAAAACAGCGTGGTCCGAGAAGTTGAGCGGTGAAGTCGCTCATTGTTGCGCCCTTCCTAAGCTTGCGTACTTGGTTGGCGTAAATTCTGCAACAAATAAAATGAGTTGGCGAGGTCTCCTGCCCGCAAGCACAATTTAAATTCGCGTTTGTATGGTTAAACCTGCGGTGGTATGCCGCAAAGTCTCCATGTCCTGTCCTAGCAGCAATCAATTTGTGTAGTAGCCTCCGTGGCAAGTTGAGCTCTGGTGGTTTCCGACGTCGCATTTGTAAGTCTAGATCCCGATATCGAGCAGGGCAGACTGACGACCACCAATCATCTATCAAACTTTGCCGCCGTTGGTGCATGAGTCGACGCAAGTATGCTAGAGTAATGTGGCCTGGTTGAGTTTGACGCGGAGGAAGACCTTGTAAAGCAGCGCGTGCTTCTGCATCTGCTTCTTCGTTTCCACTGATTTTCGAGTGTCCCGGTACCCATATAATCTCCGCTTTTGCTTTCCGAGCGACATCTTGAAAAATTCGTACTAGGCGAAGGCATGAAGATGACCTTCCTGTCTGTAAGGCACTGACCGCTGCTTGGTTATCTAATAGAACATAAATCCTTTGCCCCTCTTGCCTCGCTAATAGCGCAGCGCGAAGAGCCATTGTTGCTCCAACGATCTCCGCATCGTACACTTCGCCTCCGTGCAATATGCCGTGACTTTTTTCAAAAGTTTGACCCCCCCGTTTGAGAACGAAGCCCCATGATAAGCGGCCATGACCCTCGGATGACCCATCCGATTAAGCACATATATCAGAAGAAGTGATGGTCTGAATCCACTTCAAATGCGCTTCTACTCCTTCTGATTTTGATCCAAGGTTGCTCGAATACGCCGGGGCTGATAACGACTCCGCGGCCTCAGATGAGGGGAACTGCCGGTAGGCTCTCTGGATGCGAGTCATTTTTATTTCCGGTCGTTTGGAGAGCTTTCTTGATGCTTTAAACCTAAGAGTGCCCACATTTGGGCATACACTGGCTCGACCGCGGAGAGGGTGCCGATCATCCAAGGCGTTGAGCCGGGCCGCGAGGCGTAGACGGTTTCCTTCCAATAGCATGCGAGCGGGAGGTATTCCCGATTCCCTGTTGTCACGGTTAGTGTCTCTAAGTTGGCTCAGAGGATCGAAATCAGAAGTTTATATTCACTATGAGGAAAGAAAGAGATATCTATGTACACATGACGGCCTTTTTATAGGTTCCTCCTGCCCTGCCCATGTGATTCCACTCATGCAAACAGAGCAAACAACTTGGCGCCGTGGACGTAGTTCACGGCGATCCTCATTACAATATCCTCAAATTGTAATTATCTTGACGTTGGGCTAGACCCATTGACTGCCCCCCCTGCACCCAACATTTGTTCCAATGGACGTTGATCTACATTTCGGAGTGCTAGCCATGTCAATATCTTCGCGTAGCAGGGACCGCGTTGGCAACCGTGGTCTACAGGAACCTTGCCGGCTAGCCAGCCGTTACACCTGTGGAGGACTACGTTGGGTGTAGTCCTCCAGACTGGTAATGCAGCTCTCAGAGCTAGATGCACTGACTTGTCGATAAGGCTGCAGAGGTGCGTAGTTGGAGGAGTGACATTTCCCCTTGCTGTCGGTCGAGTCAATCCAGGCCACCAAACCTCGGCTCCAAAGGTCGCTACTGGTACAACACAAGAGCTTACTGCAGCAACTAGAGGCGACGGAGCGGCTCCTCGTAGAACAGGGTTTAGTCGTCTCATATGGTGCGCAACTTTCAATGCTTTCCCGCACCATGTTGCTACATGATGTTTAAACGATAGTCGAGAGTCAAGGTACACTCTTAGCCACCGTATATGCTCAGCAGGTTCAATCCTGGTGTGCCCAATCTGGATTCCCACTGGCTCTTCACGACGACGCCCAGGAAATTGAACAACTTCGGATTTTTCAATGTCGAACGCGACTGCATTATCATTTGCCCATTTTAGTAAGCTATTCACCTCATCTTGTGCTGCTGCTGCTGATTCATTGATTGTCCGTCCAAATCCCAAGATACCGATATCATCAGCGTAACTGAAACGTGCCCTTGTGTTCCCGCTACGCATTGGCTCTGCTAATTACAAGAGGAAAAGCAGTGGAGAGATCGGTGATCCTTGAGGTACACCACAAACCAAGTTCTTTGGACTTGTTACACCCCCTGGTAAACGGACCTGTACTGACCGATCACTTAAGAATGAGGCTGTCCACCGAAGGATTTGCTCAGGCCATCCTTGCGTTTTCATTCAACTTAACAGTCGATTGTGTAGCACTGCATCGAATGCACCCTGAACGTCAAGTGTCACAAACGTCGAAGCCCAGCCCTGAGAGCGTGCTTCTTCAATGTCGTGAACAACGCAGGAGACTAGATCATTTGCAGAGCGCTTTGGCAAGGCCCCGAATTGGTGGGAACCCACAATATCTGACGTCACGGCGAGGAAAGACATCCTTCTCGCACTTACTCTCTCAAGGCCTTTGCCTAGACACGAGAGTAAAGCAATAGGTCTCCAACCCTTCACAGATGTTAAATCCCGTCCCGGCTTTGGAAGAAGTACTATCTCTGCTAACTTAAAGCAGGAAGGATGATACCCAAGTCTGATACATGCGTGAAAAAGCTGAGTAGATATGGTATGAAGTTACAGGCTGTGCCTATTTAGGTTGGAGCCGGAGTTTATCCGGTTGCCTTGGAAACGGCATTCCTGGTTTGACTGTGATTAGAACAGTTAACGCTAACGCGTAACTGCTTATGTAATATCAAATGCGACGCGTGTATTTAGACAAGTCGATCACTCAACCTTATATTCCTCTCCTTAGATAGCAGATGGATATTTTCTAGACATACGAAAGCGAGTAGCTACCGTATCAGTCCTGCTAAATAAATTCTATCTCTGTCGGTTGACTACGCTGTAAGAGTAGTAACTGATTTATTTCTAGGCTAGCCAAAAAGATGCCACCGTTATACAGTAGCTGTATGAATAGTGCATGCATGAGGTCAGATGCTTCGAACTTCGTAAAGTGACGATTAAACGAGTACTGGGCCTATTGTCGCCAAGCGTGATCACAGATTCTTTACGGTCGAAGTTATCTATGAGTTTAGCTAAGCAGTGAGTTATCGAACAGCTCAAGTACAGAAACACGCGATATCAGCAGTGTTTTGTAAACATAGAGCTATATATGATAAAAATTAATGACCAATTCCCTAAGTTTCAACGCGTAAGGAAATATATATAATGTCACGTGATACGAAGTTACGTAATCCAAAAACATCACCCCAACGCCAGTCCCTGGTCCGTGATATTATTCCAATTATTCCAATTAGTCCGACAATCTCTTTATTTATACGTTTAGTGCAAGTCTTGTCTTCGGACCTATCCTAGTCGTTCACCTTTACTTTGTATATGAGCATATTTAGAGTACCTTCTCCAACGGACTCTGCTGATTCAAGTACATCATTTTCCTCGCAAGAATATCTATCAGTCGAATCCTTCGATACGCCACAAATATTTGGTATAATACACCAGGACGCCATGTCGGATCTTAAAGATAATTTTAGCAGCGGTAGCCAAGCAACAGCCAGCCAGACTACCGGAAGATAGCGAACTGATGCTACGTTATCACTAACTCAGGAGCAGCTGAGCAGGTTGTTAAATATTATAAACGATAACGATACACCCACTCAAAACTATCGGCCGGATCCACCACGAAAAAATAAAAAGGCCTAAAGTTGGCCAGAATGGGATGGTTCAAAAGAATGATACCCTACCTTTATTGTCCAATTAGCCGCCAAGATTGAAACAGACTGGGACTTACTGGGAGGGAATAAAGCGGTCTGTATGGATATGATGAATACCATACCGAAAGATCTTCGAAGACGTGTCTCTAATTGGTTCACCACTGGCGGCCCAAATAATTATTGGATCTACGACTTATTTATTAATCATTTTAATGACAATTTCGAAGATAAGACCTCCGTGCAAACTGCAAACGAGAAATTATCTAGGATGAGGCAGAGGGAACATCAGACCTTTGCTTCATATTTGAATGATTTTGAGCACATGTTAGCTCAAGCTAAGGATATCAATAGGGAGGGCTGGGATAAGATAAATTGTCTCAATCAAGGTCTCAGCAGTCGCTTTACAGACCTATTAATTCCAGCATCACTCTCAATTTCGGACAAAGACTACACTTTATTCGTTAAACAAGTCCGAAACATGGCGGGCAAGTTGGAATCCAGAGAAGATTATATTCCAAAGCGCGGCCCAAAGCAAACCAAAACCTATTTTATAAGTAGACTAGGCGTTTCTCCCTCCACCAGCATAGCTAGTCATCTGCCTATAACTGTTCCTTTGGAAGCTTCGCCATCACATTTAGATGCCGACGGGGACACTCCTATGTCAGGAACTAACGGCATTAGCTCCTCAACACTTGCTGCTATAATAAATGCAGTCAATACTCATAGTAACAGCAACGGTAAAGGAAAATCCAAGAGTCATAAGCCACCAGCACCATGGAGGTCGCAGGAAGAGTTTTCATCGCTGCGGGCGGCGGGTAAGTGTACACGTTGTATGGAAATAGGTCACTGGTTTAAGAAGTGCCCAAATTTTACGTGGGCTAAAAGACCCACTACTGTCAACACTGTTCGGACGACAAATGGAAAGGAACAAATCTTAAAATTAGTGGATTTGAATCAAGATGATGGGTTTTCGGAAAAAGATTGAACCCTGAGCGAAGTCGGGCTCAGGGGGTACACAAATCAGTGGCTAAAGATGTTAAAAAGATTACGAATGTACTAGATGGTCCACCCTTTTTGTTAGATGTAATGCATAATAAAAGTTTGTATGTTGATACTGTCTTGGACACAGGCTGTTTATGTTATGCTGCATTTAATCGTTCTTTTGTCAAACGCCATAAATTACCGCTAATTCCTATTGAAAAAGGAGATTTAAGACTCGCTAAAAAGGACACGCAGCAGCGAGTTATTAATCATATTACTTGCGTAGACACAGATATAGACGGTAGACTCGAAAAAGTTTGGGGTTACGTTATCCAAGATCTCGCATACGATATGATCTTGGGGGATCCTTGGATGAGAGCCAATTCTGTAGTTTATAATTCTCGTCGTCGTTTTATACGATTTGGTCCGGCAGGAGGGCTTGTCGTCAAGGCCAAGGGGTGGGAGAACGATTTGAACATATGTGACAGAAAGAATAAGTTGTCTGAAAGTTCAGCAAGGTAGCGCTCACCAAGTTATTGGGTCTCAATTCGCAGCTATAACAACTCGAGCTCTAGCTAAGAGAGATGAAGGAACAGAACTATTTGCAGCATCAATCTCAGATATAAATAAAGCTTTAAAAGTGAGGAAATAGCAAACTCCACAAGAGATTGAAGCTAGGCTACCCCTACAGGTGCGTGAAAATGCAAAATACTTTAATGAGGATGAGAACAACGAGCTACCACCGCATCGACCCGGAGTCGACACTAAGATTGAGTTTATAAAGGACGTGAATGGTAGAGAACATGAAATTCCATTTGGCCCTTTATACAACATGTCCAGAGATGAACTATTAGTACTCAGAAAAACCTTATCAGATCACCTAGACCGAAATTGGATCAGAGCTAGTTCTTCAGCTGGAGGAGCCCCGGTACTGTTTGCCAAGAAACCCGGGGGTGGATTAAGATTCTGTGTTGACTATCGAGCATTGAACGCCATAACAGTGAAAGATAGGTATCCGATCCCCCTTATAAAAGAAGCATTGAGACAATTAACCAATGCAACATGGGTTTCGAAAGTAGATGTTCGTGCAGCTTTTCACAAGCTTAGGATGTGTGAAGGCGATGAAAAGAAAATAGTATTTCGCACGCGCTTCGGTTCTTTCGAGTGGCTAGTTACACCTTTTGGTTTGACCGGGGCACCGAGCGCATTTCAGAGATACATTAATAGCGTCTTGGGGGAATTCTTAGGTGGCTTCTGCTCAGCATACTCGGACGACGTTCTCATTTACACAACCGGAGATATACTAAATCACTGGAATAAGGTCAACATGGTACTTAAAAGACTAGGACTTGCTGGGCTAAAAATGGATCCCCGCAAAAGTGAATTTGCAGTCAAAGAGACAAAATATCTCGGTTTCATCATAAGTTTAGAACACGGTATCAAAATAGATCCTGGCAAAGTGGAAGCAATAAAAAGTTGGCTGGCGCCATCTAGCACAAAAGTGTCACGGACTGGATTAATTCAGTTCAGGTATGGTTCTTCCGGGGTTCGGCTAGTTCCCCGTCTTGTCTGCGTAAGTCCGACCGGATAAGACTAGGGTCCCTGGTGGTTGGGAACAAAGCGTTATGCATTGGCGTTCTGTTGGATCTCAGGGTTGAAGGGTTCCCCTTGTCCGCCCGGAAGGCGTTAGTGTCTTTTCTGTGTATAATTAGCGGGTCCATCGCACCCTTCTAACGGTGTGCGACGTCTTAGTTTATTATTCTTATTTAACCTTTGATTCATTATCAATCTACTCCGTGTTCCCGTTACCTCTTCTCCCTTCATCTCATACTGTGACATTACGTTGCACCACCTTTATACTCTTCACCATCCGCCATTCAACGCCATGTCCGATATATCCTTTTCCGCCGCAACCGAGTTCCTTAATCATATCCAGAGGCTAGACGCAGAATCTAGACGAACTTTGATCTCGAACTTGTTCGATAATGTGGTAACTTTCAGGGAGCAATCTATCACGCTGACCAGAGACCTTGAATCGGCTTTGGGCCGAAATCGCGAGTTGTCCATTCTCAACTAGGGAAAGAACTATCTGACTGCAGGGAAAATAATATTGAACTACAGAGGACTTCGGCCGTCGATCAGTATCGATTGGCTGAGTCCTTAAAGAAACTTGAAGATCTCATGGCAGATATATCTAATCAGGGAAGTCTCTCCTCGCTTCCCAAGTCTGAAATATTTAAGATCGATGTAAAATTCACGGGTGAGGAAAGAATTCTCTATCCGTCTTTTCAAAGACAGATCAGGATAGCGTTAGCCCAGAACGCTGACAGATATCGAACTCTTCAATCTCAAATCTCTTTAATTTACCAGAATTTAGGCCCAGGACCCAAGTCTTTCCTTGACAGATACCTGACCGAGGACGGACTGTTTAACTTTGCAACGCTAAAGGAAGTATGGAATATTTTGGATGTATCGTACTCCAACCCGAATGAAGAGGAAGAAGCCCGTGGCGCTCTTAGCCGCCTCCGTCAAACTAACCGTCCCTTCGGCGCATATCTATCCGAGTTCCAGAGACTACAGAATCTGTTCGGGATATCTGACTGCAAAACCCTGATATCATACATGAGGTCTGGCGTCTCGAATGAGCTACATTCTTGTATCAGTCTGTAACGGCTTGTAAGCCTTAATGGTCCTGCAGCCTACGATGGTTATCGCAGTCAGTTGATCGATACAGATTTACTACCACGTGACTATTATTTTGTGACATGGGTAATGCGAATGAGAGGTTTACACCCTTGTTAACCTTCTTACGTGTGCCCCTAATGACACACCCTGGAATCACTAAATACGCGTGATAGTTTGGAAATATCTAGAATATTCTAGACATCAACGACGAGGCATACAACCTCCTCTAGTATGACCTATGATGAAGATTTACTAAGCAATGGCGAACATTCTAGAAATTATGTATAAAGTATATAAGTAGCCTATATGTTGTACTTAGATAGACAGAGAGAAAATTATAAACTACCTTTGCTTATATGATTGCCCACGCATCAATACTCGAACTGTGACATATAATTTTCTCTCTCTGATACTTTCAGAAAGCAGACACGCAGACACTCAGACACGCAGACACGCAGACACTCAGACACGCAGACACGCAGACACGCAGACACGCAGATCAACACTAAAAAAATAAATAAATAAATAAATAAAAAGAGAGGAGAAATGTCATCGAAAAATCCCCAAGTAGTTTCAGTTGAACAATATCGGCAATTGCAGCGGCAGCTTGAAAAGCTACTCGCTAACCAAAGCAGTAGCGAGTGTAACTCTCGAAAGGTCATTATTGAGAAGGATCCTCCACAAAACGAGAAGGCAAATTTGAAGCCAACGAAATTACCAGAGTTCAACGGGAATAGAGCAGAATATCCAGCATGGCGAGCTGCAGTATTGGATACCTTTCGCATGGATTGGCTATTATTCGGATACGATAATTCCCGGGCCTTTCTAATGATATACAATTCATTAAAGGGCGTGGCAAAAATAAAAGCAGGGCCATTTTATGAAAATGGGGGCGTTCATAATGCGAGAGACCCAGAAGACTTCATCGAATTCCTGGACCGCCTCTATTTGGATTCAACAAGGGTTTCTAAGGCTAATACAGAGCTCCACTTAATGAAGATGAAAGATGGCCAGCAATGGTCAGATTTTTATGCATCATGGTCTAATAAGTTAACCGAGGCTCGAGGGGACTTTTGGCCTGATGAAAATAAGATATCCATGCTCCAAAACGCCTTAAATAAAAAACTGACGACAGCATTAGCTGGGAATCATCTATTGCCGGATGATGATTTCCATGGGTGGATTAAAATAGTGAACAAAGTAGCCCAGAGATTGGAAGCAGTAGATTCTCGATTTGGTAATTGGCGAGGTGGTGATTTGGCACGAGGAAATCTCAAACCCACTACTCGGCAAAGGGAAGAATCTCAACAGAATGAGGCTTGGAACAAAGGAAAATCTGAAGATTTTGGAGTTTCCCACAGGCGCCAAGTAGGAGATCTAGACGATTCTGGTGACACTATAATGGGGGGGATAAATTCTGCAAATATTACTAATGCGGAGCGTCGTCGGGCAAAATGGAAAAGTAAGGCCCAATTAGACAAGTTGAGGGAGGAAGGGCGATGCTTTCGGTGCGAACGACAGGGATGTGTAACCAGGAGATGCCCTTTACTTCCAGCAATTAAGCCCCAAAATAGTGGTCCACGTGTAAATATAGCAGCATTGCCTGAAATTGATCCTTCGGTTTATGAAATTGATGAAGAAAAACATATTTCGGAAAACTAGAAGCTCCTGAGTATAGTCGCACTCAGGAGCCGAAGGAAGTTAGTAGCTCTTTTGTCAGAATGAATACAAAACCTTTTCTCGTTAATGCTCTCGTAAATGACATCAAAATGGTACAAGCATTAGTGGACAATGGGTGTTTGTGCTTTGGTATTATTGACGATGAATTGGCAAAAAGACTACAACTGCCGCGCATTCCTATCTCACCAAGATCGTTAGAAACTGTAGAAAGTGCCTCGGAAAAGCCAACTGTAGTGGCAATAACCTATATATCATTGGATCTTGACGGTTATGTAACACCCAAGCTTTGGTTATATATCGTTCCTCACAGTACACATCAGCTGATATTGGGGAAAAAATGGCTCGAGGATCAAGATGCGATAATTCATTCAAAGGACCAACGATTAGAACTTCGAAAGTTTGGTGGCTCAATTTTCAGTGTTGAACGTTGGAGACAGGATCTGAGAAATGTAGCTCGCCCCAGATATACTGTCCCTAAAGATATGGCTTCAATGATTAAAACTGTCCCAGTCTGTAGGGCTTCCCTTGAAGATATAAGCAAGGCACTACGCGGCAAGGCAAATCTTTCAGTACAGGAAGCACGCGGTCACCTGCCGGACGAAGTGAAAGATTTTGCTCACTTATTTGCGGATGACCATGGAGCTGGTGACCTGCCACCTCCACGTGGAGCACTTGATCATGCTATTAACTTGCGAGAAGAAAATGGGAGGCCTCTCACACCACCATGGGGGCCACTTTATAACATGTCGCGAGAAGAGCTGCTTGTTTTGAGGAAAACCTTAACTGATCTTCTGGAGAAGGGATGGATAAGACCAAGTGGGTCAGCGGCGGCAGCACCAGTGTTATTCGCCAAAAAGCCAAATGGTGGTCTCCGCTTCTGCGTAGACTATCGGGGATTAAACGCAATTACAATGCCCGACCGATACCCCCTGCCTCTATTCAAAGAGACTTTACGTCAGCTATCAAGAGCAAAATGGTTCACAAAGCTCGATGTCAAATCAGCCTTTCATCGTATTCGAATAAGGGAGGGTGACGAATGGATGACAGCATTTCGGTGTCGGCTTGGACTTTTTGAATGGCTAGTAACACCCTTCGGCTTGATCAATGCTCCTGCTACTTTCCAGAGATATATAAATGAGCACCTTAGGGAGCATCTTGACGTCGATGCCACAGCTTATATGGATGACGTTCTCGTATATACAGATGGAAGCAGGGAAGACCATTGGAAGTCTGTTCGTCGGGTGTTGAGCAAGCTTGAAAAAGCAGGGCTTTATCTCGATATAGACAAATGTGAATTTTCATGTCAGAAAGTAAAATACTTAGGCTTCATAATAAAAGCAGGTATAGGAATTAGCACCGATCCGGAAAAAGTAAAAGCAATTTCGGAATGGAAGGCACCAAATACCGTCAAAGGCGTGCGCTCCTTCTTAGGTTTTGCCAATTTTTATAGGTGCTTTGTAGAAAAATTCTCAGAGATCGCAGCCCCTTTAATTAATCTAACAAAGAGAAAAACGCCATGGAGCTGGGGTAGAGAGGAAAATTTAGCTTTTGAAAAACTTAAAGGCATTTTTGTATCAACGCCTGTACTAGCTCAATGGAATCCAGAGCGGGATACAGTGATGGAAGCAGATTGTTCGGGTTACGCTCTCGGCGGTTGTTTATCACAGTTGGATGATCAAAATAGACTACGGCCAATTGCGTACTTCTCAAGAAAGTTATCTGGTGCAGAAGTGAACTATCCAATTCATGATAAAGAAATGCTTGCGATCATAGCATGTCTTAAAGAATGGCAAGCGGAATTAAAATCTGTTGCAAAGCCTTTCACTATCCTTACAGATCATAGAAATTTATCCTATTTTACATCAAAAAGGCTGTTAAATGAACGCCAAGTTAGATATAATGACGTTTTACAACAATTCAAATTTGAACTCAAATGGCGATCAGGAAATTCCGGTGAGCGCCCTGATGCATTGTCTAGACGCGAGCAGGATAGACCAATAGGGCTCGACGATGAACGAAACGCTGGGAGGTTGATGCAGTTACTACCAATAGTTTCCTTAAATACAGTTAGCACAATACCAGAAAATTTGGAAAGTGAAGAGACCTTCGACCCGGCCGCTTATGTTAAGCTATTTGAAAACGATGAAATACAATCTCTGTGGGTAAAAGCAGTTACAGCAGACAAAGACTGGCTACGTGCACGCGACGCTGTGAAGGCAGGCGAAAGAAGCTTTCCTCCTGATATTGCTATCAAATATAAAGCTAATATAGCTGAGTGTACGGTTGCAGCAGACGGGGTACTGCGAGGTAGAGAGAATCGAATTTGGGTACCAGATTACGAGCCGCTTCGCACATCAATTTTGCAACATACACATGACAGTCATCTTGCAGGACACCCTGGCAGAGACACAATGGTAGGCATTATTTTACGCCGATGGTTTTGGCCAAAGTTACGGGAGTCAGTACGGCGATTCGTACGCAACTGCGACGTATGTGGAAGAACAACCGTCTGGCGTGAAGCGAAGGCAGGCTTTCTTCGATCATTGCCAATACCGGAACGGTTAGGTAGTGAACTTACGATTGATTTCATAACCGATATGCCGCCATCAAATGGGTGTACAAATATTATGGTCATCACAGATCGATTGTCGAAGGAAATTTTTGCCTTTGGTACAAAGTCAATGACTTCAGAAGTATGTGCCAAAGTATTTATTGATCGGTATTATCGATATTATGGATTTCCACGGTATTTGACTAGTGATCGGGGAAGTGATTGGGTAAGCCATTTTTGGAAGACCTTTTGTGAGTTAACTGGTATATCACAACGTCTAACTACCGCTTACCATCCCCAATCAAACGCAAGTGAGCAGGCTAATCAAGAGATTTTCAAATACCTTCGCGCATTTACATCCTATGCACAAAACAATTGGATGGATTTACTCCCAATGGCTCAGCTAGCACTTAATGCAAGGCCAAATTCAGCAATTGGAAGTATGAGCCCATTTTTCTTGAGACATGGTTATGAGTTAGATCCCTTGATGGAGCCAACACCCGAAAGCAAGACCACGTTGCGACATCCTGGCCGACTAGCAGCTGTAAAATTTGTGCAAAGGTTGAAAGATGCCACAGATTTTGCCCAAGCAGCGATGGCTTCTGCGCAACAACGCAATGAATCAAACGGTAACTTGCTCCGTAGGCAGCCTGAAAGATTCAAAGTTGGTGATAAAGTCTGGCTAAACTTACGCCACATCCAAACACCGCAACTGTCAAAAAAGTTGGCATGGCAACATGCAAAATATGAAGTAACGGCTGTTCCGGATGCGCTGACTGTAGAATTAAATGTTCCAGGCAATATCCATAAGCGCTTCCATGTCGAATTAGTAAAGCGAGCGGGCACCGATCCATTCCCCAGTCAAAAACGCGATGATGCACGAAATCCTCCTGTGATCGATAACTTAGAGGAGCCTGAATTTCTGATTGAGTCGATACTACGTGCTAGAACAGTTCGCCGCGGACGTGGAACTTCTCGACAAGCACTAGTGAAATGGGTTAGCGAGCCAAATCCAACATGGGAACCAATAGAATCTATTGAGGATACCAAGGCCTTGGACGATTTTGAAGCTCTTTACGGCTCTATAGATAAAAACGATGGGCCATCTGAGAATAGTGTTGGAGCCTTTGTTGGACCCGCTGAAAAAAATATTTTGCGCCAACGTCGAGAGCGTAAGAGAGGCAAGAAACAGTAATGGCAGGAAATTCATTGAGGTATTGCTCTTCCCATGATAAGATAGAGGAGGTGCATTGTAACGGCTTGTAAGCCTTAATGGTCCTGCAGCCTACGATGGTTATCGCAGTCAGTTGATCGATACAGATTTACTACCACGTGACTATTATTTTGTGACATGGGTAATGCGAATGAGAGGTTTACACCCTTGTTAACCTTCTTACGTGTGCCCCTAATGACACACCCTGGAATCACTAAATACGCGTGATAGTTTGGAAATATCTAGAATATTCTAGACATCAACGACGAGGCATACAACCTCCTCTAGTATGACCTATGATGAAGATTTACTAAGCAATGGCGAACATTCTAGAAATTATGTATAAAGTATATAAGTAGCCTATATGTTGTACTTAGATAGACAGAGAGAAAATTATAAACTACCTTTGCTTATATGATTGCCCACGCATCAATACTCGAACTGTGACACAGTCAAAACCAAGAATTACGCAAGAACTACTCGTTTGACGAATTTGTTGCCATGTGCAAAGACTGTGTCCTGCGGCTAGATCTTGAAAAGCCCGGTAAGACCCCTTCTAATCTGACCCCAAGGGGAATAAATCCGACTCCTCCCAGGGCGCCCCCTATCGCTCCCGCCAGTGGTGCCAATGCCGTGCCTATGGGAGGAGATCCAATGATTTTGGACAAAGTTGACCTATCACATCTTGGTCCTGATGGACATATAACACCTGAAGAACGACAGCGGCGTTACAGGCTTAAACTCTGCATGAGATGTGGGAAACCCGGACACCGTCGTGACCAGTGTAAAGGTAAAGGCAAGGAGGTCTCGGTCAATTTGGCCGACTTTATTGAAAGCGAGAGTGAGGACGATGAGCCTGGTCCGTCGTTGTCTTTAAATGTCTGAACCACTACAAAAGGCACTGTAGTGGTGGAAAAAACCTGTATCTAGTTTCCGAACTCCAAATTTCCAGCCTTAGCAACGAAAAAAATCTCAAAGCACTAGTTCTCTCGTGTTCTCTTTCCTCAAAAAGTTGTACTGTGAATACTCACGCATTCGTTGACTCAGGTGGAAATGGCTTTGGATTCATTGATGCAGATTTTGTGCACAATCTTAAGTTAAGTCCGACCCTTCTAGATGTTCCGCTTGTGTTAAGGGTAATCGACGGTAGAAAGTCCTCTGCGGGAATGGTAACCCACTTCCTTAAAATCCGAATAACAATCGGAAAGCACTCTGAATTAGCAAAGTTTTTCGTGACCAAGCTGAGCCAATACCCTATCATTCTGGGTTACGGCTGGCTACAACGACATAACCCAGAAATTGATTGGGTCTTTGGTTCTGTGAAGTTCAATTCGACGTTTTGCAAATCCTCTTGTTTTGAACCTACACGTATCAACAATGTCCCTCTAAACTTGAACCTGATTAAATCCGTTCCACCTAATCTGAATTCCACGAAAGCGTCACTCCAAACACTCTCCGGATTGGAATCTCAAGAGATACGTTCTAAACTTCCATCTTGGCTCCAGCATCAGGTCCCGGCGTTCTCTAAATTGGAGTCAAGTATCCTACCTCCTCATCGTTTCATCGATCATAAAATTATCCTTAAGGAAGGTACTCAACCCCCATTCGGAAAACCGTACGGCATCTCGCAAGAGGAATGGCTAGCTCTTCGGGAATGGCTTCAAGAAAATCTGTCGAAAGGTTTCATCCGCCCCAGTTCCTCCCCGGCAGCCTCTCCTGTCCCATTTGTGAAAAAATCCGACGGAAAACTGCGCTTATGCATGGACTACCGAGCGCTCAACGCTATCACTATAAAGAATCGTTATCCATTACCTCTCGTTTCCGAAACCCTCGACCGGCTCTCCAAAGCCAAATTCTTTACCAAACTCGATGTAATAGCTGCATTCAATCGAATCCGAATCGCTAAGGGAGATGAATGGAAGACTGCTTTCCGGACACGGTACGGGCTTTTTGAGTCTCTAGTGATGCCCTTTGGGCTGACAAACGCGCCAAGCACTTTTCAGAATTATATCAACAGCACCCTTCAAGAATATCTCAATGTATTTTGTACGGCATACATCGACGACGTACTGGTATTCAGTGAATCGCAAGACGACCACCGTCGACATGTAAACCTTGTTCTAGACAAACTCCGACAAGCAGGGTTGCAACTAGATATAAAGAAATGCAGTTTCAAAGCCACGGACGTCAAATACTTGGGATTAATAATTTCCAGACGAGGTGTCGAAATGGACCCCTTGAAAGTCGAGTGTGTCAAATCTTGGAAGATTCCCTCGTGTGTCAAAGATATCCAAGCTTTCCTAGGTTTTGCCAACTTTTACCGACGTTTCATTAAGGATTTCTCTCGAATTGCCTTACCCCTGACCCGTCTGACTCGAAAAGATGTGCCCTGGAAATGGTCTTCCGAATGCGACCAATCCTTTGCGCTGCTAAAAGCCGCTTTCTCACAATCTCCTGTTTTACGCCATTTCGATCCGGATCGTCGCTGCGTTGTGGAAGTAGATTCCAGCGATTGGGCCCATGGCGGTATTCTCTCTCAATTCAACGACGATGGTATACTACATCCTGTCGCGTACTTCTCGGGCAGACTTAATCCCGCTCAAACAAACTACGAAATTTACGATAAGGAACTTCTTGCTGTAGTAACCGCTTTCGAACACTGGCGTCCCGAGCTACAGGGCACCGCAGAACCAATGTCTGTCATAACTGATCATAAGAACCTTGAATATTTTATGTCTACCAAGACTTTGAATAGGCGTCAAGCAAGGTGGTCGGAATTCCTCTCCAGATTCAATTTCGTAATTTCATACCGCCCTGGCAAACTTGGTGGAAAACCCAACGCACTCACCCGACGGTCAGAGGACCGCCCAGTTAAGGAGGGGGATGAGCGTCTCCGACATCAGCTGCAGACTGTGTTAAAACCTCACAATCTTGACCCTAGAATAGCGCGCCCCCAACCGGCAATGCTACACCTGGCACCAACGTCTATGAGACCTTCAGATATCTCGTCGAAAGATCCAGTTGCTACTTCTGTTGAAATCGAACGCTTAATGATCAAGGGTTATAGCGAGGACCAGGTTCTAAAAAACTTCATTAAAACCCTTCAAGGCCCGGGCCCCTATCGTTCCAAACACCTCGGCCTATCGCGCTGCAGCGTTTAGGAAAACAAATTATATTATGATAATCTTGTCTACGTACCAGACATTCCAGACCTGAAACTCCTGCTAATCAGATTCTGCCACGATCATCCGAATAGGGGACACCATGGTCGCAACTAGGTTTTCGCAGAGATCTCTCGGGATTATTGGTGGCCCAATATGGTGGAACTGATAACCCAATACACAAAGAATTGCCACATCTGTAAACGAATAACACCGTCTCGTTTAAAATATCAAGGCTCGCTCAAACAGCTCCCGGTTCCCCAGCGGCGCTGGCAAGATTTATCTGTTGATTTCGTGGGTCCGCTGCCTGAATCTGAGGGCTTTGACTGCATCATGGTGGTAGGCTGCCGCCTTACTAAAGCCCGACATTTTGTCCCATGTAAAACCACCATTGACGCTGCAGGTACCGCCGAACTATTCTACAAGCATATCTGGAAACATCATGGTTTTCCGGAATCCATAGTGTCGGATAGGGGGCCACAGTTTGTGGCAAAATTTTGGTCGGAAATCTGTGAGCGGACGAATACCCGAATCCTGCTATCCACCGCTTGGCATCCTGAGACAGATGGCCAGACTGAAAGGTTCAACGCAATCTTGGAATGCTACTTAAGAGCTTACTGTAATTACGAGCAGGATGACTGGGTTCATTGGCTACCCTCGGCGGAATACAATGCCAACAACACAGAATCCAAGACAACCAAGGTTACTCCTTTCTTTGCAAACTCAGCACAACATCCTAGGTCAGCAATATCTCCTCCTCGAATCCAAACCCAACTATCCGTATCCCATTATCTCAGATCACAACAGAAAGCGGCAAACGATTTTGTTCAACAAATGGAAAATCTGACTAGGTTCCTTCAAGAAAATATGAAGGTTTCTCAAGCTTATTATGAGAAACACGCAAACCGACACCGGACACCGCCTCCATCCTACTGTGTGGGTGATAAGGTTTTCGTAAACGCAAAATACATCAGAACTAAAAGACCATGTAAAAAACTTGACTGGAAGAACCTGGGGCCTTTCACAATCGCCAAAGTAGTTGGGAGTCACAGTTACCAGCTCAAACTTACCGAAGACCTGAAATCCGTGCATCCAGTGTTCCACACTAGTCTCCTCCGACCCGATCCAAACAACCCAATTCCAGGACAAACCAATGAACCCAATCCACCCGTGGAAATCGACGCTTGTGGCGAATCGCTGTACGAAGTTGACGCAATACTAGACTCTCGAAGAAGAAAGCCTTTCGGATTTGAATACTTAATTAAATATACGGGAGGACACGATATCTCTTGGCAACCATTATCCGATGTCGTTAATGGCAATTTATCAGAAACCCTCCAGAAATTTCACAGTAAATACCCCCGGTGCCCGAAACCGACCACCAGAGAAATTACCGAATCTCAATTAGCGGCCAAGGCCTCTTAAACTAATGCAAAAGCGGAAAGCTCGGCTGGGAACTGTTGGGACAACAGTTTGGAACGAGGGGGCTATTGTCACGGACTGGATTAATTCAGTTCAGGTATGGTTCTTCCGGGGCTCGGCTAGTTCCCCGTCTTGTCTGCGTAAGTCCGACCGGATAAGACTAGGGTCCCTGGTGGTTGGGAACAAAGCGTTATGCATTGGCGTTCTGTTGGATCTCAGGGTTGAAGGGTTCCCCTTGTCCGCCCGGAAGGCGTCAGTGTCTTTTCTGTGTATAATTAGCAGGTCCATCGCACCCTTTTAACGGTGTGCGACGTCTTAGTTTATTATTCTTATTTAACCTTTGATTCATTATCAATCTACTCCGTGTTCCCGTTACCTTTTCTCACTCCATCTCATACTGTGACAAAAAGGGGTCCGAAGTTTCGTCGGATTTGCAAATTTCTACAGAGACTTTATACCTAACTTTGGTGGCACTGCAGCGCCATTATTAAGGCTTACTAAAAAGAACACACCTTTTGTATGGGGAAGAAAACAACAAATTGCTTTCGATGAATTAAAAAGACTTTTTATTTCAGCACCGATTTTAGCAATTTGGGATCATGAAAAAGACATAGTACTCGAAGCAGATAGCTCAGGCTATGTACTCGGAGGTTGTTTATCACAAAAAGACAAAAATGGGCTCTTGAGGCCTGTAGCCTATCTGTCAAAGAAATTATCATCGGCAGAAGTTAACTATAACATACATGACAAGGAGTTACTTGCGATCATTCGTTGCTTAGAAGAGTGGCGAGGTATGCTAATTGGATTAAGGAAACCTTTCGTAATTTTATCGGATCATCAAAATCTCAAACACTCCATGACATCACGCACACTTAGTGAAAGACAAATACGCTGGTCTCAATTATTATCGAATTTTAATTTTAAAATCCAATTTCGCCCAGGAAAACAAGCAGCAAGGCCGGATGCTTTATCAAGACGCGAACAGGATATGCCTCAGGACGCTAACGATGAAAGGTTAAAGAATCGAGAGATGCAATTGATTAAGGATACATGGATTTCTCCAGTCTCTCTCTCAGAATTACGCGTAACAAAAAATGGACCGGAATCAAAAAACGTACCTACTGGTCAATACGTGTTCTCAGAAGAGCAATTCCAAATACTCTGGGATAGGGCGTTGTAAGAAGATAAAATCATTTACACACTTTATGATTGCTTGGCCAAGGGTGAACGAAGTCTTCCATCATCACTTAGAGATATTAAGGTTTCACTCGCTGAGTGTGGCTTCGATGCTAGAGGAGCACTTAAATTCAGGGATAGGTTATGGATCCCTAACTATGAGCCTCTACGAACAGCCTTGATACAAAAAAGTCATGATTCATATATTACAGATCATCCAGGACGAGATTGTACACTTGCAATATTAAGTAGAAATATTTTTGGCCAGGAATCTCAAAGGACGTAAGACGGTGTTGTAGAAATTGTGATGTTTGTGGACGCAGCCATGTATGGAGAGAACGAAAAAAAGGATTACTTCGCCCTTTGCCAATACCAGACAGATTCAACAGCAAGTTGGGTATTGACTTTATGACAGACTTACCCGCAAAAACAAGTAGTGACCCACGTTATCTAATGGTAGTTGTTGACCGCTTAAAGAGAAGTGTTGCTCTCGAAGAAATGACAAGTATGAAAGCTGAAGATTGCGCGAAAGTTTTTCTCGAGCTACATGTTAGATACCATGGTGTTGCGGGATCAATTGGTGGTGGTAAACACCAGAGCAAGTCCAAATATAAAATCAGTTAATTATTCTAATCTACTGAAAGAACTTGGGAAGAATTTCCCTTCTCATATATATACACATTTGCGCTCCCTGCATAGAGCCTGCTTGTAACTATTATTACTGCGATCTCCAACCTCGTGATTAGTGGTGTTGTTAAATACGGATTCCAACCATTTTAATATAAGGGCCAGCCTTGCGAGTATCGACATATCCGCCTCGCCAATAATGGTCTTGGCGATACCAGCCTCGCTAGCGGTCAGCCTCGCGAATAATGACGTTCTGGCGCAGCCAGAATAAGCCTCGGGGATCTATCCCGTAACACATGGATTCCCAACACATATAACATCAGATAGGGGATCAAACTGGGTTGGTGATTTCTGGACTGAGCTATGTCGGTTAACAGGTATAGAACAGCGTCTATCTACTGCATTTCATCCCCAGACAGATGGCGCTACAGAACGGATGAATCAAGAAATCCTTGTCTATTTAAGAGCCTTTGTTACATACACATAGTTCGATTGGAAAGATCTTTTACCATGCGCAATGCTTACATTAAATAACCGAACTTCATCTTCACTCGGAATGAGTCCTGTCTTTGTCGAACATGGATACAATGTTGAACCCATTCAACAAGTAGAACTAAGAACAAAGTCATCGGCACCAGCAAAAAGAGCGCAGGAATTTGTGAAAAAACTCCGAGAAGCGGAAGAACTTGCACAAGCAGCCATGTCTTCTGCACAGCAAAGAATGGAAGACTATTGTAACAGCTGGTGAGCTGAATTGTTCCTGTAGCCTATGTGGCGCATAGGCGTGCATAGACCTTACAGGGCTAAGGACATGGCGCATGGGGCAATGTGCGTGGGGCAAGGTAAATGGGGCACGGTGCACAGGGCATGATCAGATATGAGATGGCGACTAGCTGAAACGAGAAGTACCTTTAATATGCGTAGGCTTGCTGTCACAGGGACCTTCTGATACACGAGGACTTTTAGGAACCTTGATTGATATCAGGGTTGGGGCGAGTCATTAGATTACAGTGAGGGTTGCATATAGACTTGTTGAGTAGCGATATAGTTTACTTCCTTATAGAATTGAATATTTACTACCTCTACACACTTAGCTGCGCAGGCGCTCCTGTCTAGACCGTGACAACTATGCTAACAAGAAAAGGAGCGAAGCGGAAATCTACAAAGGAGATCGAGTAGGGCTGAATTTAAAAAGTATTCAAACACCTCAGTTGTCAGAAAAGTTATCCTGGACGAACGCTAAATATCAAGTAGTCAAAGTAATAGACTCTCACTCTGTTGAATTAAACACACCATCGGGAATATGGCCTCGCTTTCATGTAGACTTACTGAAACGAGCGGCTACAGATCCTCTACCTTCATAACATTTAGAAGATGTTCAACCACCACCAATCACGCCAGAAGTCGTAAATAACAAAAATACCAACGATATTACATTCAATAACGAGCAACTTGTAGAACAAATTTAGGAGCAGAGAGAAAAATAGTGGGCAAAGGTCACCAACGGTTACTGCTTGTAAAATGGAAAGGGTTTGCGGAGCCAACATGCTAGCCAAGACTCAACTTGTATGATACAGCAGCGTTGGAAACTTTTGAAACCAAGTATGGGAAAGGTGGTAATGTTGGTGAAGAATCAGGTGCTATTGTAGGACGACGCAAAGTAACGAAAAGAGCATTACTAAACAAGATAAGAAGAAAGGTCGCCTTAACCGGAGGGGATAATGTCACAGGCTGTGCCTATTTAGGTCGGAGCCGGAGTTTATCCGGTTGCCTTGGAAACGGCATTCCTGGTTTGACTGTGATTAGAACAGTTAACGCTAACGCGTAACTGCTTATGTAATATCAAATGCGACGCGCGTATTTAGACAAGTCGATCACTCAACTTCGTATTCCTCTCCTTAGATGGAATTTAGATATTTTCTAACATACGAGA
Source organism: Podosphaera xanthii (assembly GCA_028751805.1). Classification (NCBI taxonomy): domain Eukaryota; kingdom Fungi; phylum Ascomycota; class Leotiomycetes; order Helotiales; family Erysiphaceae; genus Podosphaera; species Podosphaera xanthii. The sequence goes on from JAPWIX010000007.1 coordinate 1,540,448, forward strand.
GCGAGTAGCTACCATATCAGTCTTGCTACATATAAATTGCTAAGCTGAAGAACTAATTACAGATCACGACCTGCTTCTTATATATTACGATCGTTCTACCATCTTGGCTTGATCTCCCAACAACAGGCAACGTGGCAAGCGTGAAATCTAATATTGTATTCAAACACATGTTCATCAGATGTGCCGCAAGTATATTGATTTGAGCTCGATCTCAAGTGGCCGACTTATCCTCTCCTTAGCCCATGTACTAATGGGGGCAACAACCGAGATCCGGATAACCCTACGCGGCAAATCTATACAGGTATCAATCGGATAGATTTTCAAGTGGTAATTCGAGAAGAAGTCCTGTCTTTTCTATCTCTGGCATCTATCTAGCATCTATATAGACATTTCAAATTCCCCATATATTTCTCCTTTCTTCTTTCTATATTAATCCTTCATTCAGTAATTCGGTGTTGCCGACTCGATATAAACCGATGACATCAAGCTTTTATTATCGGTGTTCCCGAAGCTGCATCGGCCTTCGGCAACTCCTACACCCCCTCGCTTATTCGGCAGCTCCGATACCTAGCTTGCGCGATGGCCGCCTTACTGACATCACAAATATGTACATGTAATTATCAATTATTAGCCTTTGGAAAAAGCGAATTAAACAAAGGAAATACTGATCAACAATAGGTCTCAGGCCACAGAGAATGTGCGGTAACAAGAAGATTGTTATAATCCGGTATTTTCTGGAGTGTAATGGCACCTGATAACCCAGGGGTCTCTCCGGGGGGTTTGAGGACGTTGTGACATATTCTATAAAGCTTTGAATTATGCACTTTAGATTTCGATTTTGTCCATTTCTCTGTTAGGCGAGGCGGAAGAGGGTGGTTAAGGGGAAAAAAGTCATAGATTGACTGCAAATCTATGCGATTGAGTATTTCAATTCTTAAGATCGGTTGATTTAGTTCGACATTAGAGCTTGGTGCGAGGGCTTCTCCGGAGTAGTTCGAATTCTCCGTGGGGCGTGAGAGATAGTCAGCCAGGACGTTAGCTTTTCCTTGGCGGTAGATAATTCGGACACTGTTGAAGAAGGTAAGAATTCAAAGCATTTTATTCATTGACTTTATAATTGTAACCTTGTGCTACTTGTACATGTTCCCAAGAACCATTGACATCAGAGCCATAATTGGCCTCAAAGGTACTGTTGACAGCTAATGACGTTAGAGCCATAACATCATTACTGATAGCAGAATCACTACATCATCAATGATTTCATTTAACCTTCCTTCCTTGCTTCCTTCCTTTCTACAGCTTGGGTAAGCTGAACAAGAATACCATGGGATTGATCTCTGTCCGGAACCTCATGGGGAAATGAATGGTGAAAACTGTAATATTAGAAGTCTTAATTTCCAACAGATACCATAGTGCTCTATCGCGTCTAAAAATCTGACTATCATGGCGAGCTGCTCCATTTGAGTACGGATTGATTTAAGGGATCCGTGTTAGAAATTAAGGTCCAGTATGTCTAAAGATTCTAATTTCTGAATATGACCATCAAGATCATGATTGGTCTAATCGATGATGTCTCTATTGAGGTCACGTAATAATACATTTAGCCGCGCCCAAATTTAGAGGCTGGGGATTGTTATGAGTCAGAAATCAAGAGGCTGGTTGATACTAGATCACTGGAAGTACCAGATCACCAGGACCATAGAAATATGAATATAAGGATAGGTTCTCTTTGGCATGTATTATTAGCATATCGACTTTATGTATATTTATTTATTTTATATTGAGAAGAGAAATCGATTCCCAATACAAACTACCGTCAGTCATATATATTGAATTGTTCCCATAGTTCTTCGAGATCTTTCCTCATAGAATTCACATACAATTTCAAACAATCAGTGATCAGTAATCACTGTGACCTTGGAACCTTCTATTCAGTGTCGCCAATGTTGGAGAGCCAGCAAGATACTAAGAAGTTCGCGTTCTTGGGCTGCGTACCTTGTTTGAGTTTCTGTTGATTTTCTTGAGAAGAAAACGATAGGGTGTAGGTTGGAATTTGGGTTGCTAGGGTTTCATAGATTAGTGCACTTGATGCTGATATTAATTCTGTTGTCAGATGATTAGTTTCTCGAGTAATTGGATCAATACGAGTCAAGCATGGATGGAAGTTAGAAATGAGATCACTAGTCAGGAAGCAGAGGATAATAAGGTCAATCTAGTTCTATTAGGCAAGTCCTTGAATAATCTGGTATGGTTATGCAGTGTAGTAGAGGAGGTCATGTACATATATAGGTTCAGCGTGTGAGAGATTTCCTCTGCACTCAACGTTTCCTGAATATACATTCACCACATACCTTTCACATCTCTTCCTTGGGAAGACCGATTTACTTCAATTCCAAATCCTTACCTTTCTCCTGACGCTTCTTACTCATTTTGTCTTTCCCTTGGGAAGACCACATCCATTATCTCACCTCAGATCTCGTTATCACATTTACCTCCTTCACCAGTGCCCCACAGAACACCGGTTACCCTTCTCTCTGAGATAGGGCTAGGTGACAAATATGGTTGAAGGAGGACAGCTCCAACTGCATATTTGGAGAGGTCACTCTCGATTATGACAAGAAGACGGCAATCAAACTTGCGTAGAACAGGTGTTGTCGTGAGGGCAGACTTAATTGCCTGCTAGGCTTGACGAGCTTCTGGTGTAAGAGTTACTTTATGTCACGAAATGGGAAATGTACGACAGGCAAGAACTCAAGGTAAAGATTAAATAAAGCAATAAAGCTAAAGATCTAAGTAAACTCTACAGATAAGTTTATATATGTGGTTTGTGTAAGCGAAATGAGATGTATTTAGTTATTATAATCTTAACGCCGTTACTCCGTGGGTATCATAACCAAGTCCATTGTCCATATGTGCGCCTTAATACTTGACACTTTAGCGTTTTTAGGACCGGAAGATATGGTCGTAAGCGGTGCAGAGAGGTCAGAGAATCGGTCAATCAGGCTTCGGAAGTATCCTGCGGCGTTAACAAACGCCCTGATCTTAGTGGTTGTAGAAGACATGGGTCTATCCCTCACAGCGGCGATTTTTGCTGGGATCAGCAGCCATGCCATCTTTGGAGAAGTGAAAACCCAGAAATATTCCCTCAGTGACGAAGAAACGGCATTTTGATGAATTTGGAATAAGGCCGTATTCTACGAAGCAGGGTAAAAGCTTTTGTAAATTGGAGTCCAGATCTTGAATTGTGTCGGCAAACACGCAGACATCATCTAACAGTCCCGACACGAAGTTTCTAAAGGATGTTAAAACTTCTTCCATGAAGGCTTAGAAGGTAGCCGGAGCATTGCAGAGCCCGAACGGCATTACAGTCCATTCAAAAAGTCCAAATGGCGTGACAAATGCAGCTTTTTCTCGATCCTCTGGGGCCAGACGAATGTGCCAAAATCCGTTTTCTAGGTCGAGAAAACAGTAGTATTTATGACCAGCTGCTCTTTGTATAGCTTCTTAAATGTTTGACAGTGGGTAGGCAGGTTTTTTCGTGTTTTTATTTAAGCTGCGGTAGTCAACGCAAGCTCTTCTAATTGTTTTGCCAGTAGAAGCTGACGATTTCTTCAGTGTTAATAGAACAGGGACCGCCCAAGGACTAGAACTGGGCTGAAGAATAGTCCCCATATGGGAGCTGCAAAAATCTTGCATGGCTTCTCCTTGCGCAGGACTGTATCTACGGGGAGGTATTTTATAGGCGCATGGCCTTGAGTGTCGATACGATGTTGAGTGTGGGTAAGTTTGTCCGTTCTTCTCTAAGACTTGTTGGAAAGTTCAGCGTATTTAGCGGCGTAGAAGTTTGTGTAGGGTGCCGCTGACAAGGGTGTTGCCTTGTGAAATTTGAGAGTGAAAACGGTTGCAGTGAAAATTGAAGAAAGAGTGGATTTTTTTTGATCCTGGGGAAGAAGGGTTGGTTTCGATTTGAGTTTGGTCAAAATAAGAGAATGGTCGATACTGAAGGAAACCCCTAAAAAATGAAAGATTGGTTTGCCCAGTGTCAAATTACCTGGAAATGTGTTATCTGGAACGATTCCACAGGAAACAAAAATTATTTGACTCCAAGAAGTTGAAGTTCGAAATTGAAAAGAAATGACAGGATCATATGAAATTAATGGACCTTGACCTCCGACGCCTGACATAAGAGAAGTTTTTTTTGATTTGTAAATATTAAGGTGTGAAAAAAGCGATTTGGAAATATAACAAGATGTCGAGCTATAATCGAAAAAGGAAGTAAAGTGAATAGATTGGTTTGATGGAATTCTACAATTGGATGTATGATGCGCCTGGCCATAACCCTCTTTGAGGTAATGGATTGGGTTGGGATTGCTGAAGCTGCCGTCCTCTGCCGCATAGAACGTCCCTTAATCAACACTCATTTCTTACTGGACACGTGAATTATCATAGAAATCAAGATGAAAAAACTTGTGTAATATTAATTCGACTCCGTTTATTCATTACCCAGTAGGATTTCTAAAATTCACAAATTCAGTACTAGAATGTTTCAAAAATATATATTTTAACAGAGATTAGAGCTAAGTTTTTTCTTGAAGTTTGAAATAAATTGGGGTTTTATTTTAAAATCTTTATCTATAGTACATTGTTGCGGGATGCTTATTTTGATCCCATGTTCTGGGTATGGTCCTTTGTCCGTTTCGCCGTCTTACTTCAGCTAAAAACTGCGAGTTTTTGGTGTCATTAGCCTTAAATGCCTTGAGAAGCTTTTTATTCCCTATTTCTTTGCGTTCATTAAGAATATCAAGATAGGCAGACGTCGACGATACAGCATCATCTGAATCATTAGAAGATTTACTATCACCGATATCGACAAGCTCATCTTCTTCATCCTGGGGCTCAGCATCACTCTCGATCTCATTGTCGATATCGGTGCTAGGATAACTATCGGATCCAACGACATCATTTCTTGAGGGTGTGTCTAGTGCTTCTACCCTGTATTCTGGTCGAATTACAAGCTGCTGATGAACCCAGAATGGACCATGCCTCTGCCGACAGACTTCAGAGAAAAAACGAAAAGAGTCCGAAAATTTATCGAAAAACGACACAATATGCTTGCATTTGAGGAAGGGACTTATGAGGAAACCCCTACATGCACAAGCCTATTTTGTTGCATCTGTGTGATGCTCGGCTAAATCTTTGGGCCCTACCCCTGAGCTGCGTAGAAGCTTCCATTCGTTCTTAAACTTTTTCCTCCAGGCCGCTGTGGCAATTCGATAATTTTTATCGAAAAGAGTATCACGGGTAATATACTGGGACTCAGTTCACGGGTAGAATATGGGACTCGGGTCACGGTTGATATGCTGGGACTCGGATGTGCTGGATAGGATGAATGTAGTTGCACGAGGAAAGCTAATCTATGAGCTGAGATGTTTACATCTAAATATCCTCGCTTAGGGGTACACTATACTGACATGTGACCATACCACACATGTCTGTGCCTGTAACAAAGAGCCGCCATCCACTCTAGTGCTTTAGGAACCACTCGCGATACTATGATCCATCAGATTAAATCAATGCATGGCCGATTAAATCGGTGTAGGTAATCATGCTTTATCCGTCGCCAATGTGACTCGATAATCATGGTAATTCATAGCACTGGAAGGCAGTCCGGAGTTGCTGAGCGGGCCCATACTTTCTATTGTTCTGGAGCATACCAGTTGACAAATAGGTGTGCCCACAAACGGAAATAGTTTTTTTACGACGCCAAATGTACATCTCGTTGATGCAATCAAGATATATCTGCTGATCAGAACGAAATGTGCCATTTTGATCTGGTATCATTGAGTGCATATTGAAATGTCGGTTGAACATATTCAGTATGGTGATCCGCACGGCTTTATTCCCGGTTTCAAGCCTACCAAGAGCTGGGAATTCGAGACTGGAAGATGCACATTGACAAAGTGTGTATCAATACTCTCCACCAGGTCGGCGTGTCGGATGAGATCCCCGGCATAATTTTAGACTCGATATATAAGTTTTTGCTTGGGCTGGGAAATAATTTTTCTGGATCATTGTTTTTTTGCATCCCCTGGCTTCGTCCGTATGGCTCTCTTTGCATGTCAGCAGCAAAGTTAAACTGAAGTGTTAGGCCAGACTTGACGGATCGCTGATATTTCAGCCTTATCCTTGTCGCAACCAAAGAATTTAGAATCGTATCCCGAGTTCTTGGGTGGCTGAAGAAACTGCTTAAGAATACTCTGATACTACGGTATTAATCGTGTATAGGTGCTAAAATTCGACTTTTACAGGGTATATAGGCTTTTACTAACTTGAATTAGCATGACGATAAGTAGATCTCCCCACCTAAACTTTAAATTTGTATGGCAAAAATTTCACAACGAAATATTCGTTGGTTTTGCTTTTTTGGTCCATTATAGCCCTCTATTCACTTTTTAATTCATTAATACATTTCATAAATAAATTATACTTCTATCTAGCTAATAATTTACATATCCGCCTTCAGCTTCGTAAACGGCTCTGATTCTTCGGGGCATCGAATCTATCAGTTTCTCCAAGTCATCCCCATTAAACCCCAGATCCCACGCCTCGTTCACTATTTGACGAAGATGCCCTTGACTCCGCTGCCCCCTTGATCCAACGCTGGATAAAGACGCTCCATGTACGCTTTCATATAACTCCACAAAGTTTCTATCGGATTTAAATCAGGAGAATATGGCGGCCACTCCATTAGAGAAATATTCCTCCTTTCAAACTCACGCATAGTTTGCCTCGACTTGTGAGGAGGGGCGTTGTCCTGCATCACATCTAGTCCTGGTTCCCGAAAGACCGCACTCTCTATGAGAGGCACTATCCTCTCGCAGTAACTGGCCGCAGTGATATGGCCCCACTCCTTCTCCCAAATCAGGCAAGGCCCCTTCTGTCGTCCAAAGAAAGATCCCCAGAACATCCACCCAACTCTCCTCCGCGTCTTGGCTAGGACACAGGTATCTTCGTACTCTTCCCCAATCTTTGACTTAAACTTAGCTCAAGGGAACTCTAAATCTTAGGAGCCTTTAAGGGACTACTGACCTTTCTTGTGACCCAACGATCACTTTGCCGACCATTCATAGCCCAAGTCTCGTCGGACCAGAGGACTCTCATCCAATGTTCCTTCCGCCAGTGGAGATGTATTCTGGCAAACTCATATCTCTTCAGTTTGTTGACTGAAGAGATAGGAGGTTTTAATCGTGCAATCCTGCGTGCATATCCCCTCTTTGCCAGTTCACGTCGGATCACATTCTCGCTCACACCAAAGTGCCGAAATATAAAATGTGCAAGTTGGAAAAATGACATCCGACGATTTTCCGATGATAAACAGACGAAAAATTCTATTTCATCGACCTGGGAACTACTTAGAATAGGTGGCCTACCACTGGAGTACTGAGGCTCGGTATTTTCAACGCTCATGGTGTATTGTACCTGTCGCCATGTAATCCCAAGGCGTTGAGAGATTTTGACGTAACTGTGTCCCTCACTGGCCAAGGTTCTAACCTGCACATGTTACTCTCTTAACCTTATCAATTTGTAGATTTCAGACTTACTTGAATACGTTGAGTTTGTGTTAGGCGTTTTGCATAAGTAGGAGATGCTGATGATGGAGAAGGTTGTTGAGGTGAATCCATCTTTGCGGCAATCTAGTACAGTAAATTAAAATCTTCTAAAGTAGTTGACTTAAGGTTCAGATGCACTCACATGAAGTAAAAATTAGATAGATGAATGAAATAAAAGTATGCCGTTGAGCAAAATAATAGTAAATAGCTGACAATGATTTAAACGAAACGACCTCAGGTGTGCGCGAGTGAAGAAGGGTGCAGGCATGAAGGTGGGCGTTGGACTTCATATACAGATGCATATCTCTTATGCCTTAGGCCATAAGATTTTAAAATTTGAAGCTAACAGGGATACTGTGGATCTATCGTGAGGTAACCTGGAATATCACCACTTTATCTCCACTTTATCCCCGCTTTAACCCCTGTACCCTATAAGAAGCGGATCAACGAACAATACCCTATCATGAGAGTACAGGTTGTTGCCCCAGGATCAGCAGATTTTGACACTTGATTGGAGTTAGTGACACAAAAAATTAGGTAACAAAATGGAGCCCCTGTCCCATTAAGCTCTGCAAGCACTGCGGTTAGGCTCATCCCTATATTATTGTAATCTAGGCATAACCTAGATCTACATCTTGATTTACTTAACAAAGTTATTTGTACCGTAGTTTACATCAATAAATAATCCTTTAAATCTAGCTGCAATACCAGTCATAGTGCCGCAAATTTACATTGCAAGGCCGCGTAGACTACCAGTTGAGTATGTTGCATACTGGTAATTACTTCCAAATCCATTAAGAAATTTTGTAACCGTGACAAATGGATCATTGTCATACCGCCACAATCTCGAAGTGGCACAATTCCATTGGTAGTATACTTGATATTGAGCAACTTTTTCTACACCCGGAATATTTGAGGCTTGAAGATCGAGATAAATATCAGCCGGCGTCTAATCTGAAGGTCGCGAGGCAATACATTCAAGGACCGCTGGTGATCGTTGAATGCTAACATAAGTGGTGTAGTAACTATGACACATACTGATTCTCAATCTGCGATTACTGAGATCCGGTTTTACCTATAACCCACATTTACAGGGAAATCTCGTTATCGGGTCACGATCGCGTTTGCCTGATTTCTTTGATTTCTGAACATTTGAACTATCTTGCGAACAGCATTAGTAATAATGATTGCTTTCACTGGTTTTTGTAGTCCTTATCTGTCGGAATCTGTGGCCACCAGCTTCTCGAATAAGTCCAAAATATGAGCCAACGGCCTGATCCAGTGGGCAGAAGTCGGAATTATTATCATCAGTGCTCTCAATAGAATCCCCAAAGTTGTAGGTAAGTGGATAAGATCAAACTCGTATTTTATATCCAGTAATTTGGCTTGTTGCTATAGAGGCTCTTGTTAGAACATTTCCGAGAGCGACATGTATGAGGGTTAAAACTTACAGGCTTACTCCAAGTCCTGATTTCAAATAAAAAACTGGCCCATTGATCCAATGAAGATTGGGTATGTTTTTAAGAATGCTTAGAGCATGTCTTGAGTGTATTGCCATGTTTGTTCACCGAGAAATCGCTCGCTGGACGGTTGCACATGCAGGCAGAGCAGAGTGTTTTTGAAGATTCCATGATAAATTGAAAAGTTAAGTAGAGCAAGTCAAGTAAATAGAAAGGATATTTGATATCAGAAATGCGAAAAGCGCGTAGGTTCCGTGTAGAGTGCAATCGAGTCGATAGCTCAGGTGACAAAATACACGACAACAATTATGACCACAATTAAAATCACGTGATAATTATTGATTATAAAGCCAGTCAGGTGACCAGCAAGAAATGAGTGTTTATTACGGTTCTACACGGCGGATGGCACTAGCTACATTCAGCTACACGTGCTTTTCCCTGTGGTGGGTATTCACGGAAGAGGGTACATGTCGCAAGGCGTTATTCTCGTAGTGGTATCTGCAAATGAAATCTGAGTATGAGTGTTCCAAATGTCAAACTGAGTCATTCTGCGAAACATACATATCTTCCGTGATCATTCGCGTCATAGCCTCAGGCTGCATACGCTAAAATGATTTAAAAAAAATAAAAAATAAAAAGAGTGGTAAACCATACTTTGGAAGAAATGAAACTTGGCACAGACACCCGACGAACCAGTGTCTAGGAACGACGTCATCGCAGAATGAATCTTGATACAGAGTCTTCTGCGCTACCTACGGATATGCGCCTGAAACCTCCCAATATACTCTCTCCAGCACCTACAGCACAAGCTTCCTCCCCAAATTTCACACCATCCACTCACATCACCGTAAACGATCCTGACAGCACAGCTCGAGTCCTCCGACCGATCTTAAACCCAGTTCCTCCGAAGAGGGCAACTGATAATAATACTGATAGAGTGTCACATTTACCAAGTGATTCTTCTCCAGATTTCCCTGCCTATCTACCGCAAGAAATTCGTGAGATCGTGGAACAACGCCAACGTCGAGAAAGGGCATGGCATGTACGGCTAGCCATATGCACGAGCGTCATCTGTAACATTGATAGTACACTCGCAATATACAAGGATGAAGTTGAAAAAGAAGAAGCCAATCTGATAAGAAATTATCTACAGCAAGCAATTGCGCGGTTGGCGGCCTCAGAACTCATACCAAAACCTCCTGTTATACCACTCCAATCAAAACCATCTAAGGCCGACGGCTTATTTCAGCGAACGGAAACAATCAAAAAGAAAGGCTCAGAGGATATCCCAATACCATCTTCTAATTATAAAATTCCCCAGTCTCAAAAGATCACAACTGAAAAGCCTCCTAGTTCCAACAAAACGCAACAAAACTCTTGGGTTACGGCTGCTCGCAACGGACACAAAAAATCGCGTGTGTTAGCATCGTTTGAGACTGCGACGTCAAATACTACAACTCCTAATTCCCGCAAACCAGCAAGCCCTCCAACTTCAAATAGGAATACTAATAAAAACAAAAAGAACATTCCCAATAAAGTTGATAATAGACTATTCATCCGTATCTCTCCGGAACATGAGTGGCGTAAGCTTTCTCCGGCAGGCATCCGAGAAATTATCGTCAAACACCTTCTAGTATCTCCAGCTTCTATAGGGCTTATCAAACCTGTAAACTCGGGATTTGCACTGAGTCCATGCAGCACTGAAGCACGTGAGCAGCTTTTAAAGGCCGCGGGAGGACTATTTCTATCAGAGGCTAAGCTAGAACCAGCCACACAATGGGTGCCTCTTCTAATTCCAACTGTCCCAAGATCAATTTACACTGCGGATGGAGTTAAAGAAGTTACTAATCAAACGCTTGCAGATGAAATAGAAAGAGTAACTTCAGTTCGTCCAGAAGCATCAAAAATCTATGGCAACCAAAAGCCAGAAGCTCCATATCGAACATGGCTTGCACTTTTTACTAAGGCTCCTCGACCAGGATTCAGAGTCTTTGATGAGTCAGGCTTATCTTCAATTTTCAAGAAGCAGAAGCCAATAGAATTTTGTAAACGCCGCAATGGACACCATGCTACAAAATCATGCTCACGGGCGCCCTCTTGCGGAAATTGCGGCTCAACAATGCATGCCGAAGATAAATGCATGGCTGCTACTAAGTGCAGAAATTGTGGAGGACCCCACCGCTCTGAAAGTCGAAAATGTTTAGCCCGCCCAACTCGCCATGGTGCGCCAACTAGGGAACAATTGAAGATCTATCGACAAGCCGGAGATCGTGAATTTCAAGCTGCAATCAGAGCGAGAGCTGCCGAACAGAAAGCGTCTGAACTGGAGGCGGCTTTCTTGGAAACAGAGAAGGCCGGAGACACAGAAAGAATTATAGATGAAGATGTAGAAGTCGGTAATGCTACAGTGATACGAGTACCTGAAAGTCCAGAACCAAGCCAAGAATCACTAGAAACACAAGGAGATATTCAACAAGGATCAGTCACCTTGACGGCTGATTCAACGATGGAATTATGAAGGGCGGCCCACAGGGTCGTCAATCCTCCCTACATCAACTTAAGTTCATGTCAATCAATGTAGGAAGAGGAGGTACAACGCATGACATCACCTTATCTCGCGCGTGTGAGCTAAAAATAGATGTCTTGCTTGTTCAAGAACCATGGTGGTCGGGACGTACAAAGTCTCACCCTTTCTTCGATCGCCATATACCTTTTGTACTTGACAATGCTCGCCCTCGTGCCGTCACTTATACTAGGAAAGACTCAACGAAACTAAATGCAACACAGCTGTTTCCATCTTCTCAACCGACTGGTGACTACTGTTGGGTCACTGTCAACGGTATCACATTCCTCAATGTTTACAAAGCTCCTCATAATTCCTTAGCTATCCAACCACTCTTAAGCTGGACTCCACCGTCTCAGTCAGTTGCTATTGGAGACTTCAATTCTGTTTATTGGGCTTGGCAACCTAGCGCTACATCTTCTTATGGACAGGGTGAGGAAATTTCAAAGTGGGCCGAAGACCACAACATGACTTGCTTAATTGTTGGAGAGCCTACTCACCGTGCTGGGAATACTTTAGACTTAGCATGGACTAACATCAGTGGGACTAGCGCTTGGGTAGAACGCGAGGAATGTATGACGAGTGATCATCTTCCTATCTGTGGGACGGTACCCTGTCGGACGTCATCACCTTCCATTACCCAAGGGCAAATACGTGTTCCTAGGGATAAATTATCTCACTTTGCGCATGTTGTCTCCCAGTGGCTTCCCCCTGTACTCGCCCCCCAGTCAGTAGAAGAAACTGAAAATCTTGCACAAGATCTCTGTAGGGTAATGAAAGAGGTAGCTCAAGCTGTCGGTAAACGTTCATCTCGTAGGAAAGGTAAATCTGCGCCCTGGTGGACCCCTAAATGCAAAATAGCACAACAAAGTTACAAGGAGGCATATAACAGTTTTGACCGATCCTTGCGAGCAAAAGAATACAGAGCCGTAATAGCAGCAGCGAAAAGAGAATATTGGAAGAAACAGGTAGAAAATATCCATTCTCCTTCTGATACTTTGCGACTCATGCGCTGGGGATCCTCTAATCGAAGCGGAGTGCCCCCACCTCTAATACACGAAGGGCGTTTTATTGCAAACCAAGCTGAACGTGCTGTAATTCTGAGAGATAGCCTCCTAGCTCGATACCAGCCCACAGATGACCTACCTCCCTGCACACTCTTAGGAAGCAACAGCATTAATTGGACTAATGAAGTTACACTGGCAGAAGTACGCACATGCACCATAGGGAGTGGTAATACTTGTCCAGGAGCTGACGGAATTTCTGTGGAGTTACTAAAGGCTTGTTGGGAAAGTATCGAAACACACGTTGTAAACCTCTTTCGGGCATGCCTATACTTCGGTTATCACCCTACATGCTTTAAATTAGCAGAAGTTGTGTTCATACCCAAATCAGGTCGAGATCCATCTACAGCGAAAGGTTGGAGGCTTATTGCCCTACTATCGTGTTTGGGAAAAGGACTTGAAAGACTGATAGCAAAAAGAGTATCACATCTTGCAATTACATCGGACATTCTAGGACATCAGCAATTTGGTGCACTCCCGAAAAGATCAGCGACCGATCTTGTGTCTTGCGTAATACATGATATCGAAGAGGCTCGCTGTCAAGGATGGACCTCAACCTTTGTGACTTTGGACGTTCAGGGTGCATTTGATGCAGTCTTACATAACCGGCTACTTCAGAGAATGCAAACACAAGGATGGCCTGACTATTTTCCACGATGGACCAATTCCTTCTTAATTGGACGTAGCGATCAAGTTCGCTATCCTGGTGGTATAACTAGCCCAAAAAAATTAATGTGTGGAGTTCCTCAAGGGTCTCCTATATCCCCTTTACTATTCCTACTCTATATGGCTGAACCAATGCGAAGTTGGAACACCATGGCTCGATTTAGCTATGCAGATGACGTTGGTATCCTAGGAATTGGTCGGACAGTAACTGAATCAGCAGCGGCGGCACAGAGAGAAGTAGATAGTCTGTTGAATTGGGCAAATGGAAATGCAGTATCGTTCGACATAGACAAATCGGAGGTAGTTCAATTTCCTGGGCGTAGTCGAGAATACCCAGTTGGGATCTTACTCAATGACATCAGAATTGAACCAGCAGAAAATATTAGATGGTTAGGGGTCTACTTGGATTCTAAGCTATCTTTTAAACATCACGTTGAGACATGGTGCAGTAAGGCACTGAAAATAGCAAATCATATGCGAAGACTGAACCCTGTCATACGGGGGGCAGCTTCAAGACCACTTGTTATGGCAGTTGATGCTTGTGTTGTATCTGTAGCAACATTTGGGGCGGAGGCTTGGTGGCCAGGTTTGAAGAGATTAACAGCACGTGGCCCTGTGACTCCTGCAACCACACATCTTTGTAATCTTGTTGATAAAGCTGTGCGTCTGGCACTAAGAGCTGCCATTCCAGTATGGAAGACAACACCAATTTCGATTCTACACAGAGAAAGTGGCATACCACCCGCTCGAATTCTCTTTGAAAACATACGCCTTCGTTACGCAGCGAGATTTAGCACCCTGGACAATCGCCATCCTTTGCGGAGTCGGGCGAGTGTTTGTCCCAATGTGGGTACTCTCAAATACAAGTTAAAAGCCAAAATATCAAAGCAACCCGAGACCCAGATGACACGCCTACAACGGACGTACCGACAGCTTCCAGTGACAGAGGGTGCAGAACCACTAACAGGTCCCGCATACCCAATATACCAGAAAACGAAGGTAGAGGGAGTTGAGAGTTATCATCTTTGGATTAGATCAGTCTCACATACGGATATATGCGCGTATTCAGATGGATCGTCGGAAGGACATGGACGCTCAGCCTGGGGCTTTGTCCTTCAGCGCGGGGGCCGAACCTTTGAAAAGGGACGAGGCATCTTACATGGTGGTGAGGTATTCGATGCCGAAATATTTGGAGCCACTGCGGCACTTCATGCAGCACTTGGCGCGAAACAAAGGGGACAAAAAATATTTGTTCTCTTAGACAATCAAGTAGCGGTGGGAGCGCTATTAACAGGAAAGTCTTCCTCTATGTTAAAGATGACAAGCACTTTTAACAATGTTGCCCAAAGAGCTATGGCTGAAGTTCGATGGGTACCTGGACATTCGAAAATTCAGGGAAATAAAGAAGCAGACTTAGAAGCACGCGCTGCACTTCAGCTTCTTCCTACAAGAGATACCCCGCCAGAATATATGACCTTAGCTTATGTTCGTCGGCTTATGCATCACCATCAGCAGTCTCTACTGAATGAATGGTGGCTAACTGCCTGTCCATCTCGATATCAAGATTTGGACCTACAAATGCGCCGTCGAAAACCTCCAGAACTAGCTCTACCACGACGTCTCTTACATGGACTACTAGCAGCAAGATCAGGCCACGGAGATTTTGCGGCGTATCACCGTCGATTTAATCATGAAGACGCTAATTTAATTTGCGACTGTGGAACGGAGACTTCTCCAACTCACTTTATCCGTTGCAGAAAATATGCTATTCAAATGCGCAAGCTTAGGAAAGGCGCGAGAATGGACGACTTCGTAAGACAACTTCTTGGACCAAAGTGCCTTGAAAAGTTTATAGAATTTGCACGACTTACTGGTTGCTTCGGGTACTTTAGTGCACAACCAAACTTAGCTGGACGCGAGAATGGTAGTTAACAGCTCGTTATTTTTATTTTCCTTTATTTTAATGAGATAACAGGGCGAAAGCTGGTGTGGGAAATGCTGGCCTAACTCTAAAAATTATTTTCTTTTCCAATTTGTGAGCTTTCTCAAATATATCTTCAACCTTTCTTCTTATTTTGTACATAACACCCTTAGCGGTAGATAAAGTGCGAACGAGTAAGGCACACTTATAGTGTGATCCCTGCCGGCTCCGCCGGTCCTGGACCCAAAGTGGACATAGGGCAAAGCAAATTAGCTAGCCTAGGACCTAAAAAAAAAAAAAAAAAGAAACTTGGCACAGAAAATTATGTGATAGTACAGTAAAACTTCTGTAACACGATAGTGGGTCCCGGCATAAGTGTTGAAAATATTCATTGAAATTCATCCATTTATATTTGCAATACTTACCCCTGCACGGAAAATGACCTGTAAGGGTAAGTGTTGCAAATATAAAAGTGCAAGTTACAATGAATATTTTCAACACTTATTCCGGGACCCACTATCGTGTTAGAGAAGTTTTACTGTAATAGGATGCCCTGATTTAGGGACTTAACCGTGCTTTCACCGCCTGCTATTTAAGGCTGACATAACCCCTGTATGACAAGCCCTGTTGATTAAGCGAAAACTTCACTTACCCTTGACCCCCTGTAACTTGAATAGGATTGAGCCAATCACTGACAAAGCGATAAATATTGGGAACTGTTAGACCCTCACTATGTCTCTTGTTTTGGCCCCATGCCGTATTTCCACCCCTGTTGTGGGAGTATCATTGGTTCCTGCCAGCAAATTACGACATGTACGGAAAGCCTGATTACGATAGAGGTACAACAGTCAAACCTTTATAACGCTATAGTGGGTCTCACTTTAATTACTGTCATGATCTAGGAGAATTTTGGTACATATATTTGCAATACTTACCCCTACACGCAAATTGGCATCTAGGGGTAAGTATTGCAAGAGTATGTACGAAAATTCCCATAGATCTTGACAGTAATTAAAGTGGGACCCACTATAGCTTTACACAGGTTTCATTGTAATCGGTCCATGACCAACTTCACAGTATTTATAGGATACTTTAGCTTCCAATGTACAAGTTTATCTGGATTCCTCCCATTGCAAAATCTCAGTCTAAAGACAGTTAACATAATTTTGGTTGAATAAGTTAGATAAGCTCACATGTTAATCAACCCCTTTTTCCAAATTCGTAGGTTCAGATCAATCTCCCATTTCAGTAGCGAGTAAACTATTATCTGACTTTGTTAAACATACGTTCACCTAGAGTACAATCTCGCTATAACTATGTGGGGCAAAACTTAACCAAGGCTCCCGATTGGAGGACTCAATTGAATCCTGCAATCGGGAACCTTGGTTAAGTTTTGCCCCACATTGTTATGGCGAGATTGTACTATACTTAAGTCCTTTTATGATTTCTTCTCAAATCTGCCGGGACTACTGTTCAAGAGAGCAGGAATCTCTATTGGTTGTGCTGTTACTGTTGGAATTTGGCGTCATTGGGTAAACGCTATTCATGCAACTCCAAATTACTTCTCGTGAAAGGGCATGCCTCAGGAAACAGTGTTACTTCGGAATCGATAGCGACTGATTCTAGGATTTTGATTACAGAAACCAAATATGATGAAACATATTTGATTGAATCACAAGTTTATTACCTTAGAGAACTTGTACAAGTAGCACCTCTGTATCGAGTGGGAGTGATTAACGACTCCTGAACACTCAAGTTTACAGACTCACCCAATCTTCTTCCTTTTTGAACTTCTGAATGAATATCCTAATGTTGAGTGATTACCTAGCTTAAAATCCGAGGCTAATAACTTCCTGGATTCTAACAGTTTCAAATTCAATGACCACTATCAAACACCTCAAAAGTGCGGCCCAATGTTCATCATCCATTAAATATCATCGATAATTAGCAAGCACATACTTTTGTATGGGCCAGATACAAAGAATTTGAGCTACGTCAGGTAGGAGATTTCGATAGCATTCATCAAATCTAACTCTCTGTCAGTCCTAGAAGTTTCAGGTAAATGACCAGCACAGAGATCTAACAGGCCTTCTAGAGCCCACCTATAATTGTCTTGATACTCTTGTCTGAGGAATGCGAAGGCGATACTGAATAAAATGTTAATGCCTGTCACTACAATGATGAGGAGTATTGACATTTTGAAGTGATTGGCCTTGTACAAATAATCTATTACCAGAGTGTAGGAATATAGCTGTAATAGTTCTGCTGACTGTGGGCGAGCAATGAAATTTTGGGTAAGCTTATTCTCCCCGTTTAGCTTCGTGAACGATCTCCATCCATATTTGTTTGCCTCGTGAAGGAGTGCCCCAATCGGGGTTCTACCCCTGAGCTCTTCATCTTAAAGATTGTTGTTTTCCCTGTAAATCGTACTCGCGGTAGCTTTGAGTGGGAGATCGTTATGGTGTAGGCTGCTTAGTATTTCTTTTGTAACTATATTAGCATTCAACATTTGTCGAGTCATAGCCTTGTAGGCAGCGTTTGAGCTCCTGTCTGTTGGATGAGATGTCATGTCTGAGGAAGCCCAAGATTATGATTGGCGTCAATGGTACGGAGAACCTACTTGCCATCTTTAAGCAAACATGTTGATAATCTGAGGACAGTTAATCATTCGCGATGCAGATTCTTGTTTTCTCATGGCTTTCAGCAGCTCGAGATCGGCAAATTCCACCTCTGTCACACTTGATATAAACTTTACGTATCGGAGAAGTGCATATAGACTGTATAGTCTTGTTCAAGTGCAACTGTGCGTACAGCTTCAATTAGTGTAACTGCATTTGGATAAATTGATTCGGGCGAAGGTTGTATGATGAGTAATGTAAGAATCAGAACTGTTGAAAGTATTTAACCAAAAGGATCAAATGATAATACCGCTAAACCTACATGTATTCTCTTTGCCAGAACAGATGGAGGGAGTATGACAACCTTTAACGTGAGGTTGATGACACGGATCGTTAGATTATCAATAGATAGAGAGCAGCAAGAATATTTGAGGTCGAGTCAAATCGGCGGAGTGTAAGTTTCAATAATAATTGCCTTTTTGGGCAGGACGAAGGTTGCTCGGGTATAATAATGGGCATAAGTGTAAATTCACAAGTTAGCTGAAGGTTAAATGAAGGAATTGCATATTACAGCGTTGCTGTGGTGACTATCTTCAGGTAAGACGAAGCATTGATATTTACACAGCTGGGTGGATTTAGATTCAATTGGCCTGGGGCAGAAATAGAACACACAGGGCGAAGATAAGAGACATGGGGTGGAAATAATAATTCACTTCTTATAGTATGTGGACTAACCATGATAGATTCTCGCAAATCTTTGAAGCGAGCTAATATATGTACCATGTCTTGAACCTCCTCAGTTCAGACAAAGATCATGCACTGTGGCATTGTGCATATACGACACCCTGATTCGCACATGCTATACAGTAAAACTTCTGTAACACGATAGTGGGTCCCGGCATAAGTGTTGAAAATATTTATTGTAATTCATCCATTCATATTTGCAATACTTACCCTTACAGGTCATTTTGCGTGCAGGGGTAAGTATTACAAATATAAATGGATGAATTTCAATGAATATTTTCAACACTTATGCAGGGACCCACTATCGTGTTACAGAAGTTTTACTGTATATCAATATATTTGCTTTTCTCATAATTCTAATTAAAATATTTTTATACTTTTGAACTTTTGCTTGGAGAAGCCAGACTAATTTTACCAACTGTCTCTTGGATTTCGAAGCGTATAATTTGTAACTGAGATGTACTAGGTGATAGTGAGCCCATATTTTGTACCCGTAGAGTTGAGGATTTGAATCCATAATTTTTCAGTTAGTATGTGTAATTTCTGGCAGATTCAGAGGGGTCACAGACTTTGATTTCATTTGATTGCGTTCAACGTTCACGGCAAATATATCTTCGGAAAGATGCCTTATAGCCTAGAAGGGGCCACAGACGATAACCTTGTGTAAGCATTTTTGCCGGGAATATTTCTCATTCGTCATGGGCATACTTAGTGTCGCCTCGCAAAACACCGGCTGCGTATTTTCTGTTTGCTTCAGCAGATCACGAAATCTTGCAGACAGTATAACGTTAAACTTAGAACCAGTGCTTTAACCAAGCTAGACTTAAATATCTGATCCTGAGAAAAGTTCGTCTGCATAAACCATCATGAGC
Organism: Podosphaera xanthii; assembly: GCA_028751805.1. NCBI lineage: Eukaryota > Fungi > Ascomycota > Leotiomycetes > Helotiales > Erysiphaceae > Podosphaera > Podosphaera xanthii. The sequence continues at coordinate 1,559,966 of JAPWIX010000007.1, forward strand.
CTCGTGAATTATTCTGATTCTGATGCTTCAGAAACTTCAGAAGAAAAAAATCCGACAAAGCATACGTCTACCTCCAAGTCTTCTCGATCAACCTTTCAAAAAGTCGTCGATAGATCGGACGCCGGTAAAGCCAAAATATCTTTGCCAGAAGAGTTTGTCAAACAAACAGAACCCGACGAACCACCTGCGAAGAAAGCGAACACTGGAACAGAAACTTTGACAAATTTCAACTCCTTTCTCCCTGCGCCCAAACGAACCATTACGGCAGCCTCATTATCAGCGTTTGATACTCCGACTAAAAGAGGAGTAGTTAATTTGAAAAATGGCTCTGCGCCTGGACTTAACAGAGATACTCAATCACAAATCGAGGACACAGGAATAGAATATGACGCATCATCCTCCAAAGATGCAGATTTAGGGGCAAACCAAAATACCCAAAAAAACAATACAACTCGTCCAGAGTCGGCTGGAAAACCCTTTATGTTCAAGCCCTTGTCTGTTTCGAGAAAACCAAAGAATAAGAAAGGCACATCTAACCCGCGCCTCGTACCTGTTACCCCAACAGCGAAAACAGAAAAGCCGTTAAAAGTTTCACTTTTCTCTCTCTCAACAGATTCGGAGAAAAATACGTCTACAAAACTCAATCATGGAGATTATCAATCCATGATCTACGACATAACCGATAATGTAGATGAGCAGTTAGTTGGCGAAACAGTTGAGCCTACTTACGAGGATTATACTCCTACACCCTCTGTAGCCGTGCCACCTGCCGTACCTACACCCCCACTTTCAAATTCTCTTCACTCTGTAGCCGAAAATCTCCAACTATCAGCATCCGAACGTCGACAACTATTTGGTCGGAATAAAGGAGAAAAACAAGGTTCTGCATTTAACATAATTAACTTTAATACAGATGAAGAGTACTCACATAATGAAGAGCTCCGAGCTGCCGGTGAGCAAGTAGTACATAATCCTGTTAGATCCATCGCGCCTGGTAAGCACAGCTTGAAGCAACTAGTAAATGCTGCACAGAGTCAGAAGGAGGCACTAGAAGAGAGTTTTGCAAAGGGAAAAAGCAATCGAGCTGAAGCTAGCAGTCGGTATGGGTGGTGATAGATCTCGATGCCTTCTCGCCGGTTTGATCAAATAATAGAAATGCAAAGGCTGGTTTTACCAAACTCCACATTTGTAAGTTTTGTTTTTGGCTCCACTATCCCAGACCTACATTTAAATCTATCTAGTTGAATTATGCGTCGATCTTAAATTGAATTATGATATCAACACGCAAAGGCTGATACGAATATCTTAATGTACCTCTCTCGAAAAGGTAACATGAGTAATTTACCCAATAGCATGATTGAAAATGTATTTCTCTACAGGTTAAAAGATTCCAAATTTCCATCCACTCCATATTATTGCGTTACTGGGTTATCGATTCTACAAGGACTTAAAAAAAACGTCTATGTTTGTTCAATTCAACGCAATTACATCCAACCATGAAATTGCAGCTTCCTTAACACTGGGAAAGTTTAAAAATGACTTGTCTGCATAGAAATTTGTTGTAACTGACGTAGTCCATAACTGTTCTTACACTAATGTTCACGGATTATTTAAACGCAACCAAGTAATTTGTGGTCGCAGAGTTACCAAACAGAATGGCTTTAAGATTTGTCTAGATGTAGTTTAACCTTTGATATCATATTGTGTGATCTCCGGAGTCGACTGCACGGTTCATCCTCGTGGACTACCGGTTGTTGCACATGGTATTCCCACAACTTCTTTCGACCCATCGGAATTACTCACGACTTTAAATATCCTCAAGACCCAAAACCCATAATGGCCCTCTGAAACTAGGTTTCTCCGCATGGGATGCCCCTCCAAGGTCAAGCGGCTGGGTCTCCAATCAGGATCCCTCATTATAACATTAGCATCAGAAGACCAAGCAAACGCTCTAATTCACCATGGGCTAATCATTGACGGTGAAATCCACTCCTGTGAAGTTTACTCCAAAGAATGCATAGTCACTCGCTGTCAGCGCTATCATCGTACCACAGCAAAGTACTGTCGTGAACCTGTTAGATGCGGCTATTGCGCCGGGACTCATGCCACTGCAGATTGCACTATCAAGGGGTCCGGAAGAGGCTCGGCTTGTCATCCCTGCGGAAAATTAGGCCATACTGCTTAGGCCAAACAGTGCCCGACAAGAGCTAAGGAGGTTATTCGGGCTCGCCAGGCCTATATTTCTCGCCCGGTGAGATACAAGAGTAATTCGATTGAGCCGCCTACCTCATTAGCCCCTGATCAGCAGGGAAGCGAGCCAGGATGGACTGAGGTCAGAAACCCCCAAAAGCGACTAAGAGGAAGACCCTCATGGCTTGAAGTTGCTGCACGTCAGATGAATCCGATTAGCTTACCCTCTTCAACCGTTCCCGTCATAAACTTTTCGGCTTCTGTCATGAGCCAATAGTCATAGGCCAGTATCCGCGCTAAGCCAAGATGATCCGGCCGGGGCGTGCCGTGTCTAGATTATTTGCCGATCGTAATGTTCGAGGAACAACACTATTACTCGCGAACCTAGTTGAGCTTCACTCGCTAATAAGGGGGTTAATGATGATCTTCCAGTAACTCTTGATGGCCTTATGTTACTGGCTGTGTTCTTCAGGCTCGGAGTTGTTCGGGATCGGGGCGTTTGGGCTAGACTTGGGGCTGGGGTTAAGTCGGAGTTGTTCGTGTATTTATAGGAGTCATAGTTCCCCTTTGTTTGCTCTTCAAGTTGAAGTTCTGGTGTTATTCTTAGTTACCTACTTAGTTAAGCTATCCACCGTCCACGTTCTCGTTCATAACCTCTTGTCCACCTGTTTAAGATCATCGACTCATCCACGCGCTAACAGCTTCTTACCCTTTCTCCTCAGCCCTGGAAGCCTCAAACAAGCTCAACCCCTCTTCACAGTTAGCACTATCTGCTCCGGCGACTCAGGAGAGCATTCATACATCGATCCCTGAGGCACCCTGAGCCCTGAGTCACCCTGAGCCCTGAGTCACCCTGAGCCCTGAGTTATGAAAAATCTAAAAATCTTACAATACAACGTCCACGCCAGCAATAAAGTTATGTCTCCACTTCTCGCTGATCCATTGACACGTAACTATGAAATTCTTGCTATCCAGGAGCCCTGGTATAACCGGCAGGCCAGCTCCACTGATTGTCCAAATTCCTCCGCATTTACCCTCGCCTACGAGAAGGGTTATAGAAGATCTTGCTTTCTTATTAACAAGAAATTTGATCCTGACACATGGTCGGTAGCCTTCGCTTCAAACGATGTTTGTACTCTTTACCTTCGCACAACAGCTGATACCCTTGCCATTCACAATGTCTATTCCCCTCTGTTGGGCTCAAATCACTCGAAAACGTGTCCTGAACAATTAGACACTTTACGGGCGATACTCACGTCCCAGCCGGAATTCCAACATCTTGTGCTGGGTGATTTCAACTTACATCACCCCTCATGGTCTGGCATTTCTTGTCCGACGCAACACCTCGCTGCATCCCATCTTCTCGATCTAGCAAACCAATTTGATCTCGCGCTACTTACCCCCCCCCCGGACCTCATTACTCGTTCCTTTCGGGGGCAGGAAACAACTATTGATCTTACACTTGGAACTCCTATCATCTTCGACAAGCTCACTCGATGTTCTATCGTCAGCCAGCTCGACCACGGCTCAGATCACCTGCCAATTGAGATAAGTATCGACATCTCCGTCGAAAAATTTGAGCCGACCCCGACTAGGTTCTGGAAGAAAGCAAACTGCCTCGCAGCAAAAGCTGAAGCCACTGCCAGAATCCCGTCTGCCCCTGATTTCAGTACCGCAACTGAGCTTGATGCCTACGGCGATGAAGTATGCCGGATTGTCCAGGATATAGTGAGAATCACTGTTCCTCTCCGCATGCCCTCTAATCGTGCAGTGCCGTGGTGGACCGACCAAGTAAGGATCACCGTCAAAATAGCGCGTGCTGCCCGATATAAAACCAATCAATCTAAACGTCCGGAGGATTTCAACGAAGCTAGGATCGCAGCTAGATTACGCGCTAAAGTGGTCCGTGAGGCCAAAACAGCTTCATTCCGACAGACTGTCCACGATGCCTCCAATTCAGGCGATATTTGGAAGTTTGCTCGTTGGGCCCGAGGGAAATCTCCAGGCAACGTTGCAGTACCTACTCTCCGCACTAACTATGTCTCCCATTTAACGTTCCAAGACAAGGTTCAGGCATTCCGTGAAAAATTCTACCTTCATACAACTGCAGACCTCGAGGACATTCCAGACAAGGATAGACTCTTCCCACGAGCTAATTTCGACCCCATAGAAACGCCTGTTCAACTTTCAGTTTCCGCGACCATAACTTCCGAAGAAGTCCTCCAGGCCCTGAATTTAAAGAAGGCAGTCTCATCGCCTGGCTGGGACGAAATACCTTACTATTTCCTTCGCGCGCTTGGGGCTTCTTTTGTTAACTCACCTAGAGCGATCCCTCAGGGATGTTTGAACCTGGGTCACTTTCCTGACAGGTTCAAGAGGGCTCGCACAGTAGTGGTCCGTAAACCAGGCAAAGGCTCCTACGAGGAACCAGGAGCCTGGCGTCCAATCGCATTGCTACCGACAATGGGGAAGATTATTGAATCAATCACTGCGAAGCGCTTTGCCTCCCTTGCGGAGATTTATAATCTTCTCCCAGCGTCTCAGATAGTAAATCGTCCGTCTCGCTCAACGGACACAGCTCCTGATCTACTTACGAGCCAAATCCAAACAATATGGGGCTCGAAAAAACATGTCGCCTCTCTCTTTTCTCTTGATATTTCTTGTGCATTCGACTCGGTCGATCCCACTCGACTGCTTCACATACTTCGAAGCAATGGCATCCCCATCTGGCTAGTTCGTTAGGTGTCGTCTTTTCTCTCGAATCGGACCACATTGCTAGCCTTCAGCGGAAAAGAGTCGGGGACCTTTGCTATCAATCAAGGTGTTCCCCAGGGCTCTCCTCTGTCACCGATACTATACCTTTCTCATAACACTGAACTATCTCGGATTTGTGAGAGCCCGCGGCTAGGGATATTCGGTCTAGGTTTTGCAAATGATCTCAATGTCCTCATCTACTCCAAATCGACTGAGAAAAATTGTCGACAACTGTAGAGAGATTTCTCAGAATGCAGATCTTGGGCTAGGCGCCACGGAATGATATTTGCCCCAAATAAATTCCATTTAATTCATTTCACGCGAGCCCGCTCCAGATTCAATCTTTCAGCAGCAATCTATATCGATGACATCTAGCTGCACCCAGAGACTGAGGTCAAAGTTCTTGGAGTTCTACTCGATCCCAAGCTCTCTTGGTTAGCACATGCACGATATGCTGTCAATCGGGCGAAAGCTCAGGCAGCTCTCTTCGATCGGATCGTCAGATCTACTTGGGGACCAACCTTCGCCTCTTCTTGACAGCTGTACACTGCGATCGTTCGCCCTAGCCTATCTTACGCCACTCCTATCTGGTCCATCGCAAAGCCGTCTGTGCTGGCCGCCAAGCTAGAAAAAATCCAAACCAAGTGTCTACGCGCAATCGCCGGCGCTTACAAAGCAACTCCCATCCATCTGCTTCAATCAGAGACTCAAATTCCTCCCCTGGACCTTTATCTCCGCTATCACGCTGACGGCTATCAAAGCCGTCTCAAAAACACTAAAGTACGTAGATATCGTGAGCTTTGCTGCTCTTAGATCAAGCGACGAACAAAGCAAAGGTCACGAGGACAAACATCATCCCAAGGTCCTCTCGCACCCATCGAAACTGAGACAGATCTCCACGGACTTTGGCTACAAAGGTGGGAAATGAAACAACCAATCGGAGCCACGAGTAATTGGGATGCGATTGTAGGCTCCCCTGACAGGAATATCCTTCGTCTGCACAATAATTTAAATAAAGCTGAGAGCTCTGCACTAATTCAGTTTCGCACGGGATGTAATGGATTAGGGATGTTCTTAAAGAGAGCAAGGGTGCCAAGATTCGACGATGATACCTGCGTCTGTAATTCTGGGGGGGAAAGTGCGAGGCATGTGCTCCTGGATTGTCCGACCGAGGCGTATCGGAGGCAGAGTTTGATAGACCAGCTCAGCCCAGGTATGTCGGACAACAGCACAATGCTTCCCCTTCTATCCAATTCTCTAATAGTACCACGAACTGCAAGATGGATAGTGGGATTACGTAGGCTTAAACAGTTTCGGCTGGTAAACGCAGTACTCCAGAATGGCAACACTTTCGACGAATAACTTTTTGGGTACAACCCTCCCTTCTCTGCTCTCAGGCTCTATCCTTTAAATTTAAATCTTGTATTCAAGATATCGAGTTTTGAGTTTTGAGTTTTTTTTTTTTTTTTTTCTTAGGGCCTTGAACTGTATGAGCCAAGTTTTTCTTCCTGTAACAGGTTTTCCTGGGACGATGTACTGATGCACTACATAGCTCTATATAGCCAAATAGTGTAAGAATTTTATAATTATAATAATAACAATAATAATAATAATAATAATAATAATAATAATAATAATAATAATAATAATAATAATAATAATAATAATAATAATAATAATAATAATAATAATAATAATAATAATAATAATAATAATAATAATAACGCCTGAATAGGGCCCAAAGCAGCGTTGCTACACAAATAAGGAGTGAGCACATTGGGCTCAACTCGTATTTATATAGAAGGAGAGTCCCAGGAGTCGAATCCCCGAGATGCCAGTGCGGATACCCATCCCAGAATCCAAAACACATGATTATGTGCTGCCCCAGGTGGGCCAAAGGACGATCAGAAGTGATGAGGAAAGCGAAGAATCAGTCTTTCACAGTAATGATGCAAAGCCCGGAAGATATATCCCGGATAACAGAATGGATAATCAAAGAAGGATGGCTAGAACAATTCCGACTCGCGAGAGACGTCGAAAAGCTACTCAAAGAAAGAGAAGATGCGTCAAAGGGTAAGACTTAAAGAAAGGGTGGATATCGCACATGGCGGAACAGAGAGAGCGCACTTACCATAGACCTCCCAGTATGAACTGAAGAAACCAACCAGACAGGTTAGGGGGTTTTCACCGAGAGGTTTCCTCCTATGTACATAAGAAGTTGATAGATTCCTGCATGGGCCACTAAAGGCGCCAAATCAGGTCAATGAAATCAAATTCAAATTCAAATAATAATAATAATAATAATAATAATAATAATAATAATAATAATAATAATAATAATAATAATAATAATAATAATAATAATAATAATAATAATAATAATAATAATAATAATAATAATAATAATAATAATAATAATAATAATAATAATAATAATAATAATAATAATAATAATAATAATAATAATAATAATAATAATAATAATAATAATAATAATAATAATAATAATAATAATAATAATAATAATAATAATAATAATAATAATAATAATAATAATAATAATAATAATAATAATAATAATAATAATAATAATAATAATAATAATAATAATAATAATAATAATAATAATAATAATAATAATAATAATAATAATAATAATAATAATAATAATAATAATAATAATAATAATAATAATAATAATAATAATAATAATAATAATAATAATAATAATAATAATAATAATAATAATAATAATAATAATAATAATAATAATAATAATAATAATAATAATAATAATAATAATAATAATAATAATAATAATAATAATAATAATAATAATAATAATAATAATAATAATAATAATAATAATAATAATAACATATTAAAAGCAGACACTCAAATGCAGGCTTTAAGCAGGCTTACACAGTCTACGTGGGGAGCCACTTTTCACAAATCAAAGATGTTATGTCATGCAATAGTTAGACCGGCCCTCACCTATGGGTCCCCAGTTTGGGCCGAGCCCGGGACAACGGGGAACATCCCCGAAAGGATAGTCAAACCGCTAAGGGTAATACAAAGAAAATGCTTACTCAGTATCACAGGAGCATACAAGTCTACAAGCACGAGAGTGCTGGAACATGAGACCTCCATCCTACCGATGGAGATCTATCTAAAGAATATAAGGGTGCAGCACGCCGGGCTCACTCGTAACTCACCGGTCCAAAGGACCATTGAAAAGACCTGTCAGATGATCAGGCAACAAGCAAGAGGAGGCAACAACTGCGGATCTTTGTCTAAAGAAAGAGATAGAGATGAGTGGGCGAGAATCTGCGATGGGGAAGAGTCCATCAAGGGACAGAAAGAGATGGGAAAAACGGCCGCGTTCCAAGAGTGGGCGAACTCTTGGCCGCATCAACACCGGAATGGAACCCGGAGAAACAGAACAACAGCCGACCCTGAAGTATGGAATGCCGCCAATTTTTATACCGACAAGAAAACAGGTAGAAAAAAGTTGAACTTCTCGGGAACGCCATCCCACTTACATCGACACCTAAAAAGGTCGCAAACCAGCATTGCCATATAGATAAGAAGCGAACACATCGGGTTCAAATCTTATCTGTATCGAAGAAAAATGCCTGGAGTTAACGATCCAAGCTGTCAGTGTGGATATCCTTCGGAAAACGCCAAGCACGTGGTGATGTCCTGCCCACGAAGGGTCAAAGGAAGGGGAGAGATGTGGAGGAAAGCGAAAAACCGGTCATTCGAAGCTATGATTAATAACCCAGATGATCTCAGTAGAATAACGCAGTGGATTCTCGACCAGGGATTCTTAGAGCAGTATCGTTTGGCCGGGGAAGTGGATAGGCGGGTGTCGGAGAGGGAAGAGAAGAGCTGCTTGGAGTGAAGGGATCCGCACTGCGCGGGGCAGTGTGAGCGCACTTCCTAAAGGTAAACATTTAAGATACAATAGAAAGTTACCAGATAGGTTTAGGGGGTTTTTTTACCGAAAGGTTTTCCTCCTGTGTAAATTAAGAGTACGGTAGACACCTACGTGGGCCACTTTAGGCGCCACACTAGGTTAATTGAAAATCAAATCAAATAACATATTATGTGAAACTTTTGAGTTACTGGGGCTTCTATAAAAGAAATTTTGACCGGGAGAAGATGAATAATTTCGCGGAAATTTTTGCACTGACATTTGTGGAACCTAGTGTCACCTCCTTTTGCAGCCTGAATTGTGTTAAGTCGTTGCGGCGTTGACTCTACATGGCTCTAATAGGTACCTGGAGGTATGTTTTCCCGCTCTTTCTCGAGCTGCTCCCACAGTTCCCCGACTACTCTGGGATATCCCGGATATTTCCCTAACCGCATCTTTAGCTTCCCCCTGGGATGCTCTATCATAAATCAGTGCCGAGGGCAGCTCAGGAGTAGTGATCTGAGGAGAAAATTATCAGTACAAAATTTATTCAACCACTTTGTTATAGCTTTTAGGCCGAATACATTATGATTTAAAAAAGATACTTTATTGGATTCAAATCAGGAGATTGGGCAAGCCCATTCAAGCAGGCAATTTTTTTGAGCACTTGAAAACACTCTTTTTAGTCTGCGCAGTGTGCTTGAGGCCATTATCTTGCTGAATGTTTTATGGATCCATGGGTGCAAATCACTTAATCGGCACATTACCTCCATACTAGGAAGTAGTTGGTGGTCAAAAAATTCCTCTATATTGCATAGCACGTATCTATTCAATGAGCTAAACCATGGAACCAGGTCCAAATCTTTTTTTTTGCTCCACGGAATTTGATTATTCGGCAACATCATTGTCCAGTGAGACTAGCCCATCTTGCCTGCTGGTGGGTTGAGCCCCTTCGCTGCAGAGGTTGATAAACCTTGGTCTCGTCAGATCAAATGACCATCCAGTCTCCAATTGTCTATTCCATATACTTTAGAGAGGACTGTAATTGAGATTGTCTGCATCATTGTAGCAGGACGTTACCGTATCTTTCCGTAAATACATCTCGAGAATAAATCGATGTTCTATCTGAGAAGGTTTTACAAATACCGGTATATTTACCTCAAATGTAACGCATCGACGCACAGATCAAATTTACATAAGCAAGAATTTAAATTTACCCAAATAAAGAAGACGCGTCATTATGGATAGCGAACGATTTTCTTTTTTTATCAGCCTTGAGACTTTGACACGAATGACACTGGTACGATACGTGAAGTGATGACTCAACTTGACATGAGGAGCAGTCACGCCCGAATATTAGTTGACGACATAACTCGAAGTCAGGCGCCTTACAGCCCTCCAACCCTCAATTGTTTACATCTGCCGCAAGAACGCATTCCGACCATCCACCGCTATCAAGTGTCCCTTCGCCATTGTTACAGATATGGCCAGGCGAGAAATTTGGTGTGAGGGTCTTACTGGCGTCGAATCAACTCTCTCCTGTCTCAACTGAGGCATATGCCTCGGCTATTCAAACTCTACTTGGAAGAATAGCCTGGACGATGTACCACTCCCCTATCCGACCCGAGCTTTCTCATAGATTGTTAATGGATATCATTAGAGTTACGTGTGCACCCTCCATAATCGATCCAGAAAGGTCTAATGCACATAAATCATTGCGCTTTAATGGTTTAGTGTTAATAGTTTTTTTTATTATTAAAGTCTACTTTCTCTGACATTATTTTCGTAGCTTGGATTTTTCTCACCGAAAAGCACACTTTCTCGACCGCCATTTGATGTCCACCAGGCAACACAAATAGCTCTTCGCTCAATGTCCATGTCTCCACTATCGAGAACGTCCCAGAATCTTTTCTGACAATGCTTTCTCATTAACTTATCAGGAATCATATTCAATAGTGTAGCAGCGGAAGGTAGCCATGTTCTTAAAGTTCTCAAGGCCAGATTAGGAAGGGCATCTATGAGCGCAAGGACTAAAACCGCTTGTTCTGATAAATTATCTTGGCTGGGCGACTCTTCTCGATGTTTGATTGCCGAAGCTTCGGAAAGTGAGGTGGTTGAAGCAGTAAGAGTGCGTTGGTAGAGAACCTCAAGCAGAATTTCAGTCATCATGGGCTGAGACGTTGATAGAGCGTTCGGAGGAGAGCAAATTTGTATGAGAGCTTTGAATGCATATATAAATTGTCTAGGGCTGAGATTCCTAGGGAAAGATTCAAACAATCTTTCGACGTAGAGCGGGATAAATTTGGCAGTTAACTCCGCATTTTGAGGTGTCGCAAAAACGCACAGCATAGCACTGTGAGCGGCCTCAAACATCTCTGAGAATGAGGCATCTTTTATCGCCAAGTATGGTATGCAGGCTTGTACTATCAAGGCCTCGGCGTTTGCAGGGCCGAGGCATAAAGTGAAGTGTTCAACCAAATTAAGATAGAAGAGTTCCAAATTTCTATCTAAAGGATTTGAAGGGATAGTTCCTGCTGAAGATGGATAAATAGAGCGTAGAAAAGCTACAGCAGAAAAAGGATTGTGTGTTAAGATATCAATCGAACTTAACTTCACAAATGTGTAAGCTGAGAATGAATTTGAGCCTTCACGCGATGAAATAAAGTGAATATTTTTCAGAATCAAAAGGACTTGGGAAGCAGTAACTGATGCAAACTGTTGAGACGAGAGCAGGGGGTCAATCAGAGTCCTTGCGATAATTGCTCGAAGTATTAAAATAGTTGCGAACATTGCAGTTTTTAACAAATGCCAAAGAGATGGAATAATATTCTCCCGAATTTCAGGTGTGAGAATTCTAGACTCTTCAGATAGATCAATTTTTGAGAGCCATGTTTTTCGCCATTGTTCAAAAATACTACTACTAAATGCTAGTAGATTACATCTGGCTTCGACAACCCTAAGTGGTGAGCTGGCATTTTCTATTGCATGAGAAATAAGTCGAGAAAGTGGTCCCATAGATGCTATTAAAGGCTTTGAGCGTAGGTTCAGCAACTGTAAAAGTGAGGCAGATCTACTTGACTCGTGTAAACCCTTTCCGTCTGTCCCTTTCAGATCAAAGTCAAGGATTTTGATGAACCCCCCATTTTGAAAGCCTTCAGTAGAAGTCATCGCCCTAATCATAACAGGAAGTAGCTCATCATAGTTTAATCGTCTTTGGGCGCTATTTGATAGCAGAGAAAATGCGTGATTTAATGCTAGAACAATTGAGCCAGCTGCCACGATTCCGGTACTTGCGGTCTCACGTAGAGATTTGTTTACGGCGTCAACCATAGTAAGTTGCACATGATTCCTCGACAATGTAGATAACCCTTGTCTGTCTTTTCCATCCATACCCAAGATGATTCCTGCAACGACAAGTATGTGTTGCCATCCGAAGCTTTTCTCATCCAGTCCTCGGAGCACCGCTCTCGACCAATCATCACTCTCTAGACCGTTAAGTTGCGTCGAGATAGGAGATGTAGAGCGTGCAATCTTCCTTTCCCGCTCATTATTCTTAACCCTAATAGCTGCCGCATTAAATAAGCTGATTATGCGAAAGCTGGTTTCTAGGCCATCGAGTCGACTCCATATAGCAGGCGCAATAAGTAATTGTGACGTGACCAGTGTGATATTTGAAGGGTTATTGAGAGTCGTAATGAGTGAAATGGTGCTAGATAGGATGCGATTGATATCTTTGGAGTTGCTTGCGTCCTGATACGCCTCGAGGACAGAATTAAGAATATTTTGAATTTGCATTACTAAGAGAATGGTTGGAGGTCTCCAGGCAACTTAATGAAACAGAAAATCCATCGGTGTGGCAAGGGACGCCTGTTCCTGAATTCTTTCCATCAACACCTCCGATTTCCGGTTGCTGTACAACATATTATGGACGCGACGCGCTTGTTAAAGTCTAAGAGCAACTTTCACGAACTCGTAGGCTTCCGGATTTATCGGAGATTGCCTGTTTCTTCATTTCCTAACATATAAATTTCATGCTAGTACAATTTTTCTCTGCTCGTGAATATGGCAATAAAGTGTGTATTTAACAAGAGAACATTCCTGACGTTGAAGTCCTGTTTTGTTCATGGCTAACTCTGCAATAGGGTCCGGCTAATGAACACTGCGCCCATAGACTATACCACACCTCCCTGGCCCTCCCTCTATTGGCCGTTGAACGAAAAATCTAAGTATCAATACTATCTCTATTATACGCATGATATATGGCGCTACACGCTTTTCTGGACGCTTATAATGTACGCGGGCACTCATGGTATCGTGGTGATCGTGGGCGTGTTGATGCACGTTGGAAAAACCGATCGAGCTTGGCAATACGCGTGGATACTCCCTCTCGCTCATATTCTTGTTGCTGGGGCTGAAGCAGTTTTGGCTGGGAGTGTAGTTGGATTAGTGTTAGTACCTCCTATGCTACTCTCTACGTCCAACGATAGCTCCATTTTCATGGGCACAAGCTAATCTCTCTACAGTCTTGGCGCAGTCTATGAATCAGGATACTTCAAAATGTCAACCTGGATACCATTTATATGGGGGCTAATCAACGTGCTATCTTTGATCATATCATCATTCTCTTTTGGCGGCAGCTTATGATTATCCAATCATGACGATCTCATGTGGCACCTGAATCCGAACTATTAGGTTGGAGAAAGCATTGGATTAGTTTCCTGTGGCTCGATCTTCCTGATAATACCTTCTAGGTTACCTCCGACGACACGGGAAGGTAAAAATCCCTACTTACCACGCTACCGGCCCCAATTGACGCTCTCCGCCGTTTGGGTGATACCAGGAGAATTAACGACATTCCCTCCAAATCAACAGTCTTCTCCAAGACAAATAGGAGCTTCTAGTTCAGAGCCCAGGAACTATTCTTGAGGAGAGGATTAAAGGGGCGAGTAGCAGCAAAAAATGAATGATTTGGCCGGATAAGAATCTTATGCCCAACAATTATTTGGGAAGCACCGAGTGACGTGCAGCTAAAGTTGAACTGGACTTTTGCACCAATCCTAATGATGTAAAAATTTGCGAGCAAGTTTCAGATTGTATTTACTTCATATTTTAACCTTAGACAACCTTGATTGGGTCTCCGACTAAGACATCTAAAAAGAGAAGTTTATTTTCCTCTGTTGCCGCTGGCACTATTGAAGGTGAGGGATCATTGATGACCTTGTTATCGTAAAAATTTAGTGGAAAAAAAGATATATGGTTCGATGTGTCTCACCGTTTCCATAGCTTCATAGCCGCTATTTTTGATAACTCTCCGGCCTAATCACACCTGTCATAAGCGTAAAGACATCTTCTCTTCGCTAAAAGTTGAGGCCTAAATGAAATGTATTGATTGCCATCGAACACTCGAACTGGAATTTTCTTCAATTAATCCCCCATTTTTCGAATCATTTAGATGAAACCTTGTGGATAGCAAGATCTTATCTTAAGTTGCCTGTCGCCCGAGTTTTGAATGAATTACACGGAATTTATATTACAGTATCTCAGGTTTTAGAACATCCCCTAGTCTATTTCTGAAACAATTTCGAAATTTAGTGTGTCAAGCCTCGCGTAAATCTGCACGCGATCTAGCAAGATGAGGAGCGAATGGGAAGCGAGATATTTTTATGATCGGTCGATTTGAGCCAGAACTTGCCAAATAAGGGAAGATTGCGGCTAGCGTAAAAGTGTATTTAGCATAAAACTAAGAGTTTGGCTAAATATTTGCAACTATTTAGCAAATCTAGATGAATACATAATATCCTCGGCACTTCTCAGCCTTGCGCACTCCTATTTGGATAACGATTACTACCTCAAAGATTTAACAGGAAAATTTTTAGCATTTTGCAAGATATTACGTATATTCAATTCAAGTTACCGGGTCGGATGGTGCAGTGGTACACAGTCCGGGCCGTTCTCCCACGAAGAATCTGGGTAGCTTGGACACATGCCCCATTTGAGACAGGAGGAAGCTGGTTCAAATCCAGCAAGACCCTCACACCACTTTTCTCGCGGTGATATTGTATTCGTAAGATGTCGAAAGCATGTTCAGATAACAACAGGTTTTTCTCGCTTTTCCCTATTGTGAGTATCCACGGAAGAGGGTAAACGTCTTAAGTCGTTATTCTCGTAATGGTACCTGCAAATGAAATCTGAGTATGAGTGTTCCAAACGTCAAACAGTGTCATACTGCGTTACATACATATTCCGCAATCATTTGCGTCACAGCCTCAGGATGCATACGAAAAAATGATTTTAGAAAAAAAAAATCAATTTACCGCAAATTCTATTGGCTAATTAATATAATTTGAATCACATTATCCTCTTGCACACCAAAATCAACGAATATTGTGGAATTATAAAAGTTGATGGTCAAGCACAACTAGCTAGTTAATCTCAACGGGAAGAAGTTACAAACCTCAAAAGGGTTGAGAGAAATGAGTTGGGCGAACGTCTTTTTGATATACCCAGTATTATTATTTGTTATTGCAAGCTATTTTGTACAGGCCAGCTTGGGATAGTTAAAAGGAGCCCGTAGCCCGATTTGTAGTGTTGAGTTTACTCGATAATATACACGTTATCACAACCAAATACTTTACCATTTCCATTTCCACTTCCAGACGACCCTACAAGATTCATAATCTAACAAATGTCTCTATATCCAGCTCCTCTATCGATGCGCTTCACAGTATATCGAACTTTATGCTCTACATATAAGCTATCTCGCGAGCTTTACCTGCCTCCTACTGATCTCTGATACCTCCTGCACCTCTTGAAAATCATATAGCTGTTGTACTAAACTCTTGCCTTCACTTACGTTCCACTTCGATCTACTCTTACGTGCTGTTTTTGGGAAGTGGCAAAAAATAGAAGAGGAGGGATCCTCATCTGCCTCTGTAATAAAAGGCGCTGCAGTACCTGATGAAAGCTTCAACGCTTCATATTCATGCAAAGAAGGATCATGTAGAGTCCAAGATTCACCATGACCTTTTGCTTTTGGAGGGAGCTTGATTTTGCTGCCTTCAGGTTGACCTTTCCCCTTAACAGTTTCAGGTTCGAGAAAAATAAGGCATTCGAGGTGAGAATGCTCTCCTTCTCTTCACTGATAGTGCCGATGGGTTGTATCAGTGAGTTTGATTGTACCATGATTGCTTTCTATAGTACTTATTTTATGGAACTATGGAAGCCCCATGCTTTGCTCCATTGTACAGTAACTGTTAAAATAAATGGATGGAAGTCTAGCGATTAGAGGTGTCAATCTCTAGAGTAATAAATCTTAAGTATAATACTGGAGAGCTTGAGAATAGTTTGTCTGTCAAAAAGTGTATTATATTACTTGTGTTACATCTCAGCGGTACCTAAGCGCTGAGTTCCCTTACTACGCTGTTGCTAAGCAAGTACGTCTCATTCATCTTGAGTTCCCTGATCGAACACTGAGTCATAGTGAAACCTTATGCAAGGTTTCCGGAGACCTCGACTTCTAGCGTGCGTCGAGTTACTTCCGAGCATGCCCGCCACCAGATTTCATCCTTGGTGGATTGCACTAAAGATCCTTACTAATACCAATGTGATATTGTAGATGGTATGCTAGCTGCAGTCTACAGTCTAGTAATTGATTGACTCGTGTCACACTTTCTAACAGTAACACGCTAATAGTACAGTATCCAAGAGCTTATTTGGCAGTTCTGCTTTCTCTTCTAAAAATTTTAACAAGTCGAAAGGATGAACAAAACTAAAAACGTCTTGGAAAAGTTGTATCTTGATCGCATGACGGAGTTTCATCTTCTGCTTAGTGGTTTGTCGTCTAATATTGCGCTGTTGGTCTTCCCAAACATGACAAAGAGCGTCAAAAATATATGCTTCACCTTTTTTATCTGCTATCATGTTTGAAGTTGTATAGTAAAGTTGATTTCAATGATAATTGAATGTAAAATTTGCTTAGTCAAATTTTGTCCAAAGGGCACAGTTCCAGTTTGAATTCATAGTTTATCACCGAAGTCACGGTTCATCTGTAGCACATAGATTCTGATGTGTTGCGAGCATTGATATAGACATGTAATCCAAAATCGCGTTGCTAAGGAAATAAGATACAGCCTATCATATGCAGCAAAAATATGATTTGGGCACGCAAGGCTGAAAAGTGTCGAAGATATCACGTGCTTATATAGATTTAGTAAAAAAGTCATAAGATTTAGCCAAACCCAAAATTAATTCGTGACAGAAAATAATCAGGAATGTTATAGTGCAGAAGACATCGCCAGAATCACACAATGGATTCTCGAAGCAGGTTGGCTTGAACAGTTCCGGCTCGTGAGGGATGTTGAAGCCACAATAGCAGCAAATAAACTAAGCCGGAAACGCAGAGGGGTAGGTTGAACAAAGGGGGATAGGGATCCACAATGGGCATTGCAGATTTATCGCACTTCCTGAAGGTAAGTCAATGACTAAAAACAAATAAAGAAACAATAAAGGTAGGTTTAGGGGGTTTTCACCGAAAGGTTTCCCCTCATGTACATAATATAGTTGATAGTACCTGGATGGGCCACAAGAGCTCCATATCAGGGTAATGAAATCAAATTCAAATCAGGAATGTTACACGTAAATTGCCAAAATGGTAAACATAAGGTGCTAAATCGTTAGACGTAAGGCGTCTTCCAGATAATAATCAGATCTACAATGATCAGTAACGGTTGCTACCTGAGAGGGCTAGCAACCTATCCACGATGTCGTTTCTCTTCGTATCCGTATATGTGCATAAACAAAATTGATTTGCAGCGCAGCGTCAACACAACGAGTCAACACCATCGATAATTAATTACCTAGAGGATCAAAAAAGATGAAACATGATCGCTGCAAAATATTTACATGTATAGTCTTTGATTAAAAGTTTTGAAATTAATACCTATCAGTCAAAATTTCTGTTCTTCAGTGTGAAACGCTATCTAATTCCTCCGATCTCGAAAACTACATCGTCCTCTGTTGCTTTTATGCCGCGTCAAGTCGGTTGGTTATGTCGACTGGGGCTTGCGCATCGATGATTAACAGGTCGTACTATTACACTGGAAGTTAGCCTAATATTTGAAAGTTGAATAAAGGTCAACACACTGTTAGACTGGTGTTCATGAATCTTATCATCGGCTACTTCAACATATCTTGCCTACTGCTGCTATTCTTTTCTTTTTAGAACTAGGTCATTTGTCACTACGTCAACTTCTACTGCTGTAGGCGTTTTTTGGTGTATGATTGATTTGAAATTCTTCATGTTGTCACTTGAACCCTTTCGATCGTGACAGTAGTTACTGCACGGTTTTCCCCCTTTTCGACTGCATCAATCTCGTTTTTTTTCAAGAGATTGTTAAATTTGCAGGAATAAATCTTAGGTTCTTAAAATTGACAGACTAATTTTTTAACGGTGGTATTTATCAATTGTGGATTTGAGTTCGAGGTTGAGCTAATCCAAGGCGTATGAGCACTTGGGTGATATGTTTATTTACATATATGGAGACGGAGACAAACGACACCGTGGATCAGTTGCTAGCCCTCTCAGGTAGCAACCGTTACTGATCATTGTAGATCTGATTATTATCTGGAAGACGCCTTACGTCTAACGATTTAGCACCTTATGTTTACCATTTTGGCACCTTACGTATAACATTCCCGAAAAAAATGTCGATAAAACGACCGAATGTTGGGGTAGCGCAGATCGTTATATTAAGGGCTCGACTATAATGTTATCTTTTTTTTTAATTCATATTGTAATCAGCCTATTAGCTATGACAAAAGATTAAAATACATTTTGTGTCTTCAACCGTTTTTCCCTGCATCCGTAAATGCGGTGAACTCATATCACTTTGGCACTAGTCTTGGCTTATAACTTAAGACTACAGTACAATTTCGCTATAGCAATGTGGGGCAAAACTTAACCAAGGCTCCTGATTGGAGGATTTAATTGAATTGGCCAATCGGGAGCCTTGGTTAAGTTTTGCCCCACATTTTTATAGCGAGATTGTACTGTATCCAACATTAATTTCGACCAGTGGTTTCGCTCCTGAGCAAACATTTGGCAACACAATACAGTCGTCCCTCTCTGACTCGATAGTGGGTCCCGGTATAAGTATTGAAAATATTCATTGTAAATTAGACTTTTATATTTGCAACACTTACCCTTACAGGTCATTTTCCGTGCAGGGGTAAGTATTGCAAATATAAATGGTTGAATTTCAATGAATATTTTCAACACTTATACTGGGACCCACTATCGAGTTAGAGAGGGACGACTGTACGCTTATTTTTTTCCCCTTTAATATTTCACATTGGGATGGGGGTGTGGAAATAAAATTATATTGACTAGTATAGTGACATCCCAGAGGCGAAATCTGGCGCCATATTACTAAGTCTTGCCAGAAGGTATTTATTTTAAATCATTTTAGTTTACACAGCCTGAGGCTATGACGCGCATGATTACAGAAAATTCGAATATTTTGCAGAACGTCTCAATTTGAGGTCTGGGTGTCACAGGCTGTGCCTATTTAGGTTGGAGCCGGAGTTTATCCGGTTGCCTTGGAAACGGCATTCCTGGTTTGACTGTGATTAGAACAGTTAACACGAACGCGTAACTGCTTATGTAAATATCAAATGCGACGCGCGTATTTAGACAAGTCGATCACTCAACTTTGTATTCCTCTCCTTAGATAGAATTTAGATATTTTATAACATACGAAAGCGAGTAGCTACCGTATCAGTCCTGCTACACTGGAGCACTCATACTAAGATTTCATTTGCAAATACCACTACGAGAATAACGCCTTACGGTATGTACTCTCTTCCGTGAATACCCATCATAGGGAAAAGCGAGAAAAGCCTGTGGTTATCTGAGCATGCTTTCGTCATCCCACGAATACAATATCACCGCGAGAGAAGTTGTGTGCCGGTCTCGCTGGATTCGAACTAGCTTTCTCCTGTTTCAAGTGGAGCATGTTTCCAAGCTACCCAGACTCTACTCTGGAGAACGGCCCGGAAGGTGTACCAGTGCACCATCCGACCGCTGCCTAAAGGTATTGTAGCCAAGACTATTCGAGACCGATGTTACAAATATGGCAAACCTGCAACGCGGGGGCTAAGAGCGTGAGACACTTCAACACAACTACATACATTGAAAAACTTACATTTCAACAACTACATGCTCATTTAACTCCAAATTGAAACATATAATACATTAAAAGTTAATCTCTCATTGTGCAACTTCTGATAGTGTGGCCTTGTTGCCCACAGTCACTACATGTAGGTGCTCTCTTTTATGGCCGAAGTGCCTCCTCTATAGTTTGGGCTTCAACTTGCTCTTGCTCAACCATTTTCTCTGCTTCAGCTCCAAACAAGGTCTTGTGTAACTTGAAGGTCTTCCTCTTCCTCTTCCACCTAATGTGCATCTCGTCATTTATCCTTTGGAGTGTAGAAACTTATGATTGCATCAGAATTGCTGAGTTGGCCATAATCCCAGCTCTTTTAGCAAGACTAGTTGTAGGGGACAGTTCCTGTGAGTCCAGCTTTAGTATCTTTCTGACTAGAACCTCATCTTCATTCAGTGTGATTTTCTAGTTGCGTGAATATAACACCCTCTTGAAGTTCCTCTATTAACTCTCCTATAAGGATGACTTTCGAGACATTGCATGCCTTTGCAGCAGCTGAGAAGGAAAGTAATAGACGAGATTCGATAGCAGACATTGCAAGGAGTATGCTGCCTTCGTTGGAGCTGATTTGAGTAAGTGGTGGAGTCATTGTAGCGTGTCAAGGACAAGGATGAGAAGGATAGATCTTGGAGAAACGCGTCTCACGCCCTTGTCCCCCCGCGTTAATTTAATGTTTGCATAACAAGACCTCAGATGTACTCGCATTCGTAAGACTCAACCGTACTCGGACTTGCCGATTCACTTTTTCAAGATCTAGGTTGGTGTTCATCATGTCCATCCGAGCCGTGACAGGAAACGCGGCAACATCTTCGAACTTCGAATCCACCCGATCTCGACTAGCAGAGGCAGCAAGTATTATCACTTATGGAGGCTTATCTCACGACTCAGAATCGGATACATCATCACCAAGTGTGAATACACCAGAGGATATTAACAGTGCCTTAGATCTTTACGCCTCCCAATTTCGAGCAGGCCAGCCATGCTCACTCTCTGGCATTGCCTTTCGATCTTTTGCTCTTGGGATTACTTTTGCGCTATCATTAGCCCTCACCTTCATCCTTATCTATCAAAAAATTCCAATCTGGAGGTTACCCTTCTTCATATCAACCCTCAGTATCTTTCACTTTCTGGAATTCTGGACCACAGCCCGAGCAAACACAACTGCTGCAAAATCGGCCTCGTTTCTCCTAACGAGAAACGGCGCTGCATACAATATAGCCCACTCGTGTGCTCTACTCGAGATGACTGTCAATTATGTATTTTTTCCACGCACTGTCTTACCAGCCTGGACACAATGCTTCAGGATTTACCTCGGACTTCTTCTTGTCATACTCGGACAAAGTACCAGATCAGCTGCGATGCTTACTGCTGGTCCCTCCTTTTCTCATCTCGTTGTAAATCATAAACGTAACACACATGTCCTCATTAAGCATGGTGTTTATAGTATTTTACGACACCCAAGCTACTTTGGATTCTATTGGTGGGCAATTGGAACGCAACTGGTCAGCGGAAATACAATTTCATTGATTGGCTATGCAGTAATCCTCTTCTGGTTCTTTAAAACGAGGATTCTAGGAGAAGAGAAGCTCTTGGTGAAGTTTTTCGGACAGGAGTACATTGATTATTCTAAACAAACCGTAGTTGGTATTCCAGGCTTAGGTTGAATAGCGACTGGTCGATCCGGCAATGAGCTGGAGATATCTATTAAAACTCATCTTAATTTGCCCCAGAAATTACTTCAAGTTTGAGTCTCAAAAAGATTCTAGCATATCAAAAATATCTGCAACTGAATAAGCCATGCAAGTATATATTCCTTTGAGAATACTCTTGGCGCCGCAACAAACTTGCAAATGAGCTAATCTTACTTTTTGCTTCTTCGGAACGCCCTGGACATACCATAAATATATCAACCAAATATTTCTACAAACAATCTTGCGGTAAAGTAGCTTGCTTTTCAATAAACTCGTCCTACTTTAAAATGACATCGTCATAGAATGTGATTAGTAACCCAGAACAAAGAGTTTTATTTTCTGATTTTAGCTCCAGTCCTTATCGCCGTAATTATAAAGACTATGGACTCATGTAATGAATATCCCATTTATCACGTGACTCCCTGTGCATATACCTAGCTAGATCGCATCAATAATAGATCACTAGTCCACCTTAACAGGTTATGACCCTCTATCACTTCCGCTACGCGACCACTCATCCAGTCATTGACATACCTCATATGCTCTCGTGTTGATACCATATCGTAAAAGATTAGCATCGCCACTCTCGCAATATCACTATGCCAAACGACGATGAGAAGTCCTCTCCTGAGGCACCTCAAGATCTAGTAATACTAGACATTACTTTCGCCACAGCAGATGAAATTGCTGACTCTATCAAAGAGTCTAACAAGAAAACTGAAGTATGGACTCTATCGGATCGTTTGAAAAGTATCGCAGAAATGTCACCAATACCAAAGCTGAAAAGTTCGAATTGGCGTCACTATTATGAATCCGTCCAAACCCTACTTTCTCTTTCACAAACATCCGCGGTATTCCTGGAAAACCCACCATCTAACAGAGCCATCAAAATGTGGTCGCTCTGGCGGTCATAGAAACTGAAAGAAACTGCACCGCACATTCAGACTGCACCCAGCGACATAGCAAGAAACATACTTAATGAAATTACTATAGCATCACAAGCTCATGCCTATACTTCTGTTCTCAATTTCACTGCTCGGTTCTGGAACTTTAAACCAAGTAGCAACATGACCTCCCATGCCTACATAAAAGAATTCCAAAAGCGACTACACGAACTTCGAGAACATTCAACAGTTAGTCCTGACGTACAGGCACAAATTAGGAACATTTTATTATTTCACATCAACACAACACGGCCAGACCTCGTGTCCCGCTGTAAAAATCCAACTCTAGAAAATACGCTCTCTGAATGCCTGGCAAGCACATCCGGTGACAGACAGTCAAGTAGGACCAAAAATGACTCTGGAGTAAAATGTAGCTATTGTCAAATCCTTGGCCACTCCGTTGATGAATGCAGGAAAAAGAAAAGAGCAGAAAAGGAACATAAGAAAAACATGGGAGGATCAAAAATTTTATCTGTAAATAAACCCTCTCATTCATCGTATTACCAACTAGATACCGCAGCAGACGTACACGTCTCTGGTAACAAAGAAGATTTCTCCTCCTACTCTAAATCCTCACAGCTAATTGGTGTGGCTGGAGGCGGCCAAGTAACCACTGATGGACACGGTGACATCTTCCTGCCCACCGCCGATGGTAAACTTGAGATACTCAGCGGTGCCATCCATCTCCCAGGTGAAACTACTCGTATACTCTCTACACCACAGCTCGAAAAACAAGGATTCTCTATTCATTGGCCGGAAAATTACCGAGATATTGAACTTCTAAGACCAGATGGCTCAATCTGTGCATACTTTCGACGAGAAGCTGGAAAACTGATCTATAAGCCTCGATCAACAGACTCAGTGAAATCCGTAAGCAATTCCACAAAACGTAATTGGCACATTATACTTGGTCATCCCGGCAAGAAAGCTCTCACTGCAGCATTAGCAGACGCCAAAATCAAGGGATACAAACCTCCAGAAAACTGTGAAACATGCATCAAGACTAAAATTACAGTGTCCAAAGGTAAGAGCTCTCTCAGATCTGCAACGTGTTTCGCCGAAATAGTACACATGGACTTAGTAGGTGGCCAAAAATCACTTTCACCTGTAGCGACAGACTCATCCGTCCCCAACGCTACATGGTTCCTCCTCGCTGTCGATGAGTACACATCATGGAAATGGGCCTGGCCCATTTACTCTAAGATGTGACGGCTGTTCAGCCGATTGTAAACCTGTAGCCAACGATGGTTATCGCAGGCATGTACTATCATGCAGATCATGGGTACATAAGGCAAGATCACTAATAATAGAGATTAGCGACTGCATTATGCAAGGGTCCTAGATTGTACAAGGATCTATAATCAGGGCTATAGCATGACTAGGTAATCAGGGTTTGGCTTGAACTGACTGATACTAATTATAAGTTTGTATCCTTGATTTTCAATAATTACTCACGGGTGATGTTCGAAGCTGAACAATGGGAAGGAAACACAGAACTTGTATATAGAGGATTGTTCGGAACCTAAGTTAGCGTTTCTTCTTCATAGTGAATTATTAACAAACATTACTCATACAAGTGCTCATTGCCTCATATAGTTAATCTGTGACATATAATTCACTATCTTAGGACTACGTTAGACACGACGATAAATACGACAATAAATACGACAATAACTACGACGAGACGACAACGAGACGACGATAGAGAAAACAGTGGATAAGACGATATACACGACGTTAGACACGACGGTAGACACGACGGTAGACACGACGATAGACGCAACTTAGGATACGACGGTGTATAGAAGATAGGCACGACAAAGAATATAACAAAATGCAAGTGGCGCGAGAAATTTCGGATAAAACACGCAGAGCTCACTGGAAGTCAGCCGAACAAATTGAGAGACTTTGTCTAGAGAATCGATGTTTTAGATGTGAGCAACAGGGCTGCTATGCAAGGGTTTGTGCTCTCCTTCCAATTGGAGGGATTGCCCACGAAAAAGATGTTGCTCGTCCCAGAGATGTATTGTTAGATCTTAATGGCTACCCTCTACGAGCCAAGTGGAAAATAAGAGAACAAATTTTCAAACTCAAAACAGAATGTCGTTGTTATCGATGCGAACGACAGGGCTGTAGTACCAAAATATGTGCCCAGCTCCCAGCAATTAACCCTAAATTCAGACAGTATAGAAGCATTTTATCAAAATAAGAAATAAATGACAAAAAAAATGATACCAAAATGGTTTGTCAGGAAATAAGCGACGGGAATTATGAGTCTAATATACCATTGTGTTCTTCGAGTAAGCATCTAATAAGAAAAGCAACAACTAGGGGACAGGAATCTAGGATGGACACAAACCCGTTTTTGGTCAACGCGCTGATCAACGATTTGACAATGGTGCAGGCGTTGGTGGATAATGGTTGTTTGTGTTCAGGAATTATTGACGATTCACTGGCAACCAAATTAGATCTACCCCGCGAAGCAATTGCTCCACGACCTCTTCAGACGGCAGAGAGCTCTTCGAAAGAAAGATCTGTGGTGAAAGACATAACATATGTTTCTGTTGATCTTGATGGGAATGTGACAAAGAAGCTGTGGCTATATATTGTTCCCTGCAGCACGCATCAGATGATCCTCGGGAAAAAATGGCTCGAAGACCAGGATGCTGTGATCCACTCCAAGGAGCAACGCTTAGAACTTCGAAAATGTGGCACGTCAATATACAGCGTGAAGTGTTGGCGGCAAAAGTTCTTGGGAGTTAAGGAGCCTAGGGCAGCCTCTATAGATATTTTGTCTTCAATGGTCAAAACGCTTCCGATCTGCAAGGCTTCTTTGGAAGATATAAATAAGGCACTACGCACGAAGCCCGACTTATCAATAGAAGAAGCTAAAGCACGGTTACCAGATCAAGTGAAAGATTTTGCACACCTGTTTGCAGACGATCATGGAGCGAACGACTTACCACCACTTCGTGGTACTTTAGATCATGCCATAAATTTACGTCATGAAGATGGGAAGCCCTTGCAACCTCCATGGGGGCCTTTGTACAATATGTCAAGAGAAGAGCTGTTGATTCTGTGGAAAACGTTGACAGAGCTTCTGGCAAAAGGATGGATACGACCGAGTAGTTCAGCGGCTGCATCTCCAGTACTTTTTGCAAAAAAACAAAATGGTGGGTTACGTTTTTGTGTGGATTATCGGGGTTTGAATGCAATTACAGTGCCGGATCGATATCCATTGCCACTGTTTAAGGAAACTTTGCGACAGCTATCAAAAGCGTGATGGTTCACGAAGCTAGACGTTAAATCGGCATTCCACCGCGTAAGAGTTCGAGAAGGGGATAAATGGATGACGGCATTTCGTTGTCGGCTAGGGCTATTTGAATGGCTGGTGACACCTTTTGGCCTAGTTAACGCACCAGCCTCGTTTCAAAGATACATAAACGAGCACCTAAGAGAGCATTTGGATCTTGATGCGACGGCTTATGTTGATGATATCCTGGCATACACAGGCGGTAGTGAGCAAGGACACTGGGAAACTTTTTGTAGTATACTCAGGAAACTCGAAATAGCTGGACTTTAACTTGACTTGGATAAGTGTGAATTCCTTTGCAAATGGGTCAAATATTTGGGATTCACTGTAAAGGCTGGTGAGGGTGTTGCAGTTGATCCAATTAAGGTCAAAGCAATTCAAGAATGGAGTGCGCCAACAACCGTGAAGGGCGTAAGGTCCTTCCTAGGATTTGCTAATTTCTATCGGTGTTTTGTTGAAAGATTCTCTGAAATCGCGGCGCCTTTAACAGCATTAACAAAGAAAGGTTCTGAATGGCGATGGGGTCGTGACGAAAGCAGAGCGTTCGAAGAGCTGAAAGAAATCTTTGCATCGGAGCCAGCTTTAGCGCAATGGGATCCAGAGCGCGATACCATCTTAGAAGCTGACAGTTCCGGTTATGCGGTTGGAGGGTGTCTATCGCAAGTTGATTAGCAAGGACAAATACGTCCGGTAGCCTATTTTTCGAAAAGGCTCAATAGTGCAGAGGCAAATTACCCAATTCACGACAAAGAAATGCATTCAATTGTGGCTTGTTTACAAGAATGGAAACCAGAGCTAATATCGGTAGCTAAGCCGTTTAAAATTCTGAGTGACCATAAAAATCTAGAGTATTTCATGACTAAGCGACTTTTGAATGAACGACAAGTTAGATATAATGATGTCCTGCAACAATTTCGCTATACGTTTGAATGGCGACCGGGGAACAACTGTGAGCGACCGGATGCTTTATCTCGACGCGATCAAGATAAACCTGTTGGCTTTAGCGACGAAAGAACAAGAGGGCGTATAATGCAACTGCTACCCTCTGTGCAGGCACATCCAGCAATTATAGAGCCTATTGTAGGAGAAGGTGCTGACGGCTTACAAGCTGATCCGGCTGCTTTGGCTAGATTATTTGAGGATAAGGAAGTAAAGGCGTTGTGGAAGATAGACGTTGAGTCAGATGAGGATTGGCGAAGAGCACGGGATGCTGTGCGCAATGGGGAACGAGGTTTCCCACCAGACTTGGCATTCAAACTTAGTGCTAATATAGCCGAGTGCACGGTAGCGGCAGATGGAGTTCTTCGGGGTCGAGAAAATAGAATTTGGGTTCCAAATTTCGAGCCCTTACG
Source organism: Podosphaera xanthii (assembly GCA_028751805.1). Lineage (NCBI taxonomy): Eukaryota > Fungi > Ascomycota > Leotiomycetes > Helotiales > Erysiphaceae > Podosphaera > Podosphaera xanthii. Next base: position 1,587,348 of record JAPWIX010000007.1, read on the forward strand.
TACGGCTATAATGCAGAGAATACACGATAGCTATCTGAGCGGCCATCCGGGTAAAGATACAATGGTTGGAATGATTTTGCGTCGGTGGTTTTGGCCGAAATTGAGGGACTCGGTTCGGCAATTTATACGTAATTGTGACGTGTGTGGGCGAACAACGGTATGGCGGGAGGCAAAAGCCGGGTTCTTAAAATCACTTCCGATTCCAGAGCGCATTGGTAGCGATTTAACCATAGACTTTATCACTGACCTCCCCGAGTCCGAAGGGTGCACAAATATCATGGTGATTACGGATCGACTTTCCAAAGACATATTTATTTTTGGAACCAATTCTATGATAGCGAACAATTGCGCAAAAGTTTTCGTCGACCGGTATTATCGATACTTTGGTTTCCCACGCTATCTTACTAGCGATAGGGGAAGTGATTGGCTCAGTCATTTTTGGACGACATTTTGTAAATTAACCGGCATTACCCAGCAACTAACCACGGCTTATCATCCACAATCAAATGCGAGCGAACGAGCAAACCAAGAAATTTACAAGTATCTACGAGCATTTAAATGCTACGCTCAAAGTGATTGGATAGATTTGCTTCCGATGGCACAGCTGGCCTTAAATAGTCGTCCTCACTCAGCGATTGGAGGGATGAGTCCGTTTTTCTTGCGACATGGTTACGACATGGACCCTTTGATGGAACCAACTCCGTTAGCAAAAAATGAGTCGCGTCATCCCGGACGCCTATCAGCTATGACATACGTTCAACGGTTAAAGGATGCGCAAGAGTTCGCACAAGCCTCAATGGCCTCGGCTCAACAAAGATACGAGCAAAATACAAATAGGCTTCGTCGCCAGCCAGAGAGGTTCAAGGTAGGAGACAAGGTATGGTTAAATCTGCAGAATGTTAAGACGCCACAACTCTCAAAGAAGCTCGCATGGCAACACGCGAAGTACGAGGTAACAGCCGTTCCGGATGCACTCACGGTTGAATTGAACGTGCCTGGAAATATACACAAACGTTTCCACGTTGAGTTGATTAAAAGGGCAGGCACTGACCCATTACCTAGCCAAATTTGCGATGACGCTCAAAACCCACCCATGGTTGATAGTTTAGAAGAATTGGAGTATGAAATCGAGTCGATCATACGAGCTAGAACTGTTCGTCGCGGACGTGGATCATTTCGACAAGCTCTCGTGAAATGGGTTGGATGGATTGAACCAACTTGGGAGCCGGTTGAACATGTCAAAGATACTAAGGCGTTAGACGAATTTGAAAAGAGATATGGACCCATCAAAACCCATGATGGGCCGCCACAAACTGACGCTGGTACGTTTATTGGGCCCGCGGAGAAACATATCGCAGAGGTACGGAGGTCAAGACGAAAAAAAAGGAGAAATGACACAACAACCCTGAAGAGAAAGAAAGGGAATTGTGACGGCTGTTCAGCCGATTGTAAACCTGTAGCCAACGATGGTTATCGCAGGCATGTACTATCATGCAGATCATGGGTACATAAGGCAAGATCACTAATAATAGAGATTAGCGACTGCATTATGCAAGGGTCCTAGATTGTACAAGTATCTATAATCAGGGCTATAGCATGACTAGGTAATCAGGGTTTGGCTTGAACTGACTGATACTAATTATAAGTTTGTATCCTTGATTTTCAATAATTACTCACGGGTGATGTTCGAAGCTGAACAATGGGAAGGAAACACAGAACTTGTATATAGAGGATTGTTCGGAACCTAAGTTAGCGTTTCTTCTTCATAGTGAATTATTAACAAACATTACTCATACAAGTGCTCATTGCCTCATATAGTTAATCTGTGACATAAGAAAACAGTTCCCACCAAAATTCGACAATTTCTAGAATACCTAAAAACAAATCACAGTCAAACACCAAAGATACCCCACACAGACAGTGGCACTGAGTTCTCCATCGCAGAGCTACAAGAAATTCTTCTCAATTGCGGGATTATGTGGCACAAATCCTCATCACGTGCACCAGAACAAAACGGCATAGCAGAAAGAGCGGTGCGTACAGTAACAGAAAAAATGAGAGCACTTCACTTGCAATCAGGCATAACAGTACAACTGTGGCCACTAATACTCAATGCTGCCATAAATATTCTCAATGCCACGCCCAATAAAATAGCTCCTAAATCACCATATTATGCCGCTTATCACCGATTGCCAGACATCAAACGATTTTATCCCTTTGGCTGTCGCGCCTACTGGCTAGACCCTGATCGTAATAAACTCAATTCAAAAGCCAAGGAAGGCATTTACGTCGGCACAGAATTCTCCACAGGACATATTATTCTCAACCCACAATACAACAAGATCATTGTTCGACGAGACATTCGAGTTCACGAAAACGTCTTCCCACTTCAACAAAAAGTTTTATCTTTTCACGCTTCAAACCGTAGAATAATTCAAACTGCCTTAAACGGACCCAACGCTGAACCCTGGAATCAAGTCATGGATCTTGAAATGGAAAACATGGCCAGAAATATAGTCTAGACATTAGTACCTCGCTCTGAAGCAAACGGAAACGTAATGACCGGAAGATGGATACTCAAAGAAAAACATGACGGACAACTCAAAGCAAGATGGTGCGCTAGAGGGTTTTCGGAACCATTTGCCGAAAACACATATGCCGACGTACTGCCACCAGCAACACTACGAATGTTACTGGCCTTTGCATCCCTAAAACACCTCCACATACGTCATGTGGACATAACTGCAGCCTTTTTACATGCTGATCTAGATACTCCTATATATATTGAACAACCACATGGCAAAGAAAAGTCGGGAAACTTAGTCTGCAAACTTCAAAAGGCAATATATGGACTCAAAACAGCACCAAGAAGATGGCAAGAAAAACTCCGCAATGTACTCCGTCATAATAACTTCGAACCATTTAAAAACGATCCAAACGTCTTCCGCAATGATGATACAATAATATCCACGTATGTCGATGATTTTATGATTATTTCCCCATCCCTAACAAAAATTCGTCAATCCATCGAAACCCTAGCAAATGCTTTTCAAGTTAAAGACTTGGGAAATCTAACAAAATTCCTGGGCATCAATGTAGATAGAAAACCGGACGGCATTCGAATTAACCAAGAGGATAAAATAACTACACTTTGCGAAGATATAGGCATGCTTTACTGTAAAGGTGCTTTCACACCGATAGCGGATGATAACATCATTGATGCCAACCCATCCCAACTATGTACTGAAGAAGAGGCAACCAAGTACCGTTCGGCTGTAGGCACATTACTACACATCGCTAACATGACTAGACCTTGTTGTAATTAGTGGGTCCATAACTGCATCAGTAACAGGGGGTAGCCTAGTCATTGCTTAGTACCACTAAAGTCGCTTAAAGTCGCTTAGAGTTTAACAGTTGTAGTCTTCTATATTCTAGCACTTTCTAGCAACATCCACAATGCCTACGCTGTATTGTAGAGCCTCTATCAGTTTCCCTTATATTCTATGGCTATCATGGAAGCACTGGGGAACAAGGGTGGATTTTCTTGTATATATTAGGGCCCTCCCAAGCGGATGTAAAAGTAGAAGAAATAGAATAATCAATTTACCTTACAGCCTTAGATCATCATATTCTTGTCTGCTGAAAGCCTTCTCTACACGGTATTCTTCACAAGGTGACGTCTCTCCCTATCCATCTACATAGCTTTCAATAGACCTGACATACAGTATGCTGTTAATCGGCTGTCTCGCTATGTTCACAATCCCTCACAGAATGGCATGTTGGCCCTTAAACATCTAATACGCTATACCTCACGAACAAAATCCGCATCACTTCTATTTCCCAGTTATGGAACCATACAACTCACAGCCTCCTCTGACAGCAGCTGGGGAAATATCACTTCATCCAAAGGTACATCAGGTATTCTATTTCTGATTAACGACACACCAATCGCTTGGTGGTCCAATAAACAAACAGTTACTGCACAAAGTACTTGCGAAGCAGAGTATGCAGCACTGGCAAAGCTAGCAGTGGCAGCACAATGGATACGACCACTATATGAAGAACTGTTCCTCACAAACAGTACCCCGATTATCACAGAAATTGACAACACCGCAGCTCTTATCACAGCTAATTCCACTAAAATTCCAGCCCGAAACCGACACTTTCTTATGAGGCAAGAAACAGTGCGCGAAACCGTCAAGAATAATCTAACAAAACTAAACTACACTCCCACAGATGATTGCAAAGCCGACGGACTGACGAAAGCACTCCAACGACTAAAACATAACACCTTTTGCTCGCACATTAAACTAGACTTAAAGCATACAGCTTTTGGGGGGGTGTAATGAATATCCCATTTATCATGTGACTCAATGTACATATACCTAGCTAGATCGCATGAATAATAGAACACTAGTCCACCTTAACAACTCATGTTAACGGCTGAATAATTGGCTAAGATCAGCCTAAGTTGGTTTCAATAAATGAGCCCTGCTTGAATAGTAACAATAGCGATCAAAAATGCGCAATAATACTGCCTTGCTGGGTAAATCTTACAATAACCATACAAGAAATACATGAAAATTAATTATTGTAGATTCAAACGAATTCTCAGTCACTTCTCTATAGATGTGATATTTTTTCCCATGAAAATTATGATTAATTATACAAATCGCAGGGTCCATTGTCTCTACTGTCTATTGCGTACTTTTGATCGCATAATTTCGTCACGGGGTAGAACCTGCATTAATACCCAACTGCGCCGTAAACTTCAATTATTTGGCCTGCATAAGTAATTGAAATGCTTCTATTACATCCCTACATCATTTTTACACTACTTGATGCCATTCTTTTCTGATATTTTCACGGTGAGAAAACTTCCACAGCATCAGATATCATCTTTCATTACCTTACTCAATGTAGGTAAAAAGGAACTAGAATTAGTAGAAATATTAGGTTGTCATCGATGACTTTTTCCGATACCTAGCTACTGTGAATCGAGCCATACATTTCAGCGTGTGCAAGGATGACCACGGAAGCTCACATCTCGAGACAAGCGAGCTCTGGCTCGTTTGGTAGCTAATGGTAGGATCAAAACAGCAGAAGAGGCGTCGAAGAAAATAAATTTGGAAAGAGGAGGCAAAATTTCCCCCATCACTGTCAAAAGAGCTTTGAGAGAACAGGGTCTGAAGGCTGTAAAAAGGGTGAAGAAACTTAAGCTTTCAAAAGTGTTATAGGTTGATCGGGGATGTGGTGGTGATTGGCGGCTTGTCTAGTGATGGTGCTGTCTTTCGATGGAATAGTCAATGGTGTGAATGGATGGTAAGTACGATATAAATGGTTATACTGAATGCGTATAGTGGATCGAATATCGCCTTGATGGTCACGATGGAGATTATTACTCTTGCTGCCCTGACTATGGCAGTATCTATATACATCTTTCCTCCAATATCAAATATCCGATGCCTACTATGAAACTACAAAGCGAGTTCTATTATTGTATAAAGAAGATGTTATACATGACTCATTAGTTTCAGCAACTCTGTCACTTGGCACGTTATCCATAAACTCCAAACTCCAGATATCCTTGAGTCATAACCGTGTCAGCACAACAAAAAGCTTACAGGCAAGCTCAGTTGCAGTGGGTATTAGATCATGAAAATTGGACCATCGAAGATTGGAAAAAGGTCATTTGGTCAGACGAAACCAAGATCAACAGACTTGAAAATTATAGCATCAGATATGCCTGGTTTAAGGGCCCAAAAATTCATCTCGCGAAGTGGTTGAAAAGACGCTGAAGTTTGAGGGCGGCAACGTGATGATTTAGGAATGTATGTCCTGGTTTCGTGCCAATTTGATGAGTCGCGTAGTCGGCAGAATGAACTCAGATCAAATAATAGGCATTCTGAGTACTTTTTGATTCCAACTGTCGATGAAGTCGCAAGCAATCTCTTTTCCCGCGACAGAAACAACGTTATTTTTCAACAACGACCTGAAACATACAACCAGGGCCTCAAAGAATTGGCCAGCAACTACGGGTAGAATCACCATGAAATTATAAGGGGTCTTAAATTAAGTATTATTCGCGACTAACTCAGAGCTAGATACAAAGAAAATCTTGAAGTACAGAATTTAGAGAGCTTGAGAATAGCTTCCTCTTATCCTATCTGGGATTTACCCGCGTTATCCTAACATGACTCGCTTAGCCCTTGTCCCTGTCAATTAACCGAGATTTGACATGACTCTCGCCTATTTTCAGCCTCATTTTAGGAGCTTCTAATTAATCGAACTTATGCAGGAGCCTTGCTTATACTCAGCCACACTAGGGCTCTTTTAATCTAAACGAAATTTTTGCATGAAATGACATAGTCAGGTTTTCGTCCTTTTATATCCCTTAAGTTAATTTTAGGGATTTTTTTAATTTTTTTAATTTTTTATCTGTGTTTGGCCTCAAAGTTGTCCATGGCTATTGTCTCTTGAAAGTCATTTTCAGGGTGCCATGTCGGCTTAGCGTTTCCCGCCCATTTGACTAAGACCTCTTCTCTCTTTCCTCTCCCAATCTTTCTTGTTCTCATCTTTAAGATTTCTTCGACACCATACTCTTGATCTCAGTTTTCCAATATGACTCCGGGTGGTTGAGCATCATCTGTTTGTTGTGATGGGAGAGGTTCGTTATTTGCTGGTCATAAAAGGGATGTATGAAATTTGTGATGGATTCCTTTTGAAGTGTCTAACTCGTAAAAGTGAGGTGAGTTCGGGAATAGTTTCTTGATTGTAAATTTTGCATGCGTCCAATCTAGTTTTTTAGAGGGCCTATCTGTTGATATATTTTTTAGATTAAGCCAAACCTTATCACCAACTTTGTATGAATTTGCTTCTTGTTGTCGATTATTGGCGTACTTCTCTTGCAACTGCTGCGCTACAACAATAGCTGTTTGTGCAAATTCATGTGCTTCTTAAGGCTTTTCTACGACAGTTTGAGCTCTGCTCGCGGGCGACCCTTTGTACAGGGTCTTATTATTAGTTGTTGATATGGGATTGGCATCATACCCATGAGACATTAAAAATGGGCTTATCTGAGTTGATGTGGCAGGTTTATTATTAATCGCCATTTGGGCAAGAGGAATCCAGTTAATCCAATAGTTTTGTTCGTAAGCGACGAATGTTCTAAAGTAGGTCTCAATTTCCTGATTTGCTCTTTCGGTAGAGCCATTGGTTTCCGGATCATAGTGTGAGGGTTAGAACCCTTGTTGGAACTCGGGCCCTGGCCCTTGTATAATTATGCCACTGTCCGTGCATTGCTAGCTTGTGTACATGTACATGTACTAGCTATATTGGACGCTTAGGAAACAGGGATGCAGCTAATAAACTAATGAACCTTCGCTAAAGCGTTGCTGATGATTATCAAAATACATGTACCAAGCGAGATGATGATAGGCATGTGTAAAGATGTTGTAATGGCGTTTAGGCGTTGATGATAATTCTTATAGCTTCGATCTAATTCTGAAGTTTGTACAATCGGTCGTGATGATCTTGGGTTGGTTAGATTCTAGAAGAATATGGAATTGGAAGAAAGGTATATAGGGCTACTTGACTGTATGTTAAACTTCACGCACTTCTTAATTTATTATATTGAACCTCTACTTTGAGTTATTCGAGGACGGGCCTCTCACACATAGCCTGTCGAGAGTCTCTGGTTAATTTAAGTTGTTTAAGAATGGTATTCCAGAAGGCATTGACAAATTGCGGACCTCTATCAGACACAATTGCATTAGGTACCCAATGATGTGGGACGTAATGGGCAAGGAAAATTTTTTTTAGTCCTGCGGCATCAAATTGATTTGGTGGGACAGGTAGTAGAATTACACCCTTGCTTAATCTGTCAGTTATTACTAGAAGGATGGTTATATTATCAGGCCCAGATGGTGGAATTCCAGTTATGAAGTCCATGGAAATCTCTTTCCAGATTTGACTAGGAACAGGTAATGGCTTAAGGAGTCCCTTCTTTTTGTCTCGCCAAATTGTCGTCCGCCCGCAGGTGTCGCAGTTCTTAACAAATCTCCTTGTTTCTTGGTTGAATCCTGGCCAAAAGAACTTTCTTGATACCAACGAGATTGTTGCGTCTCTCCCCGGGTGCCCTGAGAGATAGGAATCATGTATATTCTGAATTACTGCTGTTGTCAAAGGCTCAAATTTTGGTAACCGAATTCTATCCCTGTAATGCATGACATTATCTTCAGAAATGTAACATTCCCCTACTGTCAACCTTAAATTTAATTATCGAGGGAAGATCCTATCTTGGTTATTGACTGCGTTAAAAGCTTTAAGATAGTTATTCCTAGTCTCTTCGGACATAAGTGCTTGCTTCCAGAGATTTTTGAGATCTAGCTCGTCAGGGAATGGGTAAGGAAGCTCCAGTGTCCCCGTGTTATTGATCCAGAGATTATGCGGCAGCAGGGTTCTTTTTCTTGAGATGATTCTTGAGTCTGACGCATCTTTTGGAACGTCTTGTTCTCTTCTTGACAAGGCATCGGGTACGATACTAGCTTTTCCGGGTCTATGTTTCAGTTTGAAGGAGGGCGGAGTAAGCTCCATCCATCTTATCTGTCTCTCATTTAAAACCTTAGTTCCGAATGGTTCCAAGTTTTTATGGTCAGTTAGTATTGTAGATGGTTTCTTTAGCCCCCTTAACTCTCCATTCCATTCTTTAATGCACTTTTTGATTGCTAATAACTCTTTATCATGAATATCGTAGTTACATTCTGCTGGAAGGTGCTTTGCGGAAAAAAATGCAACTGGTCTCCATGCTTTGATAACTGGATCTGACTAAGTTAGCGCGCCACCAACAGCCCAACCAGAGGAGTCTGGTTCAAGTTGAGTATCTAAATCTGGATTGAAGGTTGCCAGCACTGGCTCTTCTATAAATGCTTTTTTAAGAAGTTGAAATGCAGTTTCACATTCCTGATTCCAACTAATTACAGTACTATTCTTGGTCGGATTAGTCAGCGGCTTTGTAAGTTTTGCAAAGTCCTTAATGAATATTCTGTAGCAATTGGCGAAACCTAAGAATGATCAGACCGACTTGACTGATGTCGGTGATTTCCATTCCTTAATAGCTTTAACTTTGTCTGGGTCCATCCTGATCCCGACGCCAGTTTCGACGATATAACCGAGATATTTGGTGCACCTGGTTTCAAATTCACATTTTGAGATATCTAGGTAGAGACCATGTTCTAGCAAACTGTTCAGTACTTTTGAGACCTTATTTCGATGGTCCTCAAGACTTCCAGTGGTGAAAATTAATATATCATCAACTTATGCAGAAAAAAAGTCGCCCAGATACTCACGCAATACCCAGTTGATGTATCTCTGGAATGTAGCTGGAGATCCAGTCAGACCAAAGGGACATACTTTCCATTCGAATAGCCCATATCTCGTCCTGAAAGTTTTCTTCCATTCTTCTCCCTTGGCCATCCGGATTCTATGGAATGCTGCGGAGACATCTAGCTTTGTGAGCCATTTTGCCGAGTTAAGAGCGTTCAGAGTTTTCTTGATCAATTGGAGAAGATACCGGTCTTTCTTGGTTATGGCATCAATTCCTCTGTAATCGACGCAGAATCTTAGACCTCCACCAGGTTTTTTGGCAAAGAGGACCTGAGCTGCTGCTGATGATTTGCTATTTTGGATGAATTCTTTATCAAGCAGACTTGTGAGTTCTTTCCTTAAAACCAAGAGTTCGTCGTGGCTTATGTTATATAGTGGGCCCTAAGGAACTGGTCTCTCTCGTCCATCTTCGCCTTTTTCCAAGGGAATTTCATGATCCAACCCTGGTCTATGTGAGGGAAGAGTTGTTGCCTCTTTTGGATTGAAAGCCTGGGCAAAAGTTTTGTAATGCGCTGGTAGAATGTTTATGATTTCTTCCATTGATAGCTGAGCTTTGGGTTTGAGTGCCTTTTCAATATCTGCCATAGATGCTGCGAATATTTTGATTGCTTGTGTCACGGAACGGCCCGCTGAAGCTAGTCGTTTCGGCTTGAATTCATTTAGTTCTTTTGCATAAATTTTATTCACATATTGTCTTTAATTAATTGGTGTGAGTTTTCATGCATTTTGTCAATCTTCATCAATGGCTTCAATGACGTTGATAAATTATTTTGCTGATCGTCACTAATTACTTATTATTGTTATTATTGTTGGTTTTTTCCTGTTGATTGTTATTAACAACAATTGAATTCCAGGCATTGCATAGTTCTATAGAATTCTATTTCAATCGACGGTATTTTGGGTGTTCTACAATATTCGCTGGCGTTCGATGGGATGGGGTTCTAGTAACCAGTACTAGGGAATGTACTAGGTGGACTCATGTATAAAGAGTGGTTAGGCCTTCTAGTTGAAAGCTCTCCAGCTTTCAGTCTTGTATTTATTCTACGCATCTAGTCTAGTCAGGATTCAAGAAGTCAGGTTATCCACATCTACACTTGTCATTTGTTACAAAAGCTTACGTGACATTATCTGCTATTGTCAGTGTCCCAGAGTTCCAGATCCAAGTACAAGGAGTCATGACAGCTTGACTTTTTCTGGCTCTCCGCACCAAACCTTCGAATGTGGATGCCATGACTTGATTAATTTGCAACGACGTTGTACCGAGCTCTTTTTTTCGGCTGTTTCGAAGTTTATTACTAATAAGTGATAGGTTATGATTTTTAAATAATAGCTTGAACTTGACTAAGTCCAGCTCTGCATGGCAATATTTTAATCATGGCATTCCTAGGATTAGGTCTTCTGTTTGACCGGGTACAACGTAGGCCCACGCTGAGTCAATGAGAAGACCTCCAATATCTAACTTAAATGAGGTGACTTGAGTGATTGTCCCAGAGATGCTATCTAAGATTCCTGTAATAGCCCTCGGAGCCAGAGGTTGAGTTGTTAATTTTAATTTTTTAATGTGCCTTTGGCTAATTGTCGCAATAGCTGATGATCCGGGATCAATAAGAGTGCACAGTTGGATATGTCCATTAATAAAAGCAGTAGTATGAAAAAGCTCACAGTCTATGTACGGCTTAAATAAATTCCATTTCTTATGTAAGCTATTCTTATGGCTAAATTTCTTGGATTTTCCAACACCAGACCCCTGTAAGTGACTTTTAACAGGAATTCCCCATTTCACTGCTCGATTTTCTCATCGTATTTCTCTGGTTTTGCCATTTCAAATGTCTCTCTCTGCTTCTCATCTGAGAGTTCTACTGCGTATATCTTGGTTGTTGGTCGCAATGGAGGCAAAAAGCTACAATCAGGAGCAATGTGGCCATTATGACCTGTTAGGGGCTGCGCCCATGTTGGGGTTAGTTGCGAGGACTATCCCAATTCCGCTGGGACGGAAGAGGTTCACCATGTCAGAGGTTATAAGCTACTTAGTCATGTGACATGGGCTTGAGCCACATTGTGGCGTTAGATATTCTGGCTGTTTCTCCGTAGCTCTACAAACTTCTTTATTATCCCATTCCGGAAATATATTTATGGGCCACAATGACCTGGGGAGTTCTGGTGGATTCTATGGTGTTCTATGGTATTATATGATGCCCCTTGTTGTTCTATTTACCAGTGCAGGAGTTCTAGATGGTTCTTTCAGTGGCTTGTTGGACCATGTCCTAAAATGTATATATAGCTGTCCTTACTGTACCTCTGAAGTCTCCAGATCAGAGTCTTGTATTTATCTTTACTTATTGAAGAATCTGTTTGAAATCTGAATCCTATCGATTACACTACCATTGTGGTTACTGTTCTTCTGGACCATTGTTATTGATATTGTCATTGTTATAGCTATTGTTGTCGCTATTGTCCTTGTTATTGATATTGTCATTGTTATAGCTATTGTTGTCGCTATTGTCCTTGTTATTGATATTGTCATTGTTATAGCTATTGTTGTCGCTATTGTCCTTGTTATTGTTATCGTGTTTACTGCTGTTGTTAGTGTTATTGCCATCTCCCTGTTATTGTTATCGTGTTTACTGCTGTTGTTAGTGTTATTGCCATCTCCCTGTTATTGTTATTGCTATTGTTGCTGTTACTATTATTGTTGTTGCTTATCTATCATTGCCCCAGTTACTGATATTGGTACTTATTTTCTATTGACAGCGTCGTCTTTGGTATTAATCCTGCACCGTTCTGACACTCCAAATTCTGGATATACCAGGCCGGGGCGACAGGCAAGGATCAGCAGGGGAACGGGAGATAGCTAGGTACAGGGCTAAGGGGGGGTTTTTTTTTTATTACTTTGCGTTGTGCCTGCGCGCAGCATGTGATACAAGGTACCACGTGCCGGCTAGCTCAGCCTCGTAGAAAGCTACCCGACGTGCTGGCGTCTTTAGAGACCCAGCATTTTCTAAAGGGGCCTAGATCTATCCATCTAGCGCCTTACTATACAATTATTTTACAAAGAAATGAACTCTTCCTCTGAGCCGCTTTAAGTTTATCTAGTAGAGATTACATCTACAGGATTTATACGGGGATAAGTACTTGTCAGTGAAAGTACAGGATATAAATACGGTGGGAGGTGATTACCCAAAGGGTAGCTCTGTGATTGGTTAAAAATCTGTCGTTTTAATGGCAAAGTTGGATTTTGTCAAAAAAGAGAGTCTTCTTCACCCACTTTCCGAAGGCGAGTGCGCCATCTTTCGAGCCTAAGATCCAACGGATACCTGTAGGCGGGTGTTGAGGTCTGTCAAGTCTCGCCTGGAGGCGGCCGAGCTGGCAGAAGAAGAAGTGATCAGGGGTTTTTTCTTCTCCACAGGTACATTCTAGCAAGGCATCATTGTGGTGAAACCGCCGGTGGTAGTCGGAAAAGTCGCCATGTCCTGTACGAGCTGCAATAAGCAGGCTGAGGGTGCGGCGGTCGAGGGAGGCGAGTTCCGGGGATATTTTGACGTTGAAGTTAATCCCGAGGTCCTTATATCTCGTGGGTGCGTTTTCTTGCCAGTAGGCGCTGACATGTGACTAGTATCGTGCTTTTAAATCCCTCTTAGCCCTTGCGATAGAGGTAGGGAGTATTGGGGATTGAGTCGTGCAGGCCGATTTCGCAAGGGCGTCTGCAATTTCGTTTCCAGGAATACCGGCATGACCAGGGCACCATCTATCATTAACTGATCCTGGGAGAGTATTTTGGCTGCGGGATCTTTGTGTCCAGGTGGATGCGAGCTCTCGAAAGAGAGCTATACGTGGGGAGCTTGTTGCAGTGGGAGTGTCTATGAGAAGGCGAAGAGCAGCTTCTTGGTTATCTAGGCAGACCGTGACGTTGGTGGCATAGTAAGCCATAGGATTTGTGAGAGCTGCGGATAGGCCCGCAGTGGCTACGGCTACTTCTGCATCGTATACTTCTGCGGAAGATCCAAGGGGTAGAGATCATTGTCCAACCTTCTGCATTAGGCCCCGGTATATGGAGTATCCGGCACCGGCCCGGTCTTCTATTAGTGCCCCGTCTGAGAAGACAAAGAGATCAAAGGGGGGGCGGTTAGCTTGCCAGTTTTTAAACGCTCTTGCGCCAGCTACTCTCCCTACAGCACCGATGGCGCTGAGGTTTTCTTCTCTACTTCTGGACCAGGGGGGGGGGAATGGTGTCTCCAGCGAGTTCAGGGTTTATTCTTTGACAAGCCCATAGCATGCGTGTAGAGTTCCAACGTCTGCGGAGTGGATGTCGGGGGTCTGCCGAGGCAGTTCGTATGGTCAGACGGCTGTGTATTTGGTCGAGCCATGCGCGCGCTGGACCCCAGCTGATCTCACGCAATAGAGCGGGGACTGGCGTTGTGCGGTAGACGGGGAGGGCGACACGAGTGGCATCGTTTATTCGCAGCTGAATTCGCTCAAGAAGATCCTTGGGCGTATTATTAGAGTACCAAGTCTCAGCTCCATAGAAAAGAGTTGCGAAGGCTGCTCCTTGGAGAGTTTAGGGCTAAGGGGGTGTCAGGATCAGCGGCTAATCTACCTACTGCCGTCATGTGAGTAGTAACGGATTCACGTGTTGTCACTTGACGATTCCATTCTTCTAGAAACTTCTGTACATCTTTCTAAAAACTAGGGATTTTGGGTTAAGGTTCTATAGGTTTCCATACTATTCTCTCTCTTGTAATGCTCAATTGGGCATCCACAGCATTCTCTAATATTCTATGTATTTCTAAGATGGCCCTTGTTGTTGTGACTCCTTGTACTTGGATCTTGATGGTTTAGCTTGGGCTTGATCTTGGTGAACAATCTCTTAAAATACTGAATACCTGGAACTCTGGGACACTGACAATAGCAGATAATGTCATGTAAGCTTTTGTAACAAATGACAAGTGTAGATGTGGATAACCTGACTTCTTGAATCCTGACTAGACTAGATGCGTAGAATAAATACAAGACTGAAAGCTGGAGAGCTTTCAACTAGAAGGCCTAACCACTATTTATACATGAGTCCACCTAGTACATTCCCTAGTACTGGTTACTAGAGCCCCATCCCATTGAACGCCAGCGAATATTGTAGAACACCCAAAATACCGTCAATTGAAATAGAATTCTATAGAACTATGCAATGCCTGGAATTCAATTGTTGTTAATAACAATCAACAGGAAAAAACCAACAATAATAACAATAATAATTAATTAGTGACGATCAGCAAAATAATTTATCAATGTCATTGAAGCCATTGATGAAGATTGACAAAATGCATGAAAACTCACGCCAATTAATTAAAGACAATATGTGAATAAAATTTATGCAAAAGAACTAAATGAATTCAAGCCGAAACGACTAGCTTCAGCGGGCCGTTCCGTGACACTTGTAGAGATGGAGTTATACTTGTAAAAATAGTGGCCTTGCCGTTGTATCTAGAGGTTCTTCAGACCTGAGTCTTGTTATCTAATCATTTTTTAAATATAATCTTATCTTAATTCATTGTTATTGTCATCGTCATTGTCTTGTCCATCGATTTCGCAGTCCACGCCCTCAGTCCATAGCCACCGTCTATAATCAGAGTCATCAGCCAAATTCAACGTCCAAGGGTTCAATTATTGTCTATAGTAACGACTTTTACAGGGGGAGGGGGGCATTAGATGCATTAGCGCGGCAGGGGGGTAACGTGTATATTAGTAGGGGGTAGCGCCAGTACACTGGTTCTTCTTCATGAAGATAAATATTAATTTATCTTGACATTTACTTTATACTTGTGTGGACAAGTACCGTAAGCCCTCACATTTATTTATCTTTATCTTTTTTTTTAATTTTATGATTATTGAGGTGCCGGATTCCTTCACTGATTCTTCCACATCTTTTTTCTCGACGGAATGTATGGCGGATAGTCAGCAACCCGTGGACGCTCCAATGGCGGGGACAGACGGGTCAGGTTTTGATACAACCGGTGTCAGTCTAAGTGCGCAGGATCTGAGGGATCTGTTGCAGCAAGTGGCGGAAAGGAGGCAGCAACCGGCGAATGTGACAGTGCCCAACCGGCGGGTGAGAAGAGACGTGGCGTTACCAAAATGGAGTGGTCAAATTCTGGATTTCAATTTTTATATTTCACAATTAGAGATGAGGATTATGTAAGGGTCGAAAGATATTTGCTATTCGCGGAATATCTAGAGCTAGATACAAAAGAAGTTCTTGAAGTGAAGAAGCAAAGAAAACCGAGAGCAAACATCGTATATCTATTCCTCATGTTCAACATTTCCTCCCTTTCTTTGCATGATCTAAATCAAAATCGCATGATCTACAATCTCTGCATTCGCCTCTAACATCTTATGATTCTTTGGTGTCCTTTGTGCAGACAACCAGTGTCTCGTCACGTCTCACTCTTCATCGCAAACAAAACTGTAAAATCAACATATGTTGCCGTAAATGTTTGGGGAAATTTGCGTGTCGGAGAAGTTTCAGCTTGGAGCTGCTTAGCAAAGAGTATTCTTTTTGCCTTAGGCACCAGCCTTAAAATTACCAGGCATTGGCCTGTGACATAAATAGGCCTTAGCCTAATGAAAGTCAGGCCTCAGGCCTGTGACAGATCGAGTCGGATTTTGCGCCATACTTCGACAAAAGGTCCATCTGCTTGGACATGATTGACACTCTACCTGATAATCTCAAGGGCAGGGTGTCAAATTGGTTTGAAACAAGGCGTGTGTCAGGAACATTCAGCTACGCCGAATTTATTCAGTATTTCAAGGATAAGTTCGTGGACCGTTAAGCTCAACAGTCGGCCTCCGAGGTGTTGGATCGGATGGAACAGGGGGAGTGTCGGTTCTTTGGGGAATTTTTCCAAGACTTCGAGCACCAACTGGCTTTGAGTGGAGGAGATGCGGTGTACACAAAGGTGGGGAAAACACAAAAACTCAAGGCTGCCCTAAACGGAAAATTAAGGAGGGCCCTAATTGGATTACGACTGCCAGACCCGGGAAGGTACCAGGATTGGGTACAGGAGGTCAGGGACATCGCCATGGAGATAGAAAGTTGGGCAGACTACCGCTCAGAGGGGGGCACTACGACTAAAATCGGAGCGCCAAAGAGTGGTACCGCCCGGCTTTTTACAACACGCAATCCCGTCGTGGACGTCGAGGTAGATACGAAGATGAGTGGTACTAATGCATTGCTGGCAAATCTTTAGAGGTTTGCGCTGGCAGCGGAGGAATGGCAGGGAAGGGAGATTGCTGGGGAGGGGGAGAATTCAGGGACGGCAACCGAGGGTCGAAGTTCAGCGCAGGGTGTAAATGCGATGAGCAACGAGGGGGCGGGGTTGACACGACCAATTGCACCGTGGCGCTCACCTGAAGAAATTTGGCGTCTAATTAGCGAGAGGTTGTGTGTTCGATGTGCGGGACGGGGGCATTTTGCCAAAGCATGTCCATGGTATCGGCGCAGGCATGAGCGAAGGGGTCCAGGTGCGGCGGTCATTGTGGATGGTGAGCAGGGAAATGGGATGCCCTGAGGAAAGTCGCCCTCGGGGGGAACGGGGGAATTTCATCAATAATTGCCTGTAATGAAGCTTTGCTTTCAGACGTCCTCATTAATTCCACAACGCTAGTCAAAGCTATGGTTGATACAGGATGCCTATGTTTCGCAGTGATTGATGATTCCCTTATACGCAAGTACCAGATTTCAATAAAAGAAATTCGTCCTAAAATCTTAAGACTAGCAGATGGTAGTAAGACGATAAGGATCACGCGGGTAGCTAAATTTCATATGAACATTAACGGTCATAGAGAACTAATATGGAGTTATATTATGCCTAATCTGGCCTACCCAATAATCCTAGGAAAACTATGGATGGAAAGGCATAGGGTGGTATATGCAGCGGGGGAAAAAATGTTGATAATAAAATTGGGAAATGGGGAGCGGATAGTAAAAACAAGCAGCGAGGACCAAGAGTGCAATGCACGGGTTGAGGAAATAGAAACCATAAGGGAGGAAGTTGGGGATATGGGGGAGACGGGGAGTGGTGTCTTCACCTCGGATTATACCATTCATTTAGCGACTTGTGTGTTGGCGGGTGCAATCTCAATTGCCGATCTCAATAAAGCGCTGGAGGTCCAAACTCCCCTGTCCAAGAAGGAGGTCGAGGGTGCGCTGCCGAAAGAAATAGTTAAATTTGCAGACTTGTTTCTGGAAGACGGGGTTAGCAAAGGAGACAAGTTACCACTTCATCGGGCTGGAGTGGATACCAAAATAGTAATGCAAAAGACAAGCCAAGGCCTGGACATGGAGGTAACTTGGGGGCCGCTGTACGGCATGTCCAAGGAGAAGCTCTTGGTGTTAAGAAAGACACTCACCGAATTACTGACCAAAGGATGGATAAGAGCCAGCAGCTTCTCGGGAGGGGCCCCAGTACTGTTCATAAAGAAACCGGGAGGGGGACTGAGATTTTGCGTAGACTACCGCGCGTTGAATACAGTTCCGGAACGGGATAGGTATCCCTTACCCCTTATTCGAGAAACAATGCAAATGTTAGCAGGAGCTAGATGGTTAACAAAGGTCGATGTTAGGGCGGCCTTCCATAGGCTGAGAATAGCAGACGGCGACAAATGGAAAACGGCTTTCAGGACTAGGTTCGGTTCATTCGAGTGGTTAGTTACCCCCTTCGGACTGGCGGGAGCACCGGCAGCATTTCAATGGTGGATCAACAAGGAGTTAGGTGAGTTACTAGGCGTGACGTGCTCGGCATGTGTAGATGATGTGGTCATTTTCACTAACGGGGATTTGAATGATCATTGGAATAAGGTAGTGAAGGTTCTCCTAAGACTACAAAAGGTGGGATTGAAGTTGGATCCGAGGAAGTGCGAGTTCGCTAAAAAGGAAATAAAATACCTCGGTTTCATAGTCAACGTTGAAGACGGGGTTGAGGTAGACCCAGAAAAGATCCAGGCAATAGAATCGTGGGAAACACACAAAGACGTCAAAGGAGTACACAGTTCTCTTGGGTTTGCCAACTTCCACCAATCTTTCGTAAAAGATTTCGCGGGAGTGTCTGCGCCCCTCCAATCACTGACAACAAAGGGTTGCAAGTTTCAATGGGGGTAAGGAGCAGCAACATTCATTCGAAGAATTAAAATCGCTGTTTGTCACGGCCCCAATTCTGGCAATGTGGGATGGAAACAAACCAACAGTTTTGGAAACGGATTCGTCAGGGTGGGCGACGGGAGGCTGCCTGTTGCAGGAACAGCAAGATGGTATTTTGAAGCCTATCGCATACTATTCTAAAAAGTTGTCGCCGGCGGAGTACAACTATGATATCCATGATAAAGAGCTACTGGCCATCATTAGGTGTCTTCACGAGTGGCGAAGCGAGTTATTGGGGGTAGCAAATCCATTCCTTATACTTACGGATCATCAAAACTTAAAGTATTTCATGACCTCTAAGAGATTGTCAGAGCGACAGGTCAGGTGGTCACAATTTTTATCGCAGTACAGCTTCAAGTTAACGTTTAGAGCGGGAAAATTGGCAGGGCGGCCGGATGCCCTCTCGAGAAGACTCCAAGATATACCAGACTCAATGGAAGATCCCCGAGTCAAGGAGAGGGAGTTTCAGCTGATACGGGAGAATTGGGTGGGGAATGAAGGTGGTACAGGGGTGAATACTCTACAACTTTTAGGCTTAAAAGGCGGGCAAATACCAATGGGAGATAAGACATTCAAAGAGGAGGAGCTTCAAAATCTTTGGAATAAAGGGATACAATTGGATGAGGTATTTGTCAAAATTTACAGAACCCTGTGGGAAGATAATGCTCAATTTGCAACAGCATTGCAGCTAAAAGTTTCAAGAGCAGAATGCACCATCGATAGAAGAGGGGCCCTTTGCTACCGCGGCAGGCTGTGGATACCGGAGTATGAACCATTGAGAACAGCTATAGTGCAAAGATCTCACGAATCTCACCTAACAGGACATCCAGGACGGAACGGCACCATAGCGATACTAGCGAGGACTTTCTTCTGGCCGGGAATGACTAGCATGGCGCGAAGATTTTGTAAAAATTGCGACGTCTATGGGCGGTCGAAGGTGTGGCGCTCCAAATGATAAAGCTTGTTGCTTCCTCTGCCGGCTCCAGATCGTTTTCACAGTAAGTTGTCGATAGATTTCATGACGGAACTTCCAGCAAGAGGTAAAGATGACCCAAAGTACCTTATGGTAATAACCGATCGTTTGTTGGAAGGGGTAACTCTGGAAGCCATGACGTCCATAAACGCGGAGGAGTGTGCAGACCGATTTTTACAATGCCACTACCGTTTCCATGGTTTCCCTAAAGCCATAACATCAGATAGGGGATCAAATTGGGTTGGGAATTTTTGGGCCAGACTATGCAAAGTCACGGGTATAGAGCAACGTTTGTCAACAGCATTCCATCCGGAGACGGACGGGGCTACTAAGAGGATGAACCAGGAGGTGCTAGCGTACCTGAGAGCGTTTATTTCATTCTCTCAGTGGGAATGGGCAACGATGCTACCTACTGCACAACTAGCGATTAATAACAGGGACAGCTCAGTTTCCCACATAAGCCCGGTCTACCTCACGCACGGATATCACGCTGAACGGATACAAATGAAAACGGATAGTGAGGATTTACCTAGGTCGAGGAATACTAAGATAGCAGATAGATTCGTGGACCGGCTGCTAGAAGCCCAGGAATTCGCGGCGGCAGCAATGGCGGCGGCACAGCAGACCATTGAAGACTATGCAAATCGAAATAGAGTTCCAGCAGTTATGTACAGAGTGGGGGACAAAGTGTGGCTCAACTTGAAGAATATTACAACCCCACAACCAAAAAAGAAATTGGCATGGGTGAATGCCAAGTAAGACGTCACAAAGGTTATTTCTCCACATGTGGTGGAATTGGACGTGCCGTCAAAGATCTGGCCTAGGTTTCATGTGGACTTACTACGAAAGGCAAGTGAATATCCTTTGCTCTCCCAAGTACAGGACGATCAACAACCTGAACCCATAATGGACAAGGAGCGTCCACAGGCCCCGCCAGAGCAGATAGTTGAAAGAATCCTTCGAGCGGAAAAACATCAACGAGGTAGAGGGTGGATAAGAAGGCTTCTAGTAAAGTGGGAAAATTTCGCAGAACCTACCTAGGAGGATAGGTCAGAGTTGGACAACGTAAAGGCGTTAGATATCTTTGAAAGCAAATACGGCAAAGGAGACGGGGTGGGCGAGGAGGAAGGCGCTCGCCAGGGTAGAAAAAAACGCCAGGCTAAAGACTCACGGCAGGGGGATACCAGCCCAGTGCGGAAGCCGTGTCGGCGGGGGAAGGGAAGTAATGTTAGGGGCTGCGCCCGTGTTGGGGGCTGCGCCAATATTGGGGTTAGTCGCGAGGACTATCCCGATTCCACTGGGACGGAAGAGGTTCACTAAATGCTGGATATACCCGGCCGGGCGACAGGCAAGGATCAGCAGGGGAACGGGAGATATATAGGTACAGGGTTAAGGGGAAGGAGGGCATTAGGTGCATTAGCGGGGCAGGGGGGTAACGTGTATATTAGTAGGGGGTAGCGCCAGTACACTGGTTCTTCTTCATGAAGATAAATATTAATTTAACTTGACATTTACTTTATACTTGTGCTGACAAGTACCGTCAGCCCTCACATGACCACATCTTACACAAAGCCCATTTTTTCTTCTGTATATCTGTCAGGCGCTATTCTTGGGAGCGCGGGGCGAAGTCTAACAATAACGACGCGGGGTATAGGAACACGATGAGGAACGCGACGGGCGTTCGGGACTGAAGGCGAATAGGGGATATGGAGGAGAACGAGGGGCACTCAGAGGATACAAATAGCAATAGGTGACGGAAAGTCACTAGAGAGACAGGAGGACGAAAGTCGGGTTTGTCAAGATTACAACTAATCCTAAAGACAGAAAACAAAGCGTGAAGCTTCCAGAGCTAAGGGGGCGAATTAGTTAAATACATACTTGAGAATCCGAAGCGAAATGAGGTGACACTAATATCTACGTCCGAGCCTGAGCCTGAGGCATCCAGTCTAGTCAGGAGAATCCTGACATTACCCCTCCCTATTTTTAGAATGTGAGCTCCCGCGAACGTGGCGCATCTGGATAAGCCTCATGGAATTCTTTGACTAGTTCTAGGCAACCGTCTAGGTGTTCAGGTGGTTCCCATGTATTGTCGTTGTCATTTGTCCAGCGCACCAAGTACTGGACTTTTTTGCGACGGACTCGAGTATCTAAAATAGCTTCCACTTCGTGTACTTCATGTCCAGAAGGAGCTATTTCAATCGGTGGAGGTGGGTGTCGGTGTTGTGAGGGATAGCCGACATGGGCGGGGCGGAGTAGGCTGACGTGGAAATTGTTGTCGATTCGAAGTTGGAAGGGTAGGTCTAATTTAGCAACCAACGGTGTTTTCATAGCGGTTATACGCCATGGACCAGCACGGATATGATCAAGTTTTTTAGATGGTCTTGTGAGAGCTAGATTTTTTAGTGAAAGGTATACCGAGTCTCCAACTTGATATCTTGGGGCGGGGAGACGCCTTTCGTTTGCGTAAACGGACTGGAAAGCTTGCGCAAGAGTCATGTTCTCGTTACATAGTCTTGTTATATCTTTCATGTGTTTAACAAATTCCGGAAGGTCTCGTGGTTGTGGAAGATCTGACTCAGGCCTAAAATCTAACCTGGGGTGGTGGCCAAAAGAAGCAAAAAAGGGGGAAATTCCGGTGGACGCGTTTACATGGTTATTAAAGCAATACTCTGCTAGAGGAAGATGTTTCACCCAATCGTCTTGACGGTGGTTTACGTAGTGGCGCAGATAAACTTCTAGCGTTTTATTCGCCCGTTCGGTTTGCCCGTCAGTCTCGGGATGGTAGGATGTTGAAAGCCGATGGGTGATGTTTAATCGCAAGCAAATTTCTTTCCAGGTTTTATCAATGAATGCACGACCTTGATCAGAGACTAGTGAATCCGGTAATCCCGCAAAACGTACGACATTAGACAGGAACGCGTCAGCAGTCTCCTGTGCAGACGGTCTTTCGATTGGTATAATCCACACTCGCTTGGTCAGACGATCAACCACCTGTAAAATGAACCTATAGTTGAAGTCTCTAATTTTGCAAGTTGGGAGAGGACCAATGAAGTCGAGGGTAAGATGGCGGAATGAATTCTCTGGGGGAGATAATGGTTGGAGGAATCCATAAGGCTTCTGAGTCGATGGGTTGTTCCTTTGGCATGCTTCGCATCCTCGGGTATATTTGGAAACGTTCTTGTGGGATTCAGGCCACCAGTATCGACGCGATAATAAGCTGTAGAGAGCGGCGGCTCCGCGATGCCCGTAGAGTGGGGAATCATGAAGATGTTTAAGGAGGGTTTCGCGGAGAGTACTTGGGACATATTCTTTATTATTTAATGTAAAAGAGTGAGTACTTAACGCGCAGCTGGCTAACTGAATATCTGATCTCGTGATTGTATTATCTTGGAGAGCTGTCCGGATTTCTTGACAGTATTTATCTTCGAGGCAATGCCTTTCCCAATTGTTTAAATCGAGTATAGGGGCTAGGGATGGTTCAGCTGGATCGTTGTCACTGGGGGAGGTGATTTCGATTGGGCGGAGAATATGTGAAGGTTTAAGCAGGGTTTGGAATTAGTGTTCGTTGCGACTGTCGGTGCTTTCTGAGGGCTTGTCGGCGCTGATTCTGGTTAGTGCATCAGGCTTAGAACCTTTAATTCCAGGTCTAAAGACGATTTTGTAGTCAAAATCCGCGAGTAGCTCATTCCAACACACTTGTCTACGGTTTAGTTTTTTTGTTGTCGTGAATCGTTCAAGATTTTTGTGGTCGGTGAGGACGAGCGTAGAGGCCTCTACAGAGCCGAGCTCGGAAGTCCATGTTTCAAACGCGTTAACTATAGCGAGTAGTTCTTTATCGAAGATCTCGTAATTACATTCGGCTGGTAGCATTTTTTTTGACATGAAAGCTACTGGCCGGAGCGTGCCGGATTGATCATACTGCGAGAGGATAGCTGCAGTCACGTAATCGGAAGCGTCAGTTTCTAAGACTGTTTGACGATGGGGGTCAAAGTGAGCTAGCATGGTTTTGTCTTTAAAGGCTCGTTTGATCTGTTGAAATGATGATTCGCAAGTGGAGTCCCAGGCGAATTGAGCGCCCTTTTTGGTCAAACTGGTTAAGGGGGCAGCGAGGCGAGAGAATTCTGGGATAAAGCGACGATAGAAGTTTGCAAAGCCCAGGAATCTTTGGATATCACGGACCGAGCGAGGAGTGGGCCATTCTTGGACGCATGCGACCTTGTTCGGGTCCATGCTTATTCCTTGTGTGGATACGACGAGACCCAGATAGGTTACCGACGTCGTTTCAAAACTACATTTTGAGATGTCGACCTGGAGGCCGTGCTCACGCAAACGGTCAAGTACTGTTCTCACGTGTTGGCGATGGTCCGTTAGATTACTAGAATAAATCAAAATGTCGTCCATATAAGCCGTGCAGTACTGGTCTAGGAGACCGCGGAGGGCGTGGTTTATGTAGGCCTGGAATGACGCTGGTCCGTTACAAAGGCCGAAAGGAAGTACTAGGGGTTCGAAAAGTCCATATCGACAAGTAAATGCCGCTTTCCACTCATCACCTTCCTTTACTCTGAGTTTGTTGAATGCAGATATTACATCCAGTTTTGTATAGAACTTTGCTTGAGATAATTGGCTGAGGGTTTCGGAGATCAGCGGGAGTGAGTGCCGATTCCTTACGGTAATTTCGTTTAATCCACGGTAGTCGATACAAAATCTAAGATCGCCGTTGGATTTCTTGACAAAGAGAACTGGAGCGGCTGCCGGGGAGCGAGAGACACGAATAAATCCTTTAGAGAGCTCCTTTTCTAAGTACTCCCGGAGGGTCTTAAGTTCGTGCCTATTCATAGAGTACGGACGTGCGACAGGAGGTTGTTTGCCGGGATGAAGGTCTATGGCGTGGTCCCATGAACGATGGGGCGGAAGAGTGTTGGCCTGTTTTCGGTCGAAGACGTCTAGAAAATCGTGATACTGGGGCGGTAGAAAATCTTTGGGATTTGCATCCTTGGGAATGACAGTGGTTACATCGCGTACGCGAAAGCTAGGGAGCCGTTGCATGTCACCCTCAAGCGCGACATCAAGGTCTCTAATACTTAAAGCAAAAGTTTTATTTGATGGTTGTTGACTGATTACGGCAAACTCGGCAGCCGGGATTTGTTTAGGGTGGCATTCAGTGCGCTGCTTCGGGTGTAGAAGACTTGTCTCTAGGTTGGATACTTTCCCTGACTCGAGAGCTTGGAGCGTTGTATTGTGGTAGGAGATGGTTGTCTCAAGGAGGCAACAAGAGTTTTCTAGACATGGTTCGCCAAACGTGATCGTGTGGTTTTTCCAGTTCACGTAGGGACAGTGCTTTTCTAACCAAGGCAGACCTAGGACGAGGTCATGTTTGCAGGTTGGGATAATATATGCATCAATACTCTCCTTATGGTTGTTAAGGGTCAAAGAAAAATTTACGTAACTAGTAACTTTCGAGTTCATTTTACCCTCGAAGCCCAGTATTGCGATGGGTGACTTTAAAGGCTGGGGCGTTAGAGGCGATCACAGAATTGGGTAGAGACAAAAGCAAAACCAGAGGCGCCAGTATCGACGAGAGCAACGAAAACTTCATTTCCTATCCTTGTATTTATATACATGTGACGTGATATTGAAATTTCAGAAATACCCAAGTGTACTAAAGAAAGGGACTCCAACGGACGACTTTTCGCTGGAGTTAATCTTTTAACTGATCCGAGTCAGTGGGCAGCGTTTCTATATTCGCCAAAGTGCGGGCTACAGTGGAGCAATCTGCGGTGGCATGACCAGATTTGTTGCAGCGGACACAACGGCCCAGGGCTCGGCGGGCGTCTTTTGCCTGTTGAGTTAAGCGTCCATTGGGGAGCCTGTGCTGAGACACAGAGTCCAAATCCATGGCTGACCCCCCTTGGGAGACGGTGAGTTCTGGGGGAGCAGGAATGGTAGGCCTGCTGGGGCCGATAGGGAGGAAAGGATTTGGGGCGGATGTTGATGCTGAGGCGGTAGAAGTGTGGAAGGGAGTGTTGATTACCTGGATGTTAGCATCCTTTTTTCGGAGGTAATTCACGAATTCGTGATATTCGGATGGAGCGTCGCTAGCTGCGTTAAGTAGTGTTCGCAGTTCTTTGGATAGGCGACGCTCCAGCATGGTTTTCCACTGCGATTTGTCGTGAGTTGCATAAGTCGAGTCGGCCAAGTTGTCTTCAAAAACTGAAATGAAGTCATGGAACTTCATGTTTCGTTGATACAGCGTTTCCACTGTACGGCTAGCTCTTTCGACCAAGCCAGGGTCTTGGCAGCGTTGTCTGAGCGCCGTGAAGAATTGTTCGATGGTATTAATTTCCGGGGGAACAGACGGATCCTCGTAGCACCGGAAACAAGTACGCATTTTCCCTAAGGCCGAGGGTCCAAAGCATCGATAAGCGTGACGAACCTTAGAGCCTTCGTCAGGAAAGCACTCTGGCTGGTCTAGGAACTGATTGTGGAGCTGTGAGACGAATGCCCTTAAATTTGAAGATCTTCCATCGAAGGGTGTCGGCGGCGGAGCGGAAGGGCGGTGGGGCGGGTATGGCGGAGGTGGAGGAGGAACCGGAGGCTGCGGAGCCGTGTAGGCTGGTGGAGCAGTCAATGAGACAGACGCGGTTGCATATATTTCCGCGACGCGATTGGGATGAAGTTTTATGGCGGGCCCGAGGACTCCTGGAGCGTTGAGATAGGCTATGCTCCATAGTTCAGGGGGGAGCATAGGCATTTCAGAATCTTCGGTATCCATAAATTGCTCGGGAGTGGAGAAGGTGTTTGACATCGTGGACCGTGGAAGTAGGGTAAAAAATAATTTACTACAGACGCTTTGTAATGTCAGGCGCTATTCTTGGGAGCGCGGGGCGAAGTCTAACAATAACGACGCGGGGTATAGGAACACGATGAGGAACGCGACGGGCGTTCGGGACTGAAGGCGAATAGGGGATATGGAGAACGAGGGGCACTCAGAGGATACAAATAGCAATAGGTGACGGAAAGTCACTAGAGAGACAGGAGGACGAAAGTCGGGTTTGTCAAGATTACAACTAATCCTAAAGACAGAAAACAAAGCGTGAAGCTTCCAGAGCTAAGGGGGCGAATTAGTTAAATACATACTTGAGAATCCGAAGCGAAATGAGGTGACACTAATATCTACGTCCGAGCCTGAGCCTGAGGCATCCAGTCTAGTCAGGAGAATCCTGACAATATCAAAGTTTCCTTCTTAACCCATGTGGCTCTTTTCCCTGGGTTTTGTGGAGCCATGTTAGCAGTCGTGGTTATGATTGGCTCCCAATCCATTGGAGTATAAGATGATTGATTTTCCTGTGATATTTGAGGGAAGGCTTGAGGTTGGGGCAACCGAGACTGTTGGTGGATTGCGGTTAATTTGCCACTAACTGTAAGAATATAAGAGATATATTCTGCCCAGGCACTTGGTGCTGTGGATCCATGCGTTGGCAACTTGAATTTCTCTCGAGAGTGCGTTTGTTAGCAGAGAAATCTTTTACTTGTCATCATAGTTTGACCAGCCGGCATTAGCAAGCACTGTTTCGATTTTTGGGAGGAAGTTAGAGAATGCTTCCTTCTCTTTTTGCTTAATACTATAAAGTTGCCATTGGACCCTGATTTTCTTGTTTGGATTGCCAAATATTGTATCAAGATAAGTTAGAATTCTTGCCCGTTACCTTTTCTCTTGTCCGATAAGCTTTTGGCTGTTGTTGAAACCATCTTAAAGGCGCTACCTTCCAGCCTTGAGAAAAGGTACATGAATTGGTCGAAATCATCTCCAATGGCTTCTCCGTCTTTGATCAACTTGTGAATAGCTCCTAAGTGCCACTCATCCCACATAGCTCTATTTCAATTGAATTTATCCAAAACAGGAAGTTTCTCCTTCATATTTTCTTTCGGAGGCGCGGGAATTTGTTGGATAATTCTTTATATAGGATCTCCTATTCTCCTTTCTCGATCTCCTTCATCTATCTAATTCTAGAGATATGCGTAAACAACAATGAACGTCCCAAGGAAATATTACATAAGTGCTGCTAGCGTGAACTATGGGTGAGCACGTGATATATATCATGATACTGACAGGTACACTAGTCACATTTTGGTCACAATATTCCACCTTTTCTGACAGAATTGTTGTTGTGCTGGCTCGGCTGAGGTGCTGGTATCAGTAATAATAATTGTGCTTGGATGAGATGGAAGTACATGGAACCTCATGGAAGTCAGCAGAAGCATCAACTCTGTTCTATAGAGAACACAAGTAGATGCTAGAAGATTCCAGAGGTCATGATCAGGAGTAATGGGGCGGTGTGCAACTATAATCTTAATGTATATAAGACATATCTTTCTCTCATCATATCATTAGGCAGATTATCAGATCATTCATTATAATACGCATACAGTATTCATTCTATATCTATTCCCACCATCAGTATACACCATCCTCTGTGTATACTGCAACAGATTCAGTAGCCAACATCCTGTCCTCCGTAAGCTCAGAACTATAACAATTGTACTGTTTTGCGGTGATTCAAATACCCGTTCTTCGTGTTGCTGTTGCTGTTGGGTCAGAGCTTGGCGATTTTGTTGTAAAGTACTGATGAGGTTTTGCTGCTCTTGTATCTGCGCTGACTGCTGTTGCATTTAAGTATCTTGTTGCTGCAAGCGCCGCTCTAACCTTGTCAATTGTTGGAGTAGATTTGTCCTTGCGGGGATATCAGTTGATTCTATGCCTTCCATCACTGAAAATTTGTTGGACAGCTTCGCTTTAAGCTAAAAATTCGGGAAGGGAACAGAGAAAAAAAAATGAAGAGTGATAGTCCTGCTAAATGAAAAGGTGAATGATCTTGACTAAAACAACAAAAGGGAATAAAAAGACTTCAAGATAATATAAGGGGTCTTAAAGTATTGTAAGTGAAATATACTTGATAAATATAAAATGTGAACTTATATCAATTGACTACATTCTTGTCATAACGATGGGGGCTTGTGGATAGCACCAGGTTGTTATACCTGGTTGAGATAGTCACAAATAATATAAGAATTTTAACTTATCACAAATAAGAGAGGGAACAGAGTGGCACAAATAAGTGTCTGTAAATCTGAAGTGTGGAGTTGTTAATTACTCCCACTTACTCTGATACTACGGTATTAATCGTGTATAGGCGCTAAAATTCGACTTTTACAGGGTATATAGGCTTTTACTAACTTGAATTAGCATGACGATAAGTAGATCTCCCCACCTAAACTTTAAATTTGTATGGCAAAAATTTCACAACGAAATATTCGTTGGTTTTGCTTTTTTGGTCCATTATAGCCCTCTATTCACTTTTTAATTCATTAATACATTTCATAAATAAATTATACTTCTATCTAGCTAATAATTTACATATCCGCCTTCAGCTTCGTAAACGGCTCTGATTCTTCGGGGCATCGAATCTATCAGTTTCTCCAAGTCATCCCCATTAAACCCCAGATCCCACGCCTCGTTCACTATTTGACGAAGATGCCCTTGACTCCGCTGCCCCCTTGATCCAACGCTGGATAAAGACGCTCCATGTACGCTTTCATATAACTCCACAAAGTTTCTATCGGATTTAAATCAGGAGAATATGGCGGCCACTCCATTAGAGAAATATTCCTCCTTTCAAACTCACGCATAGTTTGCCTCGACTTGTGAGGAGGGGCGTTGTCCTGCATCACATCTAGTCCTGGTTCCCGAAAGACCGCACTCTCTATGAGAGGCACTATCCTCTCGCAGTAACTGGCCGCAGTGATATGGCCCCACTCCTTCTCCCAAATCAGGCAAGGCCCCTTCTGTCGTCCAAAGAAAGATCCCCAGAACATCCACCCAACTCTCCTCCGCGTCTTGGCTAGGACACAGGTATCTTCGTACTCTTCCCCAATCTTTGACTTAAACTTAGCTCAAGGGAACTCTAAATCTTAGGAGCCTTTAAGGGACTACTGACCTTTCTTGTGACCCAACGATCACTTTGCCGACCATTCATAGCCCAAGTCTCGTCGGACCAGAGGACTCTCATCCAATGTTCCTTCCGCCAGTGGAGATGTATTCTGGCAAACTCATATCTCTTCAGTTTGTTGACTGAAGAGATAGGAGGTTTTAATCGTGCAATCCTGCGTGCATATCCCCTCTTTGCCAGTTCACGTCGGATCACATTCTCGCTCACACCAAAGTGCCGAAATATAAAATGTGCAAGTTGGAAAAATGACATCCGACGATTTTCCGATGATAAACAGACGAAAAATTCTATTTCATCGACCTGGGAACTACTTAGAATAGGTGGCCTACCACTGGAGTACTGAGGCTCGGTATTTTCAACGCTCATGGTGTATTGTACCTGTCGCCATGTAATCCCAAGGCGTTGAGAGATTTTGACGTAACTGTGTCCCTCACTGGCCAAGGTTCTAACCTGCACATGTTACTCTCTTAACCTTATCAATTTGTAGATTTCAGACTTACTTGAATACGTTGAGTTTGTGTTAGGCGTTTTGCATAAGTAGGAGATGCTGATGATGGAGAAGGTTGTTGAGGTGAATCCATCTTTGCGGCAATCTAGTACAGTAAATTAAAATCTTCTAAAGTAGTTGACTTAAGGTTCAGATGCACTCACATGAAGTAAAAATTAGATAGATGAATGAAATAAAAGTATGCCGTTGAGCAAAATAATAGTAAATAGCTGACAATGATTTAAACGAAACGACCTCAGGTGTGCGCGAGTGAAGAAAGGTGCAGGCATGAAGGTGGGCGTTGGACTTCATATACAGATGCATATCTCTTATGCCTTAGGCCATAAGATTTTAAAATTTGAAGCTAACAGGGATACTGTGGATCTATCGTGAGGTAACCTGGAATATCACCACTTTATCTCCACTTTATCCCCGCTTTAACCCCTGTACCCTATAAGAAGCGGATCAACGAACAATACCCTATCATGAGAGTACACTCTTAAGACTCGCTCTGAACATGGCGATAGATCGCTAGGACCAATGAAATGATTTTAGGTTCAAGGGATAAATCACTCCAAAATATCAACCTCACGAGATCTTTCAGTCATCTGAGATTTTAGAAATTGACGCGTAAAATAGTGTTATGGGCTATGCCCTGCATTAATTAATGGCTAGGTCAGGGACTAGCCGGTCACGGTCGGTAAGGGACGCAGATCGCAATGACATTCATACCTTTCAGGACGCGCGCTCATAAATAGGGGCACGCGTTTATGTAACTGTATATTAACCTCACTTCCCTAGTTAGTAGACAGTTACAGGAGAAATAAACGGTATTTCGTGACATATGTTCGTCGTGCTTTATTCCGATCGCTTATAGTCCATCACAAATAGCTCCACATCTTTCTCGTTAAGTGCTGACAGAAGCACCCAATAGCAATTTCAGGGTCGTTGCTGTGGTTATTACTGTAGATCGGATAGTTGATTCAATAGTGCACGTAATGATACAATCCTGAAAGTATGGTCGGATGGTGCAGTGGTACACTGTCCGGGCCGGTCTCCCAAGCAGAGGCTGGGTAGACTAGACACATGTCCCACTTGAGAGAGGAGAAAGCTGGTTCGAATCCAGCAAGACCCGCACACCACTTCTCTCGCGATGATATTGTGTTCGTAGAATGACGAAAGCATACCCAGATAACCACAGGTTTTTCTCGCTTTTCCCTATGGTGAATATTTACTGGAAAAATCACATTCTGTAAAGGTTGACTTCGAGATGATATCTGCAAACGAAATCTAAGTATTAGTAACCCACGATGTCAAAGCTGATTCGTTCTACGGACCATACTTTTATTTATCAATCTTGAGTATCCAGCCTGAGGCTTTGACGCGCATAGTGACGGAAGATATGTATATTTCGCGGAATGACTCTATTTGACGCTTGGAACACTCATACTCAGATTTTATTTACAGATACCACTTCGAAGTCAATCCTTACAGAATATGATCACTCCCGTAAATATCCACCACCGGAGGAAACGAAAAACCTCATGGTTATCTAAATATGCTTTCGTCATCTCATGATTATAATATCATTGCGGTGGGTGTGGTATGGGGGTCGTGCTGGATTCGAATTAGCTTTCTCCTGTCTCGAGTCGGGAATATATCTAAGCTAACCAGGCCATACGTGGGAGAACGATCCAGACGGTGTACCACTGCACCATGCGTACGTTCGGGAAGTGCATGCGTAGGCCTAGTGGACGTCAATCAGGGTGATGGAAACGATGCTGCTAACGAAAACGAATCAGCCTATTAATGAATGAATAATGTCTGTGCGTAGAAAATCAAACTGGCAAACATTAAGATTCGTGAGTGTTAAGTCTCTAGCCAATCCCAGCACTAAATCTCTATTACCCGATCGTCGTCCTCTCCGTGGTCTGGGCACACTAGCCCAATCGCTACTACACCCATGCTTTCTTTACCGAGTCCAGCATGTTTGCAATTGATGAGCACTACACCACTTAAAGCGTCAAACGCGACGCGCGCGTTTGAGTCGCGTATCACTAGGGTCAGTGACTCGAGAGCGCTATTCAATATGAAGCAAGACAAGTATCAGGTATGAGACTCGGGCAGGTACCGATAGACAAATGATAGTGTAGAGCATGCTACACAGAACCGGTCAGAGACATGCTACGAAACTGGAAGGGGTTAGCAGAAGTCTGGAGCCTGACAGACGCTCGTGGAGGAAGTATACATTGAGATCGGGTATCTCGTAGTTGGGGGACATCGCGGATTGACCTGAGGGTCCAGTTTTGTTATTTAGTTACCGTCAGTTTAGTACGGTCATATCATTATCTTTAGGACCTAGAGTGCCTAGTCAATTTTATTATCTTATACCTTCATATATTTATCTACACCCTTGGATCCTTGGCAATAAGTCTTCCGGTGGTAAAAGTCCCGGGTATAAAAGTGGGTAGTGCTTGCCTAGTGATCTCATTTGGAGGATTAGCATGGGTAATTCCCGGTACATGGAATCTATATACAGTAGAATCCCTCTTAGCTAATAGTGGGTCCCGGTATAAATGTTGAAAAGATTCATCGAAACTTGAACAGTTGTATTTCGCCCTACTTACCCCTGCCTGATACTTTGGGTGCAAGGGTAAGTATTGCAAATACAACCGGTCAATTTTCGATGAATCTTTTCCCCAACAGTCCCGGACGCACTACTGTTATAGCAAGACTCGACTGTACAGTCGTCCCTCTCTAACTCGATAGTGGGACCCGGTATAAGTGTTGAAAATGTTCATTCTAACTTGGACTTTTATATTTGCAACACTTACCCTTGCACCCAAAGTATCGGGCAAGGGTAAGTATTGAAAATGTAAATGGTTGAATTTCAATGAATATTTTCAACACTTAAACCAGGACCCACATCGCTATAGATGAGGTTGGACTGTAGTAGGTTCGATCCCTGTGAGCCCTATGCTGTAGTGGATACCAAATATTTTTAGATCCAAATACATACCCCAGTAGAATATGTTACAAAAAGAGCGATGTTAAGAGCCGCGCATCCTGGTCTAACATCTATGGCTGCAACAAAAGAATCCGGGTCAAGAACGGAGCATGACCGTAAATTAGTATTGGGAACATGATACACTCCGGCCATACCGAGATCTTGGAAGCGTGCCCGCGATAATTGATCTTGTTTACAGCTTTTGTTGCATATATCTGTGCCGCCCGCTCATAACACGGACATTCTGTTCCGTACCACGGAGATGCGCACAACTGCTGTAGCTGTGGCGATCGAAAATCCTCTTCCCATCGTGTACAATGCAGTCTCCTACTCCAGATGCTTCCAGAAATCCAACGTGTCATCGGAAAAAGACTTGCTATTTTTTTCGGGACGCCTGAATTGGCTTGAGGGGTAGTTGGATTGTTGGAGGTCATGAGTCTCATCGCAGCAGTCTACCTAAGATTCTGTTCAGTGGGCATATAAACTATTCTTAAAAATCTATAAAAAAAAAACTTCTCCTGCTTTCCTTCAGTGAGACTTTTTTGCAGTACAATCCCGGCGAAGCGATTTAACAGTTGTGTTTCTAATTTTATATTTTACAATGCTCTCTGGCGTAGGGAATGATCAATTGGGTACCTTATATCAGGCAACGTTCACCATGGTATGGGAAATCGAAGGTCCCTGTAGTCACCTTTAGTGATTATTTTTGTTCCTGATTCCATGAAAATTTATATGATACTTGGGACTAAAATATTAATCGAACGGGACTACAGGGACCTTCGATTTCCCAAACCATCGTGTACTAAGAGGCTTAATTTGGCTTCCTTATGTGGTAGATGTGTAAAATCCGGCGCGTGATGTAACCAGTGTGTCCGGCCCTTAGTCAGTTGTTCGGGAACACAAACACCTCAACGACTAGGGCAGGAAGCTCTAGCGTCCTTTGTTCGAGTGCAATACTGGATATTCTCCTTATAACAGTGTGGTGCAAGACTTAGACAAGGGCTCTCATTGGCCAATCCAATGAAATCCTCTAATGATGAGCCTTATTTAAGTCTTACCCCATATCCCTATGACGAAAGTGTACTTTATTTATGTGGCACGCATGGAATGCGAAAAATGCTAGACAGACGCAAATGCCATCACCAAAAATTATTCTTCTAATGAAAGACATTGATTTCATTTATAGCCACAATCGACTCTACAAGTCCTCCCGATTTTTCTCCAGAGCGGCAAAGGACGTTTTGATTTACCGGTAGCCTAAAACCATAGCGAAATATAACCAGTTAACTAGATAAATTCGGTTACCTTAATACAGCGTTGCAGCCTTAAAGATTATTAACAGTTGGCGTTCATTCTGTAGACTGAGCCAGTGGTTAGAAGGGCAATCACATACAAATTCAACGCTAATTACTAACAAACTTTAGGGTTGAGCCACTGATTCATATGTGGAGTTATCCATCTCTTGGCTCGCTCCATTTCGAGCTTTAACTGTGTACCGATATGTAAATATGTACTACTAATAAGCATAAACTGCCTATTACGGTCCTCTTTACACCAATATCCTCGGTAACGGTCGCTTTGCAGATACGCGATCTAGTTGGATGGTTTGTACAGTAAAGTTGTCGGTACCGACTACCGCTAATAATCGACATAAGCTTCAGAGTCACCTGCCTAAACTCACCGTTATGTAACCCAAGCCAAGTGAGACGAGAAGACCGTTATCCGTAGTCCTCTGTAAACATTTTGATTTGTTTGATTCATGCCGAAGTAGCTGAGAGTGTATTTTGTTAGGCAGGTGCATTTGTGATAATCTATCAAAATTCAATCTTAAAATTTAGAGGGATTTACAAAATTTTTTTTTCGTATCGCAAGCCCTTCATAAAGACCTTTTGCACGTCAAATTACGGATTTGTATCACACGTGATTTATCTCCGGAGCTGACCACAATATTAACCTCCGCATAGCAATGCGTGGGCGTAACAAAAACGACCGTTGCAGATATTTTGTGTTGTAATACACATCAAACGGTCGCTCTAGGTTATTGACTTGAAGAATCACGTGTTTCTTAGAAACAAAGCGCTACGATTAGGTCAAACGCTCTAATGATAATTTTTTTTGGATGATAACGTCATAATTGTAGCAGTGCTTTAACGAATATGCCCATATTTTGACTGCCAGGCGAAAAAATATAGTAATACAGCTAACGGCTGTCCAATAAGTGTAAAGGATACCCAAAATATGCAATTTCCGATTATTCTTCCATTGGTACCCTTCATTTTATCCAAGGGAGCTGTGATGGCAATTAGAGGAAGTTGGGAGACCATTGCAAAAAATGCCACACCTATTCTAGTCAGTGGTCGAAAATTTTCAGTTTCTTAATACCTTACCAATTATGTTGTGCGTAGGAATCCCGACCAGTAACTCGTGCAGGAGGGCCGAAAACAGAAAGACGGTTAAACTAGCTTGCCAAGGTCTCCAACCTCTTCCAACTAAAGGTGAGTATATATGTCGCTTCATGAAGTTATAAACAGGTTTGTTCCAGGTTCTCCAGTAGACGCCAACCGAAGGGCTGTTCCACCAATCTGTGTAAAATTCTCGGTCACCAAATCTTGTAACTTCTGCCAGGGCATTTAGAAATGATTGAAAAAAGGCAAAAAATCCAGCCAGCCAAATCATAAGACTGATGGTGGAAAATTTCATGAGGCGTTCTAAGATTGATGGGTAGTCCAATTTTGCAATTTTATCAATAGAGTTTCTTAATACTGGAGCTGCATATTGAGCAGAGGCGATCCACATAAAGATATTAAGGCCAACAGCTTCGACCAAACGTTTTGCTACAAAAGACCATCGAATTTCCGATGTCCGTGGATATACGGGCTGATAAATCAAGGTAGGGGCCCACCAGAAGTAAGTGAGATTGCGAAGTGTTATGTTTGTTGGATATGGACAGCTTTCGTAAATCTTCGGGAGAGTATCCTGATTTCGTTTCGAGGAATGCAGATATAAATGCCGGAGATCTCTGTTCGTAAAGCCGTATGAGGCAGTCTTGAGCCACACTATTATAGCATGAAGTTCACAGATTATGCCAATAAGAGGGTTGTAGATATAAAAATACACCACGAATGATGTGATTAGCAGACAAAGAGAAGCATTGATTCCATGGATCCAGGCAATTACTGTCCAAGTTCGATCAAACGTTCGCTTTTCCTTTTTAGACGGTACATAACTTCCTCCAGGAGTGGCGGTACCTTCTCTCTGTTTCCCTAAGCGTAACAGGGAGCTTGCATGTCGCGCGGCAATTAACTCAACAATGTATGCAAGAAATAGATGGCAAGGTATAATAAATAGTAACGCAAACCCAAGGAGTATATCTTTTGTCTGATAGTTTTGACATTGGAAACATATCAAAACTCCGTACTTTGATAAATCATGGATTAGTTAAAGTTTGATACTGCTGAAAATTCTAACCTTTGTGAAGTTCTCAATCATTAATCGCAAATTTCCAACGACTATTTAAACTAATTAGTATTATATTAATCGCTGCTTTACGTACATACTTAGGACTATAACCATTAAGTTCCTGAACCCCAAAAAACTCGGTGCCGCCTGGGAATCATGGCTGAGATATGACGCTCTAGGAGCGCAGTGTGCAGCTGCGACATGTCTGTACTTTTTTATTTCTCGAACCTTGGTGAGCGGTTGAACTTTTGTCACTACTTTCCGGGTAGGAGTGTCAGACGACAAATGAAGAATGACGGCACACCTCTGATGAAGATAGGTAGTAACTTTGGAGCTATTTAGACTGATGCCTGTAACAGCTGTAAGAGTGTCGGTTGATGCCATCTTTTGATACTGACGATGAAAATGGAGAGGAGCTGTAGGGTATATCAGATGATAGCACAAGCTAGGATTGCTGCGGTAAGTAGCCAAGAAGCAAGACCAAACTAGTAGAGGTTCGGCTTATTTTGGTTGGTCAAATTTAGGAAGGACTAAGCCAACGGAACAAATATCTACCAAACCAAGGAAACTGAGGTTCGAGCCATTAGGCGGCTCAAGAAAGGTGCTGTTTAAAGTCGTGGGGGACAAGGATCCGGAGTAATTTAGTGAGTGGTGGACAGCAAGGGGGCTGTCTTTGTACTCGAATGCGGGACTCCATGTTTTGTTCATTGGTAGCTTGATATCATCACGATACGAAGTGAAGGTGGTCTGTCTGAATATGATCTTTCCTAAGGCGAATTTCTTCATTGATGGTCCGAGGTTCTGCACCGATCGCTGTCGATCAGGTGCAAAATTTATGCCGGATCAAGTCGCTACAGGTAAGCTAGGCATTACCATTATCCGACTCCGAATCATAACTTTCAAATCATGTGATTGCGAATTAATCTCGGAAGTCGTCAGCGACGTTCCACATCCCAAATCTCAGCCGGACAACTCTAGGGTCAATCAAAACTAACCCTCCACGATATATATCATTCTCAATCAATTAAGGAACTTAAATATTCAGAGCCAGCACCTATTTTAAATTAGCGTTGTCGAAGATGACGCGCTAGTCAAATGGCCTTAGAACAACGCGACTATGGCGGAGGACGAGAGGGTGGCTATGATGGTATCTTTATAAGGGGCAGAGGGAAGCGTAAGTATTACGAACATCTCTTGCAAATTAATTGCGAGCTCACTTCCTTATTACACCAGCAGTATCGCCGTTTGTGTCGTAAATAGGCGACTCTGCTACCCCCTTCAACCATGGATAATAGCGAATATCTTCTCATTTTCACGTGATAAATATCCTAGATTTTGGTTTAGATAGGGCTTTGTTGATCATGAACTAGGGCCTGTTACTGACTATACATCGACTATTGTGCACTGGATGAGACATCGACAGCCAAGATATAAGGGAGGCTATGATGGAGAAATTGAAAGACCTAGCCCGAGCTACATAATTGATGCATGATTGATCCCGGGATTAAGTAAATGCCTTACTAACATAAGTAGATGCTTCCACCACTCTCACGAATCGGTAATCCTGCAGATACAGTTCCATCCCATCACCTTCACACATCTCTAAATAAAAACAAACATCCAGTGAACGTAGTTGCTTGGACTCCAGAGGGACGGAGACTACTCACAGGTTCAAGTAGTGGGGAATTTACACTATGGAATGGTACTGGGTTCAACTTCGAAACTATCATGCAAGCGCATGACGTTGCCATTAGAGCCCTTTCATATTCTCACAGCGATGACTGGCTATTATCAGCTGATCATGATGGTCTAATCAAGTACTGGCAGCCCAACTTTAACAATGTCAAAGTGATCCAGGGACATAGCGATGCCATTAGGGACCTTGCATTCAGTCCTAATGACGGAAAATTTGTCACGGCTGCAGATGACTCCACGCTTAAGATCTTTGACTTTGCGGGTGGTGTAGAAGAATCTGTACTGAGTGGCCATGGATGGGACGCAAAAAGTGTCGACTGGCATCCCACAAAAGGGCTTCTTGTTTCAGGTTCAAAAGACCATTTAGTCAAGTTGTGGGATCCAAGAACAGGCCGTTGTCTAACGACCCTTCATGGTCACAAGAATACTATAACAAAAACGATTTTTGAGCCTGTCAAAGGCCTTTGCTTAGCGACATGTGCTCGTGATCAAACTGCCCGAATTTTCGATTTACGAATGATGCGTGATATTCTTCTTCTCAAAGGTCACGAAAAAGAAATATCGACTATAGCATGGCATCCAATTCATTCCTCGTTAATCTCAACTGGTGGAGGTGACGGGACAATCTTTCATTATCTTCTTGATGAGCCCAACAATCCCCCAGGAATTCTCTCCAGCCTTGCACCTTATGATGCTCCAGATCCATCAACTGCACCGGTTCAAACTATTTACCCAGCCCACAAGATTAACCATGCACATGAATTTCCTGTCTGGTCTTTAAGCTGGCATCCCTTAGGTCATCTTCTAGCATCGGGGTCCAATGATCGATCCACAAAATTTTGGACTCGGGCTCGACCTGGTGATTCGGATATCTCCAATGATAGGTATCATATCGGTGAGGCTGCGGCTGAGGCACAGGGTACATACGACCGTCGCGGTAGCCGTCGTCAACGTCAAGAAGAGGAGGATCAAGAATTTGAAGATGAAATCGATGGTCTCGTAGACCAAAAAATGCCGCCCAAAGTTCCTGGCTTCCCTGGGATTCCGGGCCTACCCTTACCTCAAAACGGGATGACTCAGATTCCTGGTATGCGAAATGGAAATACCGCATCCGCATCTGCGCCCGTACCCACAACCGTAGCAACAGCAACTAGTGGCGGGGCACCATCAGCATTGTCAGCTATGAACTCTAGTAATCAAAACGACTTATCAAAGTTGGCCGAGATGATGCAGAAGGCAGGATTACCCCCTCCTCCTCCCATTGTAATCGCCGGTCAGCAAACTCCGCAAGGGGCGCTCCCGCCGGGAATTCTGCCTCTTACTGGATTCGGTGTTGGATTCCCCCATCATTCCCCTGGAATAGATGGGATTTCTTTTGGTATTCCTGGGATGGGGACCAAAAATACAGTAGATGTAAAGTCAGCAGAAACAGGTGGCGCTAGTGGCGGTGTGAGAAGAAAGGGGCCATTGCCAAGTCAGGAGGAAAGCTTGCAAATGGAACAGAGGAAAGGAAAGTATACTCGGGCTAGATGATGTAAGGGTCTCGAAGGGTCACAGCATGTAGTATATTGTGAGAAATTTTTTACTTGCTCAATAAAAAATTTGTAGTCATGCATATAGCATAAATTGGAGACACGGGTAGTGCATATATGTCTAAATTCGAAGGGATTACATTTACTGGTAGCCTGAAGTAAGTCGTGCACGTTCCACGAGTATATTTAATCCTTTTTTTCAGAACCCTGCCATCGTAAATCCATGCTTGAGATTGTCACGACCGTCCACCGTCTGGTCCACTCTCGGAGTAACAAAATTACCCAAAACGATGTCGAAAGTCACATTAGCTATAGTCGCTGCGGTTAGCGCTGCTACAGGCGCTGGATTCACCGCAGCCATGCTTGCGATACGGTCTGATAAGGCCCTGACCGACAAACAAACGAGGCCGACAGTCGCTTCTACAGTCACATCTTCAGCATCAACTCCCTCTCAATCCATAGCAACAAATCGCAAATATGATGCAGGACCTGTTGATCCGGCCGGCTTGTTTGCGTATGGCTTCCCTGGACCTGTAGCCGACCTCGCCACCCGTCGCTCGCTCGTCTCCGCCTATGACCGCCGTCAACGAAACCCACACTGGGTTGCCGAGCACATCACCCCTGATTCGCTGAAGATATCCGATGGTGACCGACAACGTAGTACCTTCCTGGAAGATGCCGACATACCAGAGAAGTTTCGGGGTAAACTGAAAGATTACGCGCGCTCGGGTTACGATCGTGGTCATCAAGTGCCCGCTGCCGACGCAAAGTGGTCGCAAGATGCCATGAACGAGACCTTCTACCTAAGCAACATGTGCCCCCAGGTAGGTGAAGGCTTCAATCGAGATTATTGGTCGCACTTCGAAGACTTCTGTCGCCGCCTTACGCAACGCTATCCCTCAGTCCGTATCGTGACCGGTCCGTTGTACTTACCGAAAAAAGATGCGGTGGATGGAAAATGGCGTGTGAACTACGAAGTGATTGGCACGCCTCCTAATATCGCTGTGCCTACCCATTTTTATAAAGTCATTTTTGCCGAAGATGGCACGACCTCAGGGCCTGTAGCACTCGGCGCATTCGTCCTTCCCAATGCCACAATTTCAAATTCCACTCCAATCGGAGAGTTTGAGGTTCCATTAGAAGCCGTTGAGAGAGCGAGTGGCTTGGAGTTTGCTAGTAAGCTACCACTGGAAAGGAGAAAGCGGCTATGTGCCGAAACCAATTGTAGTCTCATCATCAAGGAGTATGCAAATCGTCAGAAAGCTTTTGCTAAGGATTCTAAGGCACAAAAATGAAATCAATAGAACCAATACATCCTTAAGGCTACGAATGAAGTGGTTAGGAGCTAGGATACTTGGAGAGATGCATATAATACTAGAGAGTGCTTATCCATAAGACTTGTGAGGAGACCCTGACGAAGCTGATTAGTTACTCAACCACCTTCTTCATCATAATTATCGATACTACATATGAGCCGCAAACCGTTTATTCGTGTGATATGGAAGAAAAGTAATTATAACTGTTAGCTTGGCTCGTGCTAATCAAATAAGTTTCTTGGCAAATCACTCGTGCTTTTCTTCTACCTACTCTGCACTATTATTTCGAGCCTGTTTCTATACGTCAAAGACATAACAGCGTTCTTCCCCTTCTTTGAACAGAAAAAAGCACTACAGTGCCAAATGTAGTTTCACGTTTTAATAGTAAGCCGACGATGATATGATGATTAGTCACTCCTTTTCCGAGTAGCTACATGTATTGGGACGTCTTTGTGCTCGTTGACAAAGCCCAACTGGTGCTGGCCTTGAGCCTTCAGTGATGTTGTGCTCGCGTAGCACAGGTCCACAGTTTTATTTGTCTTTACCAATCTTACCATTGAACAACCGGTAGAATTTTGTGCGTGATACATGTTCATGTGCAAGCGATCGGTAGATTAAGATAGCACATGTTTGGGAGTACCACGGAGGCCTCGGTCCACATCATCCCTCGATGATGATTTACGCATGCGGAAAGTCTACACGGATCTGTACAAGGTTTTGACAAACGGGCTTTCCAAGTGGTGAACATGTGAGCACAGCGCTAGTCTATCCCGTAACTCATTTGTCTTCCGGTCTGTACATTTGTGGCAGGTCTTTATAACATTTGAGACGCACCAGCTCACCCGCACACCGGCTACCGCGAAGAGAGAGTGAGATATGAACAAATAAACGCACGATACGCTTGGCAAATAATCGATTCGGATCGTCTCATGGTCTGCCTTTGCTTTACTTTCACATTGATTCGTCGTTTTTACGAGTGAATGTGTCTAGAGAGAAAATTGTATCGCATATCTAACGATTTTTCTGCATGGTGTCAATACACTCTGCAAGGGCTGGATATATTTCTGACGCGGTCTGGTGGGGCTAGATTACTGGATCGTAGTGGCACCTGTGCCAGTGACGTTTATACGCCTTTTCTGATATTTGCGGCTTGCGCTGCTTGTGAGTATATGAGTAGAGAGGCGCTACCGCATTTGATCTGTCGCAATCTTCAGGGTCTCTTCTCCCAATGTGTCGAGGCGTTGAGACGTGATCTTTCGGGGACTTGATGTATCATAACGGAAAGGCAGTGGCAAGCCCTAACAGTAGTTATCCGGTCCACGACTTGATGGTCTTCGCGTTTGACAGCAACTGATTTCACAAGCGTTGCGCACTAGGTAAAGTGAAGGCATCGGTGGGGTTTTAGTATTTCAGGAATCGAGTCGGATCTTATATGATATGAGCCCAATTGAATCAACAACTCGCAAATCGAATTTACATACCATGTTCCTTGCCGCTCTTCAAGTATATTATTTGATCTCTCGTATGTGCCGGGTCTTTGATTTTCATCTTTGCAGCTCTCTAGCTGATGTATTGCCATTAGTTACAGCAGATTTTTTTTTTTAAA